>JARHVA010003390.1:917500-1517500 GCA_037957365.1 Torreya grandis
CAGTCGAACCACACAGGCGACCGACGTCGGTCCCTGTCCGCCTGGGGTCGCCGACGCCGGCCGATATATGACCGACGTCGGTTGCCTTCCTGTCTTACCCTGCCGACGCCGGTTGGCCAGACCAACGCCAAACACTTCTGACACTTCGACAACTCATTCTGCAACCTCCTCCATGTCTGCATCAGTGAAGCTTTTAGCTCCACAATCCTAAAAATCTCCCACTTGGAGATAGACAGCTGCACTGTACCTATACCTGTACTCCGTCTAATCTGTTTCCTGGTTTGTATTCCTCTTCAAGCTCCCACCTGAAGACAACCCACCACACATCCCGTGGTGTACCACCTGTCATCCGAGTAACCTGCCACATCCGAACCTACAACACCTGTAGTGAAGTCCTGACCCTGCATAGCAACACCTGCTGCCGGTCCCTCTCAGAAAACCTGAGAATCCACTTCCCTGAATTGGCTCCTAACTCTCTGACAGCTCCCACTGCATGGGAATACTCAGGTCTATACCAGACCTCATGTGATTTCGGACACTGTACCTGTCCAGCGCTTAGTGTGCTCCGGCTCTGCATCCTGAACCTCATCAACACCTGATTCACATCAGCTCCCACTCGAGACAAAATCAACCTGTGATCTCCATGCCTCCCATGTCAAAGAATTCCGCTGCTCCAAACTCCGCCTGACATGCCACTGAACTAATCTTACCCTTAGCTCAGCAAAACCCTGTATGTACACCCCTGCTAGCTAGCATACTATCCACATACAGCAACAGAATGATGTCATGACTCATCATCCCCCTGGTAAGTCAAATCACAGTAGTTACCCTGACACTGACTGAAGCCATGCTTCGTCCTCCACCTGTCAAACCCTGTACCACTGTCCTGCAGCTCCACAAGACCATATACCTGGTCTTCTGTCTCACGTATCCGTTCTCTCTATTCTTCTACTAAGGTATCCATTCGTCTCTGTGCTTTCATACCTGCTGGTAACTCTACCAAAACACACCTATCTGGTTCTCCTCCAAGGAATCACATCCTCATCCATGCCAAGCTCACACCTGTTTCCTGGATCCTTCCTACTCTACAATCAGCAACATGTATAAAGAAGAGGAACAACGAATTTGAGGGCCTACTTACGCCTTCAGTCCTCCGTATGGGTGTTTGAGACTCCTTAACAGCTTGCTGTCCACCCAAAATCCATTACAGTGACCGACCTCGGTCACTCCACAGTCTGCATCCGACTGACGTCGGTTCCATGCGTTTGTACCTGACTACCAACCTGCCTGCGCTGGTGTCCCTTCTGCCGACGTCGGTCCTTCTAACCGACATCGGTCTTACCTGCTGCCGACGTCGGTCTCCTGACCGACATCGGTCTTACCCTGCCCGACATCGCCGGCTTTGGTCTGCACATGACCGACATCGGCACCTGTCTGTTCGACGCCGGTTCCTCCTGACCGACATCGGTACCTGTGTTCGCCTGTGAGTGATGACTTTTTACCCGCGAGCTTCTTTGAATCAAAACCCATGTCCAAATTGCCCTGCTCAGAAGTATCCAGCCACATCCACTGGGTTCTGTCCGTCATCTCCTCCATAAACACCAAGGCTTTCCAGTTCTTAAGCCTGTCAAATATATCTGTCTTCCGCTTAAGAACATGCATCTCCTTCCTGCTCATGTGACCAAGCCTACGAAGCCACGTCTCCGCAACAAAAGAAGAATCAGTAATATAAACAAGTAGATAAAGGATACCTATTTTCTTACCACCAGCTAATTCAAGTGCATCCGCTGTGAGAGTTCTTGTGCATCTCTCATCACCCAATCTTTCTGAAGAAATTAGCCATATCTCCAAACCTGGGACCTGCATGACCTTCATCAACACCTGTGTGTTGGCCACCTGCAATTTCAGCTTCACTTCCCCTTTGCCAATTCTTTGGCAAGGCTCACCAGCTCCTCTACCTGGAACTGCATGGAAAGAGGCAACCGAATCTTTTATCCAAGATTCAACTTTATCCAAGAAACCTGCAAACACATCCTGTGCAACAACACCTGCTACATCTGTATCTTCAGTTTCTTCATGCTGATCTGCTACCAACCAACAATAATCTTTTACCTGCTCTTTCTTTCCATAGGACCGTGAGTGACCATCTGTGCTTTTCAACTCCTCCATTCTTAGCTTACTTTGATCTGCTATTGCTCTACTCCCACTCGATCAGAAACCCCTGAGAGTGCCCTGTAACCAAACACAAAACCTGCTTCCTCCAACCTTAGCTCTGATACCACTTGTTGGTATCAAGCTCAAGAACCTACAACCAAAGCTCTGATACCACTTGTTGGGAGAGATATAAACCGGAAGCACACAATTTGATTACTAAACCAAGCAACTTAATATGCGGAAATTAACCAGATTCACCAAGTAACTAGAATTCAGAATAACACAGCATATGAGAGACAATACACAAATTGTATTAACACTTTATACAGAAAAGAATACAATAAAGAAGATGCCACTTCTTCTCCACCACCTTACAGAGGTTTCCCACACCTCAAGTGAATAGTAATTCTCCTCCCCAAAGCTCTCCCTCTCACAGGTCCCAACACCCAACTCAAATACAGAGTTGGTGTTCACCTCCCGTGCTCCACGCACACCACAAGTGCTCCACGCACTCCACAAGCACTCCACGTGCTCCACAAGTACTCAAGGTACTTCAAGTAGATCTCCCATGAATCTGCAACAACCTACAATTCAACAGACCATACTTATGGAAGGAACTCCCTTGCCTTCCTCTTGCTCTATCCGAGTACACACCTGTACTCCAAGTAGATCATGCCTGATACTGCTCCCTGTTGTGTTGCTCTCTATATGACCTTGCACACCTGCAAATCAAACAACGGTTCTGCTCACCTGTGAACCTCGACCTTGCACACACATACACCTGCAGATCAATGATCTTACTTACCATGTAGATCTCCTATATAGGCCATGCAACTGTGACCAAGATCCTACACTCTTGAAGAACCCAGCTGGCTCTCCAATCCAGCACCAACACACCTGGTACTGTGGCACTAGGAGGAACGCACCATTGCTCTACCTCACACACAGAAGGAGCTTATAATTATGCTCTCTTACTCCCTAGCACACTTTTCCAATACAACCATGAGTCTATTATATAGATCTCATCCAAACAATGATTAGACATCTAATTACCATAATTAGATCCGCAGCTATGAGTCTAAAATTAGCACTCATCATGCAAACACTTGGTTCGTTAGCTAACTGCCCGTAATTAGCTTGCAGTCAAACCACACAGGCGACCGACGTCGGTCCCTGTCCGCCTGGGGTCGCCGACGCCGGCCGATATATGACCGACGTCGGTTGCCTTCCTGTCTTACCCTGCCGACGCCGGTTGGCCAGACCAACGCCAAACACTTCTGACACTTCGGCAACTCATTCTGCAACCTCCTCCATGTCTGCATCAGTGAAGCTTTTAGCTCCACAATCCTAACAATAGTCATGTTGAGGCATTCCTATTTGTAGAATTATCTTATATGCAATAGTAACCTCTCACAAATTCATCTTCGGTCAACTTGTGACCTAGAAAATTGACATTTTGGCCTTTGGACCCATTAAGCAGGGCACTTAAATAATTCATAAACTATAAAAATATTAAGCAGAATGAATTAACTAAGCAAATAAAATTAAATGTTTAAGTAAATTTTCCATGTGAAATTAGTAAAAATGAATTTTATAAAAGGAAATTTGAATAAAATGATGTCATGATGATGTAATTATCCTCAAAGTCAAAGAATTTAAAATATCTTCCTTAAAGCCTTAAATTTAGAAATGGAGAGCCATGCTTAATAAATGGGATTTCTATCCCAAATACTAATTGTTTGTCCCATCCTTAATTCAAATAGTGTTAAACTAAACTTAACTACAATTTACTCTAACCTAACTGCACTTGGGTTAGGGATTGTTTGAAAGGCTATAAATATAAGGCTTCACCCATTGTTCAACAAGTTATTTTGGTGTAATGTTATCATGCAAAAATACCTTCAAGGACCCTTTATGTAATGTTATAATGCCCATTTATTGAGAGAGAGAAGTATCAAATCTAAGCCAAATCTAAAGCTAGGCCCAACATTTCTAAGGTGACAAGAAGAGATGATGCAAAGAACACCATTGCCAAAGACTCTTTGAACACACAACTGAGTGCATTCCTCCATGGTCAGCCTACAACTCTTAGTCTCAAGGAAGGTAAATAATGTTTGTTTTGTCTTATATTGACAGTAACTTGTGTTTGTCTCTTGCCCTTTGAGTGTCTAGGCTTGAGTTTTTATCCTTATTAGTCTATTTTTATTTGGTTTTTAATCATACTAACATAATACTAACTCTCTTCTTGGATTCTTATTGATCACATAATGGCACACTCTGTGGGACCACGCACCCTACATACATAAAAAGAGCATCTTTGGACCTCTTTGGAGCCAAGAAATAGTCATTTTAGACCTTAATTTATAGCTTTTTATCCAACTTTTTTGTGTTTGGATTTTTGTTGTGGAATTGTGAATTCGTGACTACAAAACTATGAATTCGATGAGATAAACTATGAAATCATTGAGCCAAATCATGAAATTATCGTAGAGAATCATGAAATCATCCTTAATTGAACATCACTCTATGAAATTGTGAAATTGGTAAATAAAGTTAAGAAATCATGAAGAAAAATTGTGAATTTGTTCTACAGTTTTAAGGGTTTTTCTTGGTTTTATGAAAAATTATGAATTCATAGAGTTTAATTGCGAAATCATAATTTTAATTGTGAAATCATAGAGTTTAATTACAAAATCATCCATTTTAATTGTGAAATTATTTTTTATTCTCTGTGTTTTCATGAATTTTTTTAATATTTTCAAATTTGGGACACTTACTAGCGAAATCATACCATTGAATCACAAAATCATTTATCTATTTTGGTGTTTTTCTTGAATGTTAGAGACGGTTGCAAAATTGTAGACTTGAGTTGCAAAATTATTTACCTAGGTTGTAAAATTGTTTGCCTGAGTTGTGTTATTCTTTGCTAAAGTTATGAAATCATAGAGTTACAAAATTATAGACTTGAGTTGCAAAATTACAGACCTGAGTTGTGAAATTATAGAACAAAGTTATGAAATCATTTTGAAATAGCAAAATCATCCACTATAAGTTTTTACTTTTCTAGTTTTCTATGTTTTTAGATGCCTAAATAATTTCATAGTTCATAATTTACTGCATAACTATGAAATCATTCTAAAGATCTTAATTTTGTGTTTTATTGAGCTAAATTTTAGAATTTCACCTTGACTTCAAGCACAAATTAATCCACTAACCTTGTTTGTAGAGAATTAAGCTAATAAAGAGGAAGTTTAAATGTTTTTGAATCAATTTTTCCATTTTACAAAATCAAAATTTCACAACAAAGGCTAAATTCATTCACAATTGGTTGAGGTGCTTAAATATCACTTAAAATTTTGTTTTCTAGCATTTTCAAAGCTTTTAAAAAGTGTAAACACAGCCAAAGGCCCAAAAATTTCAAACACATTTCAATTTGGTGTTAAGTAAAAAAGAATCCACATCTTTAGTTAGAGCTCTTAAGGGTTTTTTCGATTCTTGTTTGTTCTTTTCAAACACTTAGATTAAATTCCATTTATTTTGAAAAAAAGAAACTATAACATGTATGCTCTCCCCCCATCTCATTTAGGGAACTTGAGTGACCAAAAGTGCTTGGTTTATTTCTATTATTTGTAAATTTATGTCATAAATAATATCATGTATGTTCTCCTAAAGCTTCAACAATTTGGCTAATTCAAAAGAGACCTCTAAAGTCTTTCTATTTTCATTTATTTATTTTTATGTATTTAACTTATAAGCAGGAGTTCATTGCCTCCCCATGAGTTTTTTAAGGATGCATTGGCCTAGGGATTCATCTCCCATCATCATACCAACTCCATTCCATGATGGGGTGTATAAATTGGGAAAACTATTAGATGAGATAGTGGTGAGAGGTTAGTATAACCATCCCAATGGGTACCCAAGCAATGCAATATCCAGACATCATAATTCACTAAGAAGTACATGGATGAATTTGTTATGTAAAGGACTAGACCATTTCATAACAAGATAGGTAGTTTAGATTCAATTGATGTGATTGTGCCCTTATGTTAGCCACACTTGGGATCATCTAGTAAGTTTAAAACTTATAGATTTTTAGTAAACCCCACTTGTCATGGAATTTCATGCCAAATACTGAGTGTTCCTCACTCTAAGTTTGTGCCATGTACCAATGCTTGAGAGATAGAGGGGGCATAAAAACTCTACCTACACCTGTACTTTAATTTTTGGATTAACATTTAATTTCTCATAAGCATTAGTATATCGGTGGAAAATTTGGTTGAAGTTATGCACACCCATGTCAATTATAGGGATAAGATGAGCCATTTGTGCTACTTTTATTTTCTTTGATTTTAATGTTTTTTTTAAGACTATAAATTGTTTATTTGTTCAAAATAAGTCATAACCATCACATGTTTTTAAACCCCTTTAGCCTAAGAGGTGTTATTCTATCCATTTTATGTCACACTTTTACCTTAGACTTTTTGTTCCAAAACATTTGTGTGTGTCACTTATTTAAATAGGTCATCATTACACTGCATGTTTCATCCCAAGTATTTACCTTGGATTTTTTAATCAAACATAGTTGTCATACCTTTTGATTGAAGTAGCGTCATTACATTTCTCATGTTATTCCAAAAACATTGCCTTATTTTAAACCAAGTTCAAAGTCTCATGACCTTTGGTCTTAAAATAGTGTCATTATATCATCTATTTGGGTCTAGGAGGCTCTCCCTTTGAAAAATCCAAGTCTCTTAAACCAAGTTCAAAATTTGTCTTGTAAAGTTCATATTCAAAAATTGATCGGTCTACACCTATGTCTTGCTTAATTTTGACTTGGGTGTTTACCTCTTACCTTTGAATTATATAACTTAGACTAATTCTTTGCTTGCTTTGAAGACCCCTTTTGCCTATATCTTGGAGGTGGTCTATTTATGTGTGCCTTGAGTTGATTTATTACCTTGAAATAAGGTCAAAATTCTCTTTTTAAGTATAACTTTAAACATGGTTAGTTTACATTAGAGTCTTGTTTATCACTTGGCCTTGAATTCTTTAATCATGTCTCATATTTTGCTTACTTGAGATTGAATTTCCCAATTAGTTTAAGGTGTGTACCTAGAGTAAATGTCTTATACCAAGGTCAAGTTTGTTTTAGAATCCATATGCCAAGATTGAGTCAAAGTGTTTTGAATTGTTTGCCTTAGATTAATTGCAAGTTTTCACCTCGACCTAGTTTGTTTTTAAGTCTAGTTGTGTGCCTTCTTACCAAAGACCTAGCATTTACCTCAATTTTTAGATTCAGTTCATGCCTTTTGATTCTATTTTTATGACTTGTTACCAAAGACTTAGCATTGCCTCTATATTTTCAGATATAGTTCATGCCTTTTGAATTTATCTTTATGTCTTTTTACCAAAGACATAGCACTCTTTTTTAATTTAGACCTAGATTAGATTTATTCGAAACACTTTGCCAAAAACCAGGATTCAAATTTTCCATTCATTTGACCACTTGTATACAAGACCTTATACCTTGGAGATATTTGAGACCAAGCTTATCATTAACAATTTTTTAGAAGAGATCCATTCTAGGCCAAGTTTAAACCATTTGTAACAATAGACTGAGTTTTCCATCTAGACCAAGTTTCAAGACGTAATAAGCATCGACCAATCTTTTTAGATCACATTTTAAGAGTTTTGTGAACTCTAGACCTATACTTCATGAGACATTAGTTATGGTTTAAGATATAACTAGTTACACATGTAGTGGGATCATGTACAATCTAGATTATGAAAGCATAGTCGTGAATGATGCCTTTAATCAAATTGTTCAAAAATGTCCAATTATTTTTTTTACATGGCCATTGCTACTGTTAGGTGATTCAAATTCATCCTATTTGGGAGGACTTGAAGAAACAATCTGACCAGAGGGTTTTACCATTATTAGTCAATTTACATACCTACCAACTCTTCTAGATAATGGATCCACTCTCCTAGAATAAGATACTACAAAAGTCAACATTAGGAGTCCAGAAGATCCAAAGTGGATAAAACTAGGTGCATCCCTCACTGAGGAGGAATGTGAAGTTTTTACAACCCTTTTGAGGGAGTTTGTTGACATATTTGCATGGGCCTCTTCAGACATGCTAGGTTTGGACCCTGCCTTAGTTGTAAACTATCTTGTTGTACATCTTGATGCCAAACTTGTGAAGTATAAATTGCATAAGATGCATCCTCTTCTTGTTGTATTAGTTAATAATGAGTTGGTAAATCTCTTAGAATCAAAATGTATTAGACTAATTGGTTATTTAGAGTGGATCTCCAACATTGTGTGTGTCAGTAAAAAACCACAAGGGATTAGAACTTATATTGATTTCAAAGACATCAACAAGGCCTGCCCTAAGGATAAATTTCCTACGTCAAATATCAACATGATAGTTTACTCCATAACTAGGTATGAAATTTTTTCCCTCATGGATGGCTTATCAGGATATAATCAAATCAAGATCATGGTAAAGGACCAACACAAAATAATGTTCGCCACTCTTTGGGTAATGTTTTGTTATCAAGTCATGTCGTTTGGCCTCAATAATATTAGGGCAACATACCAAAGGGCTATGATATTTATATTTCATGACATGATGCATGTTATTACTGAAGAATACATTAATGACATATTGGGTTAATGTAAGACCCATGCAGATCATCTAGACATACTAAAATATATATTTAAAAATATTTGTGAGTACAAGGTTTGACTTAATCCAAATAAGTGTGTCTTTGGTGTCACTTCAAGAAAATTGTTAGGTTTTATTATATCTCTCCAAAGCATTGAAGTTAATCTTGCCAAGGTATAGGCCATTACTAAAATATCACCACCTTCCACTTTGAAGCAAATCCACATTTTGTAGGGCAAAATCTAGTCTATTAGATGCTTCATTTCCTAATTGGTCAATAAATTCCATACTTTTACTCATTTATTGAAGAAAGTTATTTTATTTATTTGGGATGTATAATGTCAAAAAGCCTTTGACCACCTGAATTAATACCTAGCCAATCCACCTATTCTATTACCACCAATGTGATGGAGGCCATTTCTACTTTAATTATCTCCCATTGATAATACCCTAAGGGTATTGTTATCCTAACATGATGAACATTGGAAAGAGCATATCATGTACTATCTAATTTGTACACTGGTAGCATATGAACATAAATATATGCCAATTCAAAAAGCTTGGCTAGTTATGGTCTTTGTAGCCCAAAATTTACGTTATTATATGCTTAACAACAAGACCATAGGCATTGACAAAGTAGATCCACTCAAGTATCTACTATCAAAAACAACTTTACAGGGTTGTATGGTCAAGTAGATCATTTTTCTAAGTGATTTTTAGATTGAGAATGTCAATCAAAAGGCCATAAAGGGATAAATACTCACAGATCAGCGTGTTGAATTTCCCCTTTTAGATGGTGAACCATTCACTTTTGAATTCCCATATGATTCCATCATGACCATCATAGAAACACCTCCTAAAGAGCAGCACTGGAAGTTGTATTTTGATGGGTCATTTACATCTCATGGAGTAGGAGTAGGCCTATTATTTATTATACCACAGGGAGATCTCATTCCCAAATCATTTTGTATCATCTTTTCTTATACCAATAACATAGCTAAATATAAATCACTCCTTATAGGGATTTGTCAAGTAGTATAATGGAACATTCAACATCTCTTGTTTCATGGTTATTTTTAGCTAATCATTAATTAGGTTATAGACTAGTTTAAGACCAAAGATGATAAGTTGGTATCATACAAGGCCATGGTGGACATTCTCAAGCAGCATATTGCCCACATTAAATTTGAACACATACCTCACACCAATAACATGATATCATATGTCATGGCCACCATTTGTTCTTTGATCTTTAGCACAAACAAAAAAAAAGACTATCAATTTCTCATTGAACATCTTCTAGTGCCTGCTCATGAACCTTCGACCATTGAAATGATTTGTGACATTGTTGGTCCCAATTTTATTTGGTATTTAGACTGATATAACTCTTTCATGACCTAATCCTTCCACAAAAACTTTCATGAAAATAAAAAAAAGCTTTCACATACCAAGCCTCTTGATATACCCTAATTAGCCCAACCCTTTACTATAAAATCTTTGATGAAACTTTGCTTTGTTATTTGAATTCGACAGAAGCCACATTAGTGTTGAGGGAAGTTCACAAAGGAGTTTATGGAGCCCACACCAATGGGGTTATCCTTGCAAATAAGCTCCTACGTACTATTTATTATTGGCCAACCATTAAATAAGATGCAACTACTTATGTTAAAAAATGTAACAAATGTCAAAGGTATGCAAATTCAGTTCACGCTCTAGCTAGAACACTCAAACCAATGACTACACCATGGCCATTTCTAATGTAGTGACTTGATCTCATTAAGAAGATTAACCCCACCTCCTCAGATGGTCATAAGCATATCCTTATTGCCATCGATTATTTTACTAAGTGGGTTGAAGACATAACTCTCACTTATAAGACTAGAAAATAATTTTCCAAATTGATCTTCAACCATCTCATCTGTTGTTATGTTATCCCATCTGACATTATATCTAATAATGGTAGATCATTTAAAATAAATAATGTCAAAGCACTTTGTGTTGATTTTGACATTACCAAGCATTTTTCCACTACATATTACCCACATGGTAATAGTCAAGTAGAGGCATCTAACAAGACCATTATCAATATTATTAAAAATATTGTCAATGATTCTAGCCATAATTGGCCCCTTTAGATTTTTCCTACCTTTTGGGCTTGTCATACTAATTATCATACTCTAATAGGAGCCACACCATATTCCCTTATCTATAGCACTGAGGTTATTCTTCCCATTGAGGTCGAGTCATCTTATATGTGTATCTCACTGAAGAACATCCTTGATGACAAAGATTATTGATTATTTCACCTATAAGAGCTGGAGTTACTAGATTAAAAATGCATGCCCACTGTAAACATCCTTCAAGCATGTCAGAATTAGTTATGTGGTCAGTATAATTGATGTGTCAAGCACAAAGATTTTAAGCTTGGTCATCTTATCATCAAAGAAAAATATAAGAACACCGTGACTGAGAAAAAGAAGAAAGGTAAGTTTAAGCCTAATTGGATAGGACTTTATATCATTGTTGTTAATTATGGCTCTAGATATTATAGGTTAGCTACACTAGAAGGAGATGAACTTGAGGATCCCATGAACATAATATATCTCAAGAATTATTTTGCTTAAGAGACATGAGATATTGTCTATGAAGATCATTTATATCATATTGTAATATCACATTCTTTATACCATATTGTATATCATTCCTTTCATACCTTCCCTATTGGCCAAAGTTGTTTTACCCTCCCTTACCCACCCTTTTTGACCTTGGCTCCAATCTATTAGTTCTTCGAGCACCTTCTTAGATTAGATTCATATGATTTTTCAATAATTGATTCAGTATTTCATCATAAGGAAATATCTTTGGTCAATATGATAGTGGGTTGGCAATTGTAATCTTCATTATTGTCATGTTCTATCTCATTTCCAGTGTTACTAATTATAACCACCTTTGGGTAAATTAATAGCATTTACCCATGATGTTGTTTCCTAGTTATAACTACCTATGGGAAAATTAGGATTAACACCTTTCGCATGCATTGCCTCATCATATTACCATTATTGTTACTATATTGTGTCATTTGTCTAATTCATGAACTTACTACTACCTAATCAAATTATTTCATTATAAGGAGGAACTAAAATGACTTGAGGTCTCATTTTGGACTATGTGGTAATGCTCAATTTACGTTGAGGTCATCTCAATCACCCTTTTACCATGATCTCATAATTTTATGAGTAATTTAAGTTTAAACGTGTTGTCCCCCAAAAATATCACTCATTTTTGGGACAACATTTTAACTATTTTGGTCCTACAGACCAAAACTCTCTCTTCCCTTTTCAAAATTTGTCCTAGGCATTCAAATTTCTCATTTTTCAAGCTTCTTAATCTATGGACTCTGTAGGCTAGAATCTATGGACTGTGCAGGCTTGAATCTATGGACTCTGCAGGAAGGAAATTTACAGACTCAACAGGCTTAAATCTACAGACTCTGTAGGAAGAGAAATCTACGGACTCTGAAGGAAAAGAAAATCTATGGACTCTGTAAATCAAGTTCAACGGATTTCACAGGGTGATTTCTATGGACTATGCAGGAAAGAAGAAAGTTTTCAACACTTAGGTGATTTCAAAGTCGATTCAATAACCAAGTTCAACCAAAAGAGTTCATTGGCAAGCTTTTAAGCAAGGACTAAACCATTGAACCTTGAACCATTTTGGTTCAACGGGCTCAACAAGTTTAAAGTTTCAACATCAGCAGCAAGAGTTCAACCGCTTCTAGGTTCAAAGGCTTCTATAAGCAGGTTCAATCAAGGTTCAACAAGTTTCTGAGGCTTGAACCATTGAACTGTTGAACCATTGAACCACTTTGGTTCAAAGGTTCAATGGGTTAAGGGTTCAACGTGTTTGGTTCAATGAGGATCAAAAGGACTTAGCCAAATCAAAGGGAATGAACCATTGAACCGTTGAACCAAAGTTGGTTCAACGGTTGGTTCAACCAAGTGGTTCAATGCTTCGGTTCACTCAAAGGGTTCATCAAATGGTTCAATGGATTTTGGTTCAATCAAAAGGGTTCATCAGCTTGAACCATTTTAGTTCAAAGCTTGGTTTAATGGTTGGTTCAAAGGAGTGGTTCAATGCAAAAGTTCAAAAGAGCCTCCCAAAGGACAAGTGCCCTTACGGAGGGTACTTGGTCGATAAAAGCACCCTTCAGAAGCTGCAAAGGTAAATTCTTTCAAAATTTTGTTTAAGGCAGCCGAAAGACAAAGGGATTTCCTTCAGGAAAAATACTAAGGCATAATTCCTTCAGACTTTTTGTCTGAAGGAATTCCTTCGGATAAAAAGTTTGAAGGAATTCAGCAAAGCTGTTGGAGGAAATCTTGAAAAAAATTTCTGAAGGCCAAAGACAAAACAAATTCTTGCAGACTTTTGTCCATGAGAAATTGTCTGCAGACTTTTTACCCATAGGAAAATGCCCACGAAAAAAGCCTGGGGAAAATGTCTACGGAGAAAGCCAGGGGAAAAAGTCCACAAGAATGTCTGCGAAAGACTCCAAAGAAAAAGATGTCGAAGGACCCAGAAGGGCAGGTGCCCTTGCGGGGGACTCTCGGCTGCCAAATTGAAGGACACTTCCCTAAAGCTGAAGGGTCACCTTCCCTTCAGGAAGATGTAAAATAAGAAATTTGAAGGAAGGATCTAGTGACCCACTGGAATAAAGAAGCCCAAAGGCCATCCAAAGACCACCCGAAGGGCAAATACCCTTGTGGGGGGCTCTTCCCAACCCAAAATAGATCATTTCTTAAGGCCCAAAAGGGTAGGTTCTTTCTGGGAAAGTGCCAAATAGAAAATCCAAAGAAGGACCAAGGGGTGACGCACTCGAAGATGTCAAATTCAAGACAACAAACTAGCCATTGAAAACGTATTAACAGGTGTGCAAATGTCAATTTCAAATCTCATAAAATAGTCATTGATCCTTGTAATCTACAGACCTGAATGCATTCACAGGCTTTAAGGCCAAGACCAGCAGAAAGTGAGGAAGGAATAGAAAAGCAAATTGAATCTAGGACCAGATTTAATTAACCAAAAAAGAAGGAACGATGAAGGATCAGATCGTTAGGTGGACATTGAAAGATGCAAACTTTCAATAGCATGACTTGTTTCTCTACATTGAGAAAATCAAATGGGTAAACACCCCTAAGTTCTAGCCCATCTTCTTAACAGATTTCAATGCAACATGATGTGTTACTATTCCTGAGTCCTTCTTGAAGAGGCTATATAAGGGACTCTATTTTATTGTAAATATATCTTTTTTCTGACAATCAAAAATGAAACTCTGCCTAAATTGAAAGGCATTACTGAGACTTTGAGCTTAGATTGTTGATCATATTTTGTTATTGGAATAAGAAAGCAAGTGATTTTTCAGACTTTGTGCTGTGATATCTTTGTTGTTGGGGAAACTTTTCTTGTCTTTTTCCTTAATATATTTTATGTTCCTTTAATTCAACAAGCACAATTAGTGAAAGTAGTCAGGAAGGTGTCTTGAAGTCAACTGTGGAGAGACTTTGTGCCCCCATAATTGCCTTTAGTGTGTTTTTTTTTCATTTCTGTGTAAAGGACCTTGGGACGACTTTATGCCCTCATTGTCCTTCGTATCTCACTCTTGGGCAATTCAGGTGGAGACTTTGTGCTACATCTCAATTTGCTATTTATTACGTCCTTGGTTACATTTTTCTTTTACTACCAGGAGTATTATTGTGGTTTGTTGAATAGTACTTCTGAAAGAAGAGGAGTGCTTTCTATCATTTCCCTTGAGTTTTTTCCTTTGATTTTCACGCATCATCTCTGAAGAAAGAGAGATGGATGGTTTATCCTACCCTTGAATATTATTTTATGTTTATATATATATATATATATATATATATATATATATATATATAGCATATCTATAGGGAACCTCCCCTTGATGAGAGGAGAGATTAGTCCCCTTTTGATGTGGTAAGCCTACACATTTGGATGACCAATCTTCCTACTTTGGCTGATCAGACCTATTTTGTTTATCAGTACGCTAATTGACAAAATATTCAACCAATAGTTTTTGGTGACTCTGCTAGGGATATACATAATTTTGTGCAATTTGGAAGCTCAAGTTTTAGATTGAAACATCACGTGTGTCTTACCCATTATCATTATAACCCTTATCCATTACAGATGTTGGTGACTCTATTACTTGTCTTACCCAAAATCCATTTATAGCCTTACCATCTTCCTCCACCTCTGTTATTTTATCTGGTCTGCAAAAACCAAAGTTGCTAGGAAAGAGTGCGCAGTTTAAAGCCTCAAGCTTCAAACTAAAGCAAGGTCAATTATTTTTCATTTTTATTTCACAATTTGGCAGATTCAAGGTATACATGAAGCCAAAGGGCTAAAGGTATTGTTGACCCTGTATTCGAGTTGGTACAGCAAAGTGATTTTGATTTGTTTCATTCACCATCTCGTCTCCAACGAACCAAGAGCTTTCCTCTTACTAAAGTCAGATCTCTATTGCTAAATGAAGTATCTACTTCTGATGTTAATAAATCTTTGCCAATAATTACCCCTATGAGATTTGTTATTCCTCCTTTTCATAATCCTATAATGGCAGTTCAAGGCCCCTAGGGTAATGATTTTGGTCCTCTCAATCTTACTCCACCTCTACATGAGCTTCCACGCAGTTCAAGGAAGAATTTACCCAAATTCTATGGTGATGGGAAAGTTCATCCTGATGAACACATTGCAGCCTTCAGCATAGCCTGTGGCATAATTGGAGTAGAATTTGAAGATGTAGCAGTCAGGCTATTTGTAGAAACATTACAAGGTGCTGCTGCAGATTGGTTTTATCATCTATAGGCTTGGTCAATAACTAATTGGAATACTCTCAAAGATAAGTTTGAAGCCAGATTCAAATCTGCAGAAGATGCATATGCACTTTTGGCTCAACTTACATAGATGAAGAAAGAGCCTCATGAACCAATGAGAGATTTCATAGCCAAATTTGACAAACTAAGGAACAAGATTTTTGTAATTGCTCGACTTACAGCTAAGAATCTCAAATACTTCTTCATTAATTCTCAGTTACCTGAAGTAAGTTTTCTTTTGAGACGTGTTGGTCAAATAGATCTTGCTACAGCTCAACATTTGGCCACTGAGATAGAAGATGACCTCATTTTAGCAGGGAAGATAAGAAGAGATCCAAATAAAAATAGATCTTCATCATATTTTGAATATTCATCTACAAGTCCCACAGATCTAATGGTGCAAAAATTAGCAAATGAGTTTCTTGCTCTCAAAAAGTAAATGGCACAAGGAATGTCTTCTGCTCCTTCATACAGAGTTATGCCAAAAAGGACATTCCCAAATCAGTCATATCAGGGCAATGTTGCTAGGAATCAAGGGCAACAAAATCATCTTCCTCCCCCACAAGGGAAAATTGCCTTGGAAGCTCCTCCAACCAATTCAACAATGGGATATCTTGAAGAAGAATTAGAGTTCTCTTTCCAGCCTGAATTGAATCAAGAAAATGATGTTGATCTCCTAGAAGAAAATCAAGAAGAATTAGCTGGTGACTCCCACATTGGTTTCCTGAACTACCAAGATGAACCCAGAAGCAAAAGAGAAGTTATTGATGGATCATATGCAGTGTTTACCAGGTCCAAGAACCAATCAGTCCAGCAAGCTAATAAAAAGAAGATAGAGGAGCAACCTCAACCATTAATTACAATTGCTAAGCATGGAGCCACTCTATATTTCCAACCAAAGGATCTGGTGATCACCTAAAAGGTAAGTAAATCAATTTCACCTTCACCTTCTACTTTAATTTTGTAAACTAACCCTCCTCCCATCCCTCCTAAAACCCAAAATGTTGAAATGCTTTCCTCTGTTCCTAGTCCAATTCAGCCATTTGACATAATTGATCATGTCAAGAAGACCAAAATTCAAATGTCTAAATTTGAATATTTATAGTCCCATCCTGATCAATTAGATAGGTTAGTCCAATGTGTCAAGAACCAAACCATCCCTGCAAGATAAGAGGTTAAGAAAATAATTCCTGATTCCCCAAAGAACATGACCATTCCAAATAATCTTTTCATTACTCCTCCAGTTGCCCCTGGGAAAATAGAACCTTTCTATGTTTCCTTCTTGATAAATGGTTATCAGCTCAACAATTACATCATTGATTTTGGGGCATCTGACAATGTCATGCCTGCTAAAGTAGCTGAGTCTTTAGGTCTCACACTAACCAAGACATTTCAGAGATGTTTCTCCATGGAGAACAAGCAAGTACCATTGCTGGGGCAAATTAAAGATGCCTAATTTGCATTGGCAGCCTTTCCAGACAAGAAAATCAAGATGACTGTCTTGGTGGCTGACGTCCCAGCATCCTATGGCATTTT
This sequence comes from Torreya grandis, assembly GCA_037957365.1. Lineage (NCBI taxonomy): Eukaryota > Viridiplantae > Streptophyta > Pinopsida > Cupressales > Taxaceae > Torreya > Torreya grandis. The sequence continues at coordinate 934,752 of JARHVA010003390.1, forward strand.
GCTTGGACAAAATTTCTACAAGGACGTGGGAGGAGAACTAAGCATGGACCTGTCTGAGGCAAGGATCCCTATCCAAGGCATAATAAAGAGGTTGCTTCCTGAAAAGGAGGCAAAATATGTGGTCACCCAAACATCGACCCCTGCAGCACAAATTCTGTTTGAATCTTTAGGCAGGGGTAATTATTTCTTGACTATAGAGAATGTTCATGTTTTTACAGATGAAAGTCTTGTAGCTGACAATCCAGGAATTGATCCAAACAAGACTTCAAGATAATTGGTAGGGTGTATTAAAAATAAGGAAAGACCTTCCATCTCTAATGAAAAGAAATCTGACAGGAGATTAGCCTCTGATGATGCTTGGATCCTAGAAACCGATGGCAGCAATTCTTCCACCAATGATGGGGTCAGGAGGGTGTTGATATCTCCTCAAGGAGATATTATTCCTTCATGCAATTTGCAATTTAGCAACACCAACAACATAGCTAGATGTGAATCTCTGTTGCTCAGATTAAAGACTGCTCAAGATGAAGAGATCAAACTCCTTCACATCAAAGGAGATACTAAGCTGATAGTTTGTGGTTGATGTGGATAATCCAATCATGTGTTGGACTGAACCAGAAGAATAATCAATTATGATAATGGACCATGTTGCTACAAATCAAAATTAGGCAAAGGAACCCTTCACCAAGAAAGCAAAGAGTTATGGCTTTCAAATTGAAGATCACATCCTGCCTTGGGGCAAAAAGAAGAAAAAACCAAGAGGAAGATGCAAAAAATTAGTTTCCTAGTGGAGAGTTCCATTCGCTTGTCACCATTTTTGGGGACAAATGTCTTCTTGATGGTTTACCAAGATGGCACACTATTTTCACTGTCTCTCAAAAAGTAGCATCTGAAACACTTAAACTCTTGAAGTATCAGATCATTGTATCTGTACATATGTAGTATATTTGTATAGTTTTTAATTTTGTTGTGTTTTGTTTGTTTCCTTTTTTGATGCCTTCCATTTCTGGGTAGCATGACTCCATAGCCCAATGTCATACTTCAAGGCACTGGAGATTCTAGTTTCTACTCCCTTCAATTCTTTTTTACAATTTATAGAAGTTCCCCAACTGGAGCCAGCTGTTGTCCCCCAAAAATATCACTCATTTTTGGGACAACATTTGAACTATCTTGGTCTTACAAACCAAAACTCTCTCTTCCCTTTTCAAAATTTGTCCTAAGCATTCAAATTTCTCATTTTTCAAGCTTCTCAGAAATCTACGAACTCTGCAGGGTTGAATCTATGGACTCTACAAGAAGGAAATCTATGGACTCTGTAGGAAGAGAAATCTATGGACTCTATAGGAAAAGAAAATCTATGGACTCTATAGATCAAGTTAAATGGGTTTCATAGGGTGATTTCTATGGACTATGTAGGAAAGAAGTAAATTTTTAGCACGTAGGTGATTTCAAATTCGGTTCAATAACCAAGTTCAACAAAAAGAATTCATCGACAAGCTTCTAAGCAAGGACTGAACCGTTAAACCTTGAACCATTTTGGTTCAATGGGCTCAAAAATTTTAAAGGTTCAACATCAGTAGCAAGAGTTCAACCGCTTCTAGGTTCAAAGGCTTCTACAAGCAGGTTCAATCAAGGTTCAACAAGTTTTTGAGGATTGAACCATTGAATCGTTAAACCATTGAACCACTTTGGTTCAAAGGTTCAACGGGTTCAAGGTTCAATAGGTTCAATGCATTTGGTTCAACGAGGATTAAAAGGACTTAGCCAAATCAAAGGGAATGAACCATTGAACTGTTGAACCAAATTTGGTTCAACGGTTGGTTCAACCAAGCAGTTCAATGCTTCGGTTCACTCAAAGGGTTCAGGAAATGGTTCAATGGCTTTTAGTTCAATCAAAAGGGTTCATCGGCTTGAACCATTTTGGTTCAAAGCTTGGTTCAAATCTTGGTTCAACGGTTAGTTCAAAGGAGTGGTTCAATGCAAAAGTTCAAAAGAACCTCTCGAAGGACAAGTGCCCTTGCGGAGGGTACTTGGTCAATAAAATCACCCTTCGAAAACCGCAAAGGTAAATTCTTTCAAAATTTTGTTTAAGGCAGCTGAAAGACAAAGGGATTTCCTTCAGGAAAAAGAATAAGGCATAATTCCTTCAGACAAAAAGTCTGAAGGAATTCAACAAAGCTGTAGGTGGAAAGCTTGAATGAATTTCTGAAGGCCAAAGACAAAACAAATTCTTGCAAACTTTTGTCCATGAGAAATTGTCTGTGGACTTTTTGCCCGTGGGAAAATGCCCACGGAAAAATCTTGGGGAAAATGTCTTTGGAGAAAGCCCAGGAAAAAAGTCCATGGGAATGTCTGCGCAAGACTCCAAAGAAAAAGCCGTCGAAGGACCCCAAAGGGCAGGTGCCCTTGCAAGGGACTCTCAGCTACCAAATTGAAGGACACTTCCTTGAAGCCGAAGGGTCACCTTCCCTTTGAGAAGATGTAAAACAAGAAATCTGAAGGAAGAATCTAGCGACCCGCTAGAATAAAGAAGCTCGAAGGCCATCCAAAGACCACTCAAAGGGCAGATACCCTTGCGGGGGGCTCTTCTCGACCCAAAATGGATCATTTCTTAAGGCTCGAAAGGGCATGTTCTTTCCAAGAAAGTACCAAATAGAAAATCCGAAGGACCAAGGGGTGACATGCCCAAAGACGTCAAATTTAAGACAGCGAACTAGCCATTGAAAACATATTGATGGGTGCACGAACATCAATTTCAAAGCTCATAAAATAGTCATTGATCCTTGTAATCTACAGACCTGAATGCATTCACAGGTTTTAAGGTCAAGACCAGTAGAAAGTGAGGAAGGAATAGAATAGCAAATTGAATCTAGGACCTGATTCTATTAACCAGAAAAGAAGGAATGATGAAGGAAGGATCAGATTGCCAGGTGGACATTGAAAGATGCAAACTTTCAATAGCGTGACTTGTTTCTCTGCATTGAAAAAAGCAAATGGGTAAATCCCCCTAAGTTCCATCCCATCTTCTTAACAGATTTCAATGCAACATGATGTGTTACTAATCCCGAGTCATTCTTGAAGAGGCTATATAAGGGACTCTCTTTCATTATAAATATATCTTTTTTCTGACAATCAAAAATAAAACTCTGCCTAAATTGAAAGGCATTACTGAGACTTTGAGCTCAGATTATTGATCATATTTTGTTATTGGAATAAGAAAGTAAGTGATTTTTTAGACTTTGTGCTATGATATCTTTGTTGTTGGGGAAATTGTTCTTATGTCTTTTTCCTTAATATATTTTTTGTTCCTTTAATTCAATAAGCAAAATTAGTGAAAGTAGTCAGGAAGGTGTCCTGAAGTCAACTGTGGAAAGACTTTGTGCCCCCATAATTGCCTTTAGTGTGTTTTCTTTTCATTTCTGTGTAAAGGACCTTGGGACAACTTTATGCCCTCATTGTCCTTTGTATCTCACTCTTGGGAAATTCAGGTGGAGACTTTGTGTTACATCTCAATTTTTTGGTTATTACGTCCTTGGTTACATTTTGTTTTTACTACCAGGGGTATTCTTGTGGTTTGTTGAATAGTACTTCTGAAAGAAGAGGAGTGCTTTCTATCATTTCCCTTGAGTTTTTTCCATTGATTTGCATGCATCATCTCTGAAGAAAGAGAGATGGATGGTTTATCCTACCCTTGAGTATTATTTTCTATATATATATATATATATATATAGGGAACCTCCCCTTGATGAGAGGAGAGATTAGTACCCTTTTGATGTGGTAAACCTACACATTTGGATGACCAATCTTCCTACTTTGGTTGATCAAACCTATTTTGTTTATCAGTACGCTGATCGACAAAATTTTCAACCAACAAAATGCTTTCACTATTTTATGAGTATATTTTAACCATGCTCTTTTCATTTTATGATTTAGATCATTATGTATCTCATAATTCTCAATCAAGTTGAGATGCCTAGAAAATTCTAAAAACATTTGAAATTTTTCAAACATCCTAAAAATTAAAAAATCATGAAAATTGGCTTAGAATTTCCATGCGATAGTAAAGCCATCAAAATTTTATGGGTTGGGTCATCTTATTTTTTCAATTTGTTTCTAGGCCATCTTGGTATTTTTCTTCCCAGTTCTAGGAAAACAACATCAGCATGAGGTCCACATGATCTATGTAGGTAGCACTTAGATACAAGGGGTATCCCAGGTTAGCTCAGTCATACCTTTTTTTTTTTACCAATTTGTTACCTTAAGGATTCTGGGACTCCTAGTTATTTCACAAGTAACCACTTGTCCTTTAGTTTCCCCATCTTTATTGGCCTTAGCTATATGCTTTTGCCATTTTTCAAGTTTATATTGTGAGCATTATGCATTCAGTTTTGATGCACTAATGACCACTTGGATTTTATTATGCTCTCATCATTTTACAATCAACCATTTCCAACACTCTTTCCATCTTATGAGTTATTTACGCTCTCGTCATTTTGCGATCTCATTTTCATTTTAAACTTTAGATGTATTAAACACTATGAATTACCAATTCAGTTCATTTATGGATACTAGGCTCTTACCTTTTAGTGTAGTTTTAGCCTAAACCATACTCATGTACTTGTGCAATTTATTTGTATTGATGTTTTCATGATTTTAAATGTCATTCCTCTCTTTTTATATGCACTCACCATTTTGTGAGACCATTCCCATATTCCTTTACATGACACTCATGTTTCTTTCTCATTTATTTTCTTCTATCCCATATCCAGGGAGAACTACATTTGGCCTAAAGTTCATATTAGATATTTCAACCATGGAACTATGTAGGAAGCATCCACTTGCCTATTGTATTTGGAGTCAGCTCAGCTACTCCTTCCTCTTCTTCTATTTCCCCCAATTTTGTTTGTTTGTGTCATTTTCTCCTATAGCCTAGGGGAAATGTTTACCATCTTTTTTTGTGTCATTGTTCCTTGTAGCCTAGGGGCAACATTGTTAGTATTTTGTTTTTATAGTTTTATATATGTATCATTACTATTTAACTTAGGGGTCACCCTGTCGTAAAGAGTAACACCTATATTACACATGTACGAACAATTTATATTCTATTGTACTAACATTGTACATAACCATTGTTTGTCTTTTGCCTTTGTCTATTTAGAATTGTTTGTTTATTGCACTTTTCTTTACTTTGACTTGTTGATTTCTTTTGTTTGTTTTATTTTATTTGTTTGTAGCCATGTTTTTTATATTTATTAGTGTTTTCTTGTGTGTTTATTTTTGTTTATTGATGTTTTGTTTGTGTGATTATTTTTTTTTGGTGTTTTATTTTTTTGTTTTGTGTTTATTTTACCTATTTGCATTTTTGTTTATCATTTTTTGTAGGATTCTTACATTTTCTATACACTTAAGTCTTGATCACCCATATTTTATACTTTTTTGTGAATTAGTGTACATTCCTACACTTAGATAATTACATTATATTCACTTGGGATTTAATTTTTCATATCTTATGCCTAAGTTATTTGTACTTGTATTTAAACTAATTTTTTTCATGCTTTGGATACACATTATTATTATATTTGTCTATAACTATGATATATAATATCCCAAGCTACATCAAAAATTAGTTCAATAGAGCTTACAAGTAATGGTACCATAGAAATTCTCCTTGTTCACACCTTAAAAATTCATAAACTATCCTAATACTTCCCAAATTTAGATTAATTAAATCATAAATGAATTTTAATCCCTTTTAATTAGGACACGCATCTCCATATTAGTAGGTAGCGTAAATTCATGGTTATGATTTATGAAAGCTTAATCTTACTCCCTAAGTATAGATTCAATACATAAGCCCCTTTTCTCAATTTGCCCTACTAGGGAAAATTTGAATTGTATCACTCTTCCATATACCTTACTAGGGTAAACCACTATATCGATGATTATAACCACCTTTGGGAAAATCATTATTTGTCCTATTGGGGCACCTCACTATGCTAATGATTATAACCACCTTTAGGCAAATCATTATAATTCCTTTGCCCTAATGGGCTTCTCATTATGCCACTAATTATAACTGCTTTTAGGCAAATCAATATTCCACCCCTGTTACCTATAGGTTGCATCATTTCCTTATTTTTGAGGGAACATTCACCAATCTTATTTGTTGTTCATTCCCTCGAGGGGGCGTCTAGAGCTCATCTATCACCTTTTGGGGCATTAGCCAAGGCATAAATGACTTTTTCATTCTTTGAGAACATGTTATTGTGCTTATATCTTGCAACATCTTCCCAAATAGGGGCAAACTATTGACACCCCATTTTGGTCACACCTATGTTCCAACCAAACTTCAAATTGATTTCTACCAAACAGTGAAAATTAGGCATAAAAATCATTAAATGTCCCAATTTCATTTGTACATCAAACATTAGTACTCTAAATAATGTTGAAGCATCTCTATTTGGGGTATTATATTATACACAATAGTAACCTCTCATAGATTCATCTGTAGTCCACTTGTGACCTAACAAATTGATAGTTTGGCCTCTGGACCCATTAAGTGAGACACTTAAACAATTCCTAAAGTGCAAACAAACTAAGTAGAATGAATTAACTAAGCAAATAAAATTAAATTCTTAAGTAAAACTTCCATGTACAATTAGTGAAAATAAATTTTGTAAAAATGAAATTTCAATAAAAATGAGGTCATGATGATGTCATCATCCTCAAAGTCAAGGAATTGAAAATATCTCCCTTAAAGCCTTAAATTTAAAAATGGAGAGCCATGCTTAATAAATGGTAACTCTATCCCAAATATTAATTTTTTTTCCCCTTCTTATCTTAATTAGGGTTAAACTAAACTTCACCATGGTTAAATCTAACTTAATTACACTTGGGTTAGAGTTAGTTTGAAAGGATATAAATACAAGGCTTCACCCATTGTTCAACAAGCTATTTTGGTGTAATAGTATCATGCAAAAATACCTTCAAGAACCCTTTTTGTAATGTTATAATGCTTATTTTTTGAGAGAGATAAGTATCAAAGCCAATCCAAATCCAAAGCCAAGCCCAACATTGTCAAGGTGGTAGGGAGAGATGATGCAGGGAGCACCATTGCCAAAGACTCTTTGAGCACATGACCGATCACATTCCTCCATGGCCAAAATATAACTCTTACTCTCAAGGAAGGTAAATAGTGTTCGTTTTGTCTTTTATTGATAGTTAATTGTATTTTTATCATGCTCTTTGAGTGTCTAGGCTTGAGGTGTTAGCTTTATTAGTGTGTTTTGATTTGGTTTTTAATCCTACTACCACAATGATAACTCCCCTCTTTATTCCTATTGATAGGGAGAGATGATGCAAGGAGCACCATTGCCAAAGACTCTTTGAGCACATGACCGAACACATTCCTCCATGGCCAACATATAACTCTTACTCTCAAGGAAGGTAAATAGTGTTCATTTTGTCTTTTATTGATAGTTAATTGTATTTTTATCATGCTCTTTGAGTGTCTAGGCTTGAGGTGTTAGCTTTATTAGTGTGTTTTTATTTGGTTTTTAATCCTACTACCACAATGCTAACTCCCCTCTTTATTCCTATTGATCATACAAACATTTATATTGAAGTTATATATTCTCGTCACTCAATGTGGAAATGGTGGTGTGTAAATTTACAACCACTCTATTTTTTTGAACAACCATGGTTTCCAACTTTTGAACACTTCTACTTGTACTTTTAAGAATCTCAATCAACTAAAATTTTCTTTGATCAAAGATTTGTTTTCTAAAAACACCATTGATAACTTCAAACCAATATGATCTTCATTCGACAAGGCACCCTCACATCTAAACCTTGCAGGAACTTCATCGAATTTATCTAGAATTTTTAAGCATGCATTTAGATCTTCATTCCCAGAAGTTATGCAAATACATATAGCTTAGTCAAAACAAAAGATTCAATCAAAATACATAGTTGAACTAGTAGTAAAAGTATATATAGACAAACAAAAAAACATGTAATATACTTGTTAGTCCATGAACATTCTTAAAACATTGAATGCTTAGTAATTACTCATAATGTTAGTCATCAATCTTCATTAATACAGAGCATGTCTCTAGCTTACAATTCATATATTAATATTGGAAATATATGTTATACCACAACATCCTCTATGTTTTGTTTCTCAAAAGTTATAGCCATTTGATCAACAAGGTTTTTCTTGTGTCTCATATGCCATTAAAAATAATTGCATGAGGGTGCCATTGATTCTTTGCTAAAAAATTTCCAAGGCTAACAAAATATACATGAATAGCCCTTTCTATCCTCTATCAACCATGGAAAAATATTTCATAACCCCATCAACCCAATTCACCATCATAGAAACTAAGGTAATTTAAACACATTAGTTTAATAGAGAGTAAAAGTCATGTGATAAGGTTTATTAAAATGGTATTTGAAATAAGAAATCCTAGCCCAAGTGATCATAGTCTTTGTTTATATGTACTTTGATATTCATTATTGGGTCCTTATTTGACAGGTATATCTATGTAGAGTTTATCATGAAGCAAAGAAGGAGGATCAAACAAAGTAGGTGAAATATTTATATACCATTTTTTATATTGGAAAGTCTCATATACCTTTACTAGATAGCCTATTACTAGGAAGTTTTTAATGGACATCATGTTTTACCAAGACCAAATGAAATAGACCAAACATATGTACTTCATTCTTTCTATACATATCTTAGTAGATGGATCCTCGATATCCCACATGAAATTCATATAGGTAAATATGGCAAGAATTAATATGAATAGCAAGAACCAAGAGATAAATGTAAGAAAGTTCACCTTCGGCATGTGTGTTATGATCATTTGAAGTGTTGCATTCCCCAAAATTCATCTTCCTCTTCCTCAAACCATGGTTGTCATTCATTTGGTGGAGGGTTTTTCATGATGACTAAATAAATAAATACATGATGTATGCACCTAAAATCGCTTGCTTACATTATTATCACTAATATTTCTATTATTTGACACTAATTCTGCTCATCTTATTTATCTTAATTTATCCCATTAATTAATCCCCCTTCCTATTCCATTTATCTAATATCCCCCTTATATTATCATTCATCTACTAACCTTATCCCATCCATACCAATAAATTAATTCATCCCAAATATCCATTATCCCATCCTAATCCATCTTATCTATTATTTGGGAATTTTAAATTCCCAATGGCCCACCTACTAGCCTATCCCCATGCTCTTCTACACCCCTAGTCCCTAATCCTCACCTAATCCCTATCTAATCCATCCCTAAGCCTAATTAATCCTCTCTAACCTAGCCTCCCTCTTTAGAAGCCTCTAAATTTAGAGGCTTCCAAGGAATTTTAAATTTTTTGGATAATTCCCATCCATAGATCTCCTCAAGCCAACTTTAAACCTTGACCATTCATCCCTCCCTCCAAAATATATTTAAACAACCTCAATTCTCCATTGGAGCAATCTACAAGCTATCTAACTAATCCATGTCCAACTAACAAGAATTCTCATGTTATTTCCATGCCAAATCAATCCATCATCAAACATCCTTGATCAAGCAACATCATGCCAAATTTTTGAGTCTAAGATAATCAATAAAATCTCCTTATCTTTTATTATGTTTAATAATGGTGTAGAGCATTTAGCCTTAGGATCATAGTGTTGGTTTTCAATTGTGTTCATCCATTTGCATTTTGGTCTTAATGGCTCTATAACTTTACTTAGTGGTTTGAAGTTTGAGTGATTAAATTATGTAGTGTAATCGATAATCTTGAATTTTAGGATACATTTTGGTGATCACAATGAGACCTTTCTCCCAAATTTAACTTTTTTGTTTGTTAGAAATCCTTTTGGTAGCTTGCAAGACAAACTAGACAAGAAAAATCTCAAAATTTTGAAGTTTTATGTTCATAGGCCCAAATCATAGTTTTGAACTAGTATTCGCGACCTTGTAGTCATGGTTTTGTCATCGTGAGTCATGGTTTTGTCTTAACCATTTACCTAACTGCTAACCTTCTATCTTAACCATGTAGGTTTTTTTACTTTTGACAATATCATGATTTGTGACTTGTGACTTTATATCGCAAGTTGTGGTTTAATCTATCTGAGTAGTGATTGTGCTAACCACTAATGGTTTGTGGTGTAGGTTTAGGTATTTTGGAAAAATTGTGACTTCGCGATTTGTAACTTTGTCTTGGTAGTCATGGTTTTGTCTTTGTAAGTCACAATTTTATAATCTTCCCTAAAATCACTAACAGTTGATCAATGTCCTCTAACTTGCAGGTTTTATTCTGACATTCTATTTTTTTAGGGGATTTTATCATCATATAGTTTGGCATCTAATATTTTTGTTAAAAATCAAGGGTTTTCATTTTAAATGCATACTTGTCAAACTAACCCTAGTTTTGTAACAAGGTTTTATGTTTGTATGGTTGTTGTGTGATCTTATTTGCAAGGGCAACAAGGAGAAAGCCAAGGCAGGGGGAATCATCTAAAGTATAACACAACCACACCAGTCCTTAGTCTTTTCCCCTATCTTGACAAAATCATAGATCATGTAATACTCATAATCATGATATTGCTCTACAAAATGGTGATATTGTAATACCAATAGTGATTTTACATTTTCAATTTAGTTCTATCATTTTTAGTCATAATATGTCTATTCATTTTTATCTTTAGGGTATATTTAGGGACCTAATTCAACTAAAAACACTTTTTGTATAATCCTAGATTCTACCTATTATGGGTAAATATCTCTATTTAAACATTTTTATATTTATCATAAACATCAATCCATCATCTATACATAAAAAATCTATAATTAAGCATCTCTAGACCTCTAAACAACTTGTTTTAAACATGTGTAATCATTTGTTACTAGTCCATAGTCAACATCTAGAGGTTTTGTAGTTTACCATAGAACTATAACTATCGTTTTGTAGCTAATTACAATTTTATCATTTGCAATCACAGTTTTGAAACAAACCATCATGGTTAAGGTAATTACGATAATACTACAACTTACAATCTATGATTTTGCATTAGAGTTGCAACTTTGCACTCTCTAGTTAGGATATTGCATTGTGTAGTTACGATTTTGCATTAAATTTTTATCCTTTTAAGTGCATTTTTTAGAGTCATTTTTTGTGATTTTTAAGTCATTTCAAGCCTCTCGTAAGGCCCAAATCCATGGGAGTGTGCCAGGGTATTACCCCTGAACCCCGCAAGGGGCACTACCCCTTGACCTCATTGGGGGCTGTTACCCCTAAACCCCTGCATCATGGCCCACTCACCCCAAAGGAATTATAAAGCTAAATCATGATTTTTTTAGGGTGTTTTTATTAAGGCATATTAGACAAACATCTTGATTATTTTAGGGGTAAACCTAGAAGCTATTTTGTTTTGTCTAACATTTTATCTTGCAGGGCATATTTTGGTCTAACATCAATTGTCTTATAGGTTTCCCCTCAAAATCATCAATAAAAACTACTAACACTTATCTTGTAGGTTACCTCCTTTTGAGTGCCACTTGAAAACCACTAATCGTGTGCTTACAGGCCACCTATAAAAGACTCCTTGTGGCACTTTGAAAATCATTTTAATCACCTTATATTATACATATCATTTTGTATATATCTCCTTATCTTGTATATTATTGTCTTTCATCTTGTAGATACATCACACTTAATCTTAATTGGTTAATTAATCTTTTATCTTGCTTTATTGTCTTTTAGGGCTACGATCAGTGCATGATCTCCTCCTTGCATCCTTGCATCAATTCCTAGAGGATCAAAAACCACCTATAAACACCATTCCCTTTTTCTTTTTTTAGGGGGCTAGTGTATATGGATTTCACCACCACACACTAGTCCAAACTCCATGTTCCAGTGAACTCTAAAAATTAGGAGAGTTGTCATTACATGCCTAAGTAGAATTCCCCATAAAGGGAATTGTTGAGTGAGGGATGGTTAGGCTCCAAGACATAGGGTGGTTAGAAATAATCTTATATGGACTTGGGTCCCATTTTACCCTCATGTATATAAGGGATGTACCAAAAGATCTTTGTGTAAACATAGCATAGGATCCTTTAGCCGTAATAGGTGTACCACTATAGGATTTAGTAACAACTTTGAAGTATAAATCAATTACAAGTGGGTTTAAGAGGGCTTGGTTGATACTATAATGGGTTACCAGCCTACAGCCTCACTGTGAATCCATTAGATGGTACGAGCATCAGGTTACACACCCTTGAGTTTAGTAATCATAGGTTGTGGATTGCTTTCTTGGGTGTGTGTTTTGTTAAACCTGTGTTATTTTTTAGTCGATTTAGCCTTCACCTAATACTATACACATAGTTAGGTCCTTTGCACAACTCATCTTGTACATCCTACCATCATTTTGTATATATTTATCTTGTCTCATCAAAACTATCATCTCATCTCATCACCATCATCTTGTCCATTGTTATTGTCATCCTCTTACATATATCATCCTCTTATATCCTTATCCCATTCCCCACCTTGTCTTCATCCCATCCTGGTCTAGTCCTCCCCACTTGTCATTGATCATATTTTTTTACTAACATATCCTAATTACCTCTAGTTCTTGACACCTTATCCCAAGACCACCTTGTTTATCCTTTCCTATTACACATATATTTTGTTCATATCTCATCATCCTCTTATTGCCTTTATCATATCCTATCTCCCATCTTGTCCTCATCCCCTTCATCAATTATCATATCCACTCATCATTGATCATTACCTCATTGCTTGCATATCCTATTCATCATCTTATATATCCTTATCTTACCCTCTCGTACATATCTTCGTTCTCTTGTACATCCTCCTAATCACATATTATCACTAGATCCATCCATCATTAGTCACACCCACATCACCAACATCTTGTCTTGTACATCCTTACCCTCTTGTATATCCTTTAATCTTGTATTTTCCTTGTCATCATCCCATTATATCATTTTTTGGCCTATCCCAAATCCCATATTATCTTAACCCCCTCCTAGTCAAAATATTTCCACTCATCATGATCATCCTCTTATCCATATTGTCCTTGTATATCCATTTTATATTCACCCCATCTTAATCTAGTCATCCCATATTATCCTCTATGATCATTAGTCATACCTCCATCACCAACATCTTATCATGTACATTCTTTTCATCATCCCATTGTATATCCCTCATCCCTTCCTAGTCCCACTATATCCCCCTATCCTTGGTCATCACCCCATCATCTTATACATCTTTGCCTAATCATCATCTTGTATATCTTGTCTTACCCTATTATACATATATTTATCCTCTTGTATATCCTTCTAGTCACACCCATCATTGGTCATTCCCCATCACCTACATATCTTAATGCCATCTTATGCATCCCTATCATCATCCCATTATACATCCATCATCCCATCTTGTACATATTGAGCTTATCATATTATATATTCTTATCATCCTCTTGAACATATATCCTCACCCTATATATCCTTAGCTTATCATAATATCATCCTGTTAATATCTTTTATGTAGTCCTATTCCCCATCACCCACTTTTTATCTTTACCCCATCCTAATATAGTCATCCCCATACTATCCTATCTCATCATACCCCATGATCCCATCCCCCATCTTGTCTTCATACCCTCATAGTTTCATCATATCCACTTGATCACATCTTGTATATCCTTATCCTCATACCCATATCTTTATTCTCTTGTATATCCTTCTAGTCACATCTTATCACTAGACTACTCATCATTGGTCATCCTCCCATCACCTACATATTCTAATCACATCTTATACATAATTATCATCATTTTATTATACATATTATCCTTTTATTGTCTTATCCCATCCCCCATCTTGTCTTCATCACCACTTTGTCTTCCCCTCCTCCTATTCCAACCTTTATCCACTCATCATTGACCACATCCACATCACCTATATCTTATCTTGTACATAATTTGTTCTCTTGTACATCCTTCTAGTCACGTCCTATACTCATCTCATTCATCATTAGTCATACATCCTAATCACATTTGGTCTTGTCAATTACATCTTATCCTAATCCCACATCTTGTCCTAATCAACCTTTTGTATTGACCTTGCCTTAGCCTTGTCACCTCATCACCCATCTAATCTATCTTTGTCCTAGTTGACTTTCTAGGTCACACTCGTATCCATAACATCAACATCCCATTCATCTTACTCTTGATCATTTCATTACTATCTATTTATATGTGTCCTTAACCCCCTTAGCCTTACCATCTTCATCACATAATCTTATTCATCTCATCTTGAGCAAATTAGTCCAAGGTTTGAGCTAGTTCTTTTATCCTACCCATATCATCTTATCATCCTAGTCCACTATCGCTCATTATCTGATTAGATATCATACCTAGTCAATATCCCATTAGCATCTTAACAATATATTGGTTTCAATCTAGCAAACCCATCATCAATATAATCATCTTTAGTCTAATCATCTTGCCTATTCATAACTAACAACCGATCCAATCATCCTCTTGCTAGTTTGAATCTAGGCACCCATCAAATCCCCAATTATTTTACTAGATTAACACCTAGGCATTGTGGTTAGGTCATTAGTCCCTATTATACTATTAGTATTAAATATGATCCTAGTCTCTAATCCATTCATTCATCATCACCTAATCATACTATCTTGGCCCTTTTGACCTATTTCATTTAAGAACTCCATCTAATCTGTAACCTACCTCCATCATACATTACTCCTCAACCATCACCATGGAGCTAGACCCCATGTTTAGAGACTAATATATAGCTTCCCACAAGGATGAGATCCTATTGAAGTTTATTATTATGGGTTTTCCACTTCTTGAAGGTGTTGATCCCCTTCAACTCATTACACTTCTTTTCCAACCCCTTCATGTGAGTCTTTTACCAATCCTCCATCCACTAGTCATAAAAGATCGACTGCCCATTCCTATACTAACAAAGGGAATCTCATTTTGGCCACTAGTCCATTCACCCAATCACGTTAAAAACCAACCTCTAAGTCACAAAATGAAGTGGGTCATTATACACCATTTCCTATGTCCTTGGAAGCCCTTTTCAAACAGCTAGTCACCACCAAAATGATGGTCTATCCATCTATATGACATCTTGATCCTACTAAGCCTAAGCCCTCTTGGTATAAATATAACCAATATTGTACATATCACCAATCTTGGGGGCATTACATTAATCAATGTCAACCCTTTCAATACTATGTCCAAAACCTCATCAACTATGGTGACATCATAATTGAGGATGAACCAGATGAATCTACATCTGTGGGTGAACACAAATAGGAATGCCAAGATTCCATTACCACTCATAATCAAGCCCTTCCCCTTATAAACCAAGGTAAAGACACCACACCCATCTCCCATGATCCCCCATCCTTGATAAATCCTCCATCATAGCTGAGTCTACTCCCTATAAGCCTAGTCCTCCTATATCCCATGAACCCTCTCACCCATCACATAAAATACCCCCTAATGAGAGCTCAATTAAAAATAATGAATCCTCTACTAGAAGCATTGCATCTCATTTATCAAAGTCAACATTAGAGGCAACATAATTTTTATCTACATCAGGATCATGTGCATCACCAGTATCTAAATCAGATTTCTCATAAGAAATATCATCCCCCATTGACATTATAGAAGATGCTAATAATGTCTATCTTATTAAGGATACCTATAATACATTACTAGGTATACCATTAGATTTTAATAAGGATGATAAATTCATAATGGAGTTCTTGAAATATTTATCTATAGAATATTATCAGATTGAATCTAATCCTAATATGGATGTGTCTATTACAGCTAGTATTAGTGATCTTTTTTATAATCTTAGGGAGATTTTCTTTGATGTCAAAATTGGGTCTCCTAGGAACCCCTATGAAGATAATGTTACCCCATCACCACTCATTGACCTCATCATGCCCTCACCACCACCTTCATACATCATGGACCCTTTTCTCCTCATTGATGATCACTTAATCACCTCCCTCCATAAGGATGAATAGGAGCATATATTGTTAATTCCTTATTCAAGTAATATAACGTGTGCCACAAGTACAAGGGTCCAAGAGCATATTCCAAAAGCCATAAATCATAATCAAGTCATCCTTGATCCTAGTAATAAAAATCAAGAAGATTCTAATCATCAACATAATCTAAATATGTCTTCCCCTAGTGAAGCCCAATATCAAGCACTAGAGGAATGTCAAAGTCAAAATCATTGTTTATCAAGTCAAAAATCAATATCCCCTAGTGAAGCCCCAAAGTAGGCAATAGGGGGAAATTAAAATTTAAATAATGTCAAAATAATAACGGATCATTCATCAAGTGATCAGATTAAAGATGAATCATAAAATCAAAGCATCTTAGATCTCATGTAGTCTTTTGTCAATTGGTACCAATCAAATTATGCATGTCCCATATCTCCAATGATGTATGCAACTACTAGTCCTAATCCTCCATCACCAATCACCCTATCCTATCACAATCATATCATAATTTATACTATTAATCCTCCATCACCAATCATACCATCCTTTTTTATCTTATCATCCATCAAAATCAAGCTCTAATTGAATCCATCCTTCACATCACCTCCTCAAAAAGCATTGTCTCTCCTAGGGGCAATGATGATACCTGGTCTAGATATATTGAGGGGTCTCTATCAAGCATCACCAAAGGTCACATGGACCATATTACATCTAGCACTGACACTAACATGATCCTAGCATCACATATCCTTAGAACAAGTGTTGGGTAGAGATCACATCCAATGTTAGCATCTTGCATCTCATCCCCATATCCAATAAATGAATATGCCCAAATCAAAATAATAATAATAATAATAAAATAAAAAATCATTCATCTAATGGTGAAAACTAGTCTTTTGGCACCTTAGACAAGTACCATGATGAAAACTAGTTTCTAACGTCATGAGAATAATCTATTATCCATATTATACCTCAACACTTGGGTGAAAAACCCATCCACATCATCTTTATCCATCTTATCCCCTAATCCATTGTTCCTATGCGTCATCTTCTATCATATCATATTCTTTCCCATCTCGACCATCGTAAGTACTGGAATGTGTCTTGAGAACTATTCCTAAACCATCTTGGCTTATCCTCTAATGGACACTCAAGTAACTAAACATTTAGTTCCTCCACGATGTGGTTATTGGAAATGCCTAGTCCCTTCCTCCTTGATCCCCATCACCATCATCCTTTTGTCATCCCATCCATCCTTATCCTAGTTACTAGGTTTGTTATTCCATTTGCTAATAACCCTATTTGTATAGAGTACATACATATTCCAAAAATCCCTAAAAATTTAAATATGTCAAAAATCATAAAAATCATAAAAACTAAAAAATCCAAAAATAGTTCATTGTGTCTTGTCTTATCCTAAATCCCCTAGTCACATCCATCTCATATCATCCTAGTTATCATCCTCAAACACTATGTTTGGTCTTGAAACCAAATAGAAGTGGTCGCCCATATCTCTATATCTTTATCATCCTTTTTGCTAGGTGTTATCGACATCCATAACCTTATCACAGAATTTAATATATAACCCATCACTTCCCTATCAGTGCCTTTTCATACCTATCACCCATCACATCACCTCTTTGATAGCATGGAAGGTACTTGATCCCATCACTATCTTTATCATTGCCACTTCATACCTATAACCCATCCAATCAATATTTTGCTAGTATGAAAGGTATTTGATCTCATTATCTCCTATTCTCATTTCTAGATTAAACTCTTACAGGGCCTTATCTATTGGTAATCCTTGGTCATCACTTTTATAAACCACCTTCCTTGGCCACTTTTTGATTTAATTAAAAGACCAAATCAGTATTAAATACCTTCTCCTATCCTTCATCCTTTTATCCTCAAACTAGGGGTAACATCTTAGCCTAATCCTAATCATAACCACCCTATCTAAATACAAGCCCATCCTATGTCCACAATCACATCATGATCATCCAACCCATCACCTAATCACTCATCCCATCATTAGATAGGACATTGGGACACTACATGCAGATACTCGTGTGTGTTACTTGTTTGTTTTGCTTATATTATTTGCATATCTACTATCATATATATAATGTTTATCTTATGTTTTATTTGCATTATATCTCCTTTTTTCTATTTGGAAATGAACAAGGATGCTATGAGGACACTAAAAAGTTCTCTTGAGGATGCAGAGTTCACTATTTACCCATGGACTTTGGTATCATGTCCTCTTGGTCATACTTATATCATGGGAAATACTATCAAGTGATATATTTAT
Organism: Torreya grandis; assembly: GCA_037957365.1. Classification (NCBI taxonomy): domain Eukaryota; kingdom Viridiplantae; phylum Streptophyta; class Pinopsida; order Cupressales; family Taxaceae; genus Torreya; species Torreya grandis. Next base: position 953,170 of record JARHVA010003390.1, read on the forward strand.
CAAATTGATTAGACTATGATGAGCCTTATGACATTTATGATGGCTTGATCATCTACACCTTCATCACTAACCATCCTCATTCCCATCACTAATCTAATCCTCTTGACTCATCTAGCTAACATCTTATCTTTTATACTTATCATCTTTATCTCAATAGCTGAATAATATCCTTCAATCACTAATAATTATAACCATCCTCATCATCATTAATTTTTAATCACTAATCATCATCATCTCCTAGTCAAAACTACATCAGCTTGTGGCCTTTCTAGACTATGTAGGTAGCACTTGGCGACTTTTTGGTGCCCAAGGATATCTTAGCCACTATCTCCTCTTTTCACATCATCTATCATCACATCTATCCTATCTTTCATCATCCTCAAGTATTCCATCATTAAAATCTTTGATCCATAATATAAATCAATCACTCATCAATTAATTGATCAATCTCTATCCCCATAATCATCTCCCTAATATTTTTTTCAATCACCCACACCTATTGATTGGGCCCAAAAAATCATAACTTCCATCTTTTCTTCCATCAATAATTGATTGGTCAATCAATTATCACTCCCTATAAAGTGTTCTTTCTATGGGAATCATCATTAATCACATTAGGGCTCATTGATTTGATGCAATACAGTCTAGTTCATTTCCTCTAATTGTTGGTCACTCAATCATATTAACTCTTCTCTATCATCACCTACATCATATTGATCAATTTAGCTTTGAGCTACACCCATCATCAATATTATCAAATCATCAGCTTATCCTGGCCTATAGATCTCCCTTGCATGCATCCTTGCCTAGGATACGTCTAAATATTGTAACTTTTTAATCTTATCATCATCATGTTATGGTTGATTCCCCCTTGGGATGTGTCAACAACCGTGACACCCATCATCCCTAATCCTTATGCATGTGCCTTTACTAGGGGCATCATCAATATGTAGCTCATTGATTAAGTTAAATTCATCTTATTCATTATCTACCTCACATCTTGAATCCCATCCCTAATCTATCCATTGCATCTCACCCCTCATTTCTTCTTTCAAGTGGCCATCTATCTCATTCTTCCTTGCATGTCCCCTTGAGGGGGCATCATATCCCCTAGCATCATCTACTAACATTCATCCATGACATGGTTTTTGTCTAAAATACCATTACTCTTTCCACTTTACCCCACTCGGAATTCCCTTTCAAAGAGGGGTAAAATGTATGCACCTAAAATCACTTGCTTACATTATTATCACTAATATTTCTATTAGTCGACATTAATTCTGCTCATCTCATTTATCCTAATTTATCCCAATAATTAATCCCCCCTTTCAAGTCCATTTATATAATATACCCCTTCTATTATCATTCATCTACTAACCTTATCCCATCCCTACCAACTAATTAATTAATCCTAAATCCCCATTATACCATCCTAATCCTACTTATTTATTATTTGGGGATTTTAAATTCCCAATGGCCCACCTACTAGCCTATCCCTAGGCTCTCCTACACCCCTATTCCCTAATACTCACCTAATCCATTCCTAAGCCTAATTAATACCTAAGAGGATTATAAAATTGGAGGATTCTAGAATCTTCTCTAACTTAGTATCCCTCTCTAGAAGCCTCTAAATCTAGAGGCTTCCACGAAATTTTAAATTCCTTAGATAATTCTCATCCATGGATCTCCCCAAGCCAAATTTCAACCTCAACCATTTATCCCTCACTCTAAAATCTATTTAAACAACCTCCATTCTCCATTGGATCAATCTACAATCTATCTAACTAATCCATCTCCAACTAACAATAATTCTCATGCTATCTCCATGCTAAATCAATCCATCATCAAACATCCTTGATCAAGCAACATCATGCCAAATTTTTGAGTCTAAGATAATCAATCCAATATTCTTATCTTTTATTCTATTTAATCATGGTGTAGAACATTTAGCTTTAGGATCATAGTGCTAGTTTTTAATTATGTCCATCCATTTGCATTTTGGTCTTAATGGCTCTATCACTTTACATAGTGGTTTGAAATTTGAGTGATTAAATTGTGTATTTTAATCCATAAGCTCAAATTTTAGGCTACACATCAAATGAGAAAAGTGTTGGGATGAGGTACAACTCATGCTAAAATTTGTATACTACATTGCATCCCACCATGGTTACTTCACAACATACATTAAGTTAATGCAAACATGCACACTTGAATAGTAAAGTTTACAAAATTCAAAGCATAAATTAAGTAAACATGTGAATGTGAAACATGACCTGCTAACATGAAATATACATCATACATATAAACATTATTGCATGAAAAAATGTGAACATCAACACAATAATTAGCCATTACAATGCAACTAATCTTTGGCCATCTCTCTGCATTGTAAGTGGTGAGCAGTCAACAAATATGCAAGTCAATTTTGAAAAAAATTAAATGAACTTAAATGTTGCTTCATGGAAAATGATCAATATATTTCATCTTACCTAGCATCCAAAGTGCCTACACATTGCCCTTCCTCCACTCATTATCTTTCTCTCTCCACTTGTCAACTATAGTTTCTTTGTTGTATGCAAGCTTCCCTTCTCTATTCTAGTTTTTAGTGCAAGCATATGCAACCATCACATCATTCATATCCTTTAATGCTATCTCACTAAGATCAGCCATAATGGAGACATTCTCCCTCACCATCCATAATCTTTCCATCATGTCCCTCTTATAGAGGCTCTACTTTTTTAATAGTTGTACTATTGGCCTATGTTTTATTTGTCTTTTAGTTATTATGTTATCCCTCAATTTTTTTTCCACTATCAGGATGTCTTGGGGGATTCCTTAGAACCGACTGTCGATAATGAATCTAAAGAAGATGAGCATTAAGTATTTATAGTGACCATAATATATGACCACCATCATCATGGAATGTGTTGCATAGCCATAACAAGCAATAATTCACATCCCTTTTGCCTATACCCATGTCCAAAATCATTTATTCTCTAAAAATTTGTGAAACACCAAAGAATCTATCTTATAATAGAAGCATAAATGAACAAAATAATGAAAAGGTCCTCAAAGATAATAAAATGTTCTTACAAGTTTTGATTTGTTCTCCTCTATATCAAATTATGATGTGTCTATAAGCTAGTCACTATCATCATCATCAAAAACAACAGAATCAACCTCATAACCAACCTCATCAGAATCCACCTATTCTTATTGTAATGCCCCACATATATAATTCAATCCATACATGTACAAAGGAATGAAGATGCAAGGGTGTGACAAAGGAAAAAAAGTAAGTACACCTAATACTACCATTTGAGTTGACAAATTTGCTATACGGGTCATTATGAACCTCATTACCATGGCTCCTCGTTATCCCCTCTAATTGAAAAACATTACAAAATAATGTAGAAAACCATAAGAAGTGTCAAAATTGGTTGCATTATACACTATTGTTTCAATGCGACTAGAATCATCTATGAAAATGATAAAACAATAAAGACTGAGTATAGTCAAGGGTTGTCGTATGTATTTAGAGACTAGGACATTTGGACAATGATGATCACCCTCCCTATTATGGATCTGCTCTGCCATATCCCACTCCAATATTAAACATGACATAAAAATACAACATGGATGAAATGTTAGCATTTAATGACTAGAATCCAAATGCAAAAAGTATATTAAATTTTGAATGGCCTAAACTTTGAGAATCATGAGAAGTACATGTGATTTCCCCTCAGCTACATTGATATTCCCTATATTTACATCTATATATGGAAAACACTCACATGCCCATTGAGTTTACATTACTAGAAATTGGTGGTCATGGAGTGGTTATCCCAATACATTGCCAAATGCATCCCCACTTGTGGAAGCACTATTTAAAACCCTCTTTTCATCTCTAACATGTCCACCAAAAGGGACAAACAAAGGGACTACCCATAATGAGGAGTGGCTGCTAATATATTTTTCCTAAAAAGATCAATGTAGCAATCGATTAGCTTCAACAAAGAATACATGAAATTAAAAAATGACCATAAAGAGTAATAGATAAAATTACATACCTTTTGTTCTGCCTCTACATATATCTCTTATATAAGTTCATTTCCTTTAGGATCATCCATCGTAACCTTCACGAGTCAATATTCTAATTTTTTTTATTTCCAACATACAATAATGTTCATACAAGTTTGTCAATCTTATGGTTTATAATGTGTACAAACCCCACAACCAAATCAAGAAAGAGGTCATGAGCACATTGAAATGCATTGAGTATAAGTGACACGTATGAATTGTTTCTTTTCTTCCCTTCTAACAAATCAAGGAATAAATAAACACATAATTTGAAAAGGAGTGAATAAGGTGTGTCAAAGATGAGGCAATGTGTTTCAATGCAATATGAGATGGTCATATGGAAATATTTGTATCTTTAGAAGTTATACTTTGTTCATCTGCAATATACGTGGTGGTCAAGCAACAAGAATATGTATACAATCACACCTAATACATGTTAGAAATATATGTTACATGAGGTGTGTGTGTGCAAAGAATGGATCCTAACTCCAAACTACTTGTACATTAACGATTGGTAGATAATAAAGATTCCATTGTCTTCGGTGGGTATGATATCATTTAAGACTTTAAGTTTTATTGGAAAATCACTCAAAATCAATAAACATGTTTTCTATGCATGTGTTTTATCATTTCATTTGCATTTTAAATTATTCTTGAAAAAATAGTTTTTGTTTGTGCTAATAAATATTATCAGGATAGAGAGGTGGATATGAATAGACCAATCAAGTTATGGATTAATATACTATTTGAAGGGAAATTTCTCATATCTTTAATTTTTCCTTTCAATTTTTAAAGTCCTAGTTCAACACTTGCTTCTCTTATTCCTTTGGGGCTCAATGTTACATTGCCTGGTGTTACAATTCATATGCCCCCATGAAACTTTTTAGATTTTGTCACTATTATTTTTAATGCTAGTTCTTACACTTTTGCATCCTCTAGTATTTCAATTCTTAGTCTTTTACTCCCAAGTGCTCCACTCTCAGGTGTTCTATTTGTTAGCATTGTTGTAGCATCAAACACCTCTCTTTATTAAGTTTGGTTGCCATTTCCAAGGGTAACACTATAGTTTGGGTGAGGTAAAAGTATATACAAGGCAAGGAACTGTGGTGCGAGTTTTCTAAACTTCCCCACTCCAAGATGACACTACCTAACTAGCCAACCCTCATCAAAAGCATGCTACTCATTTTGTGCCAATTCATACAAAAAACCCTCTCATTTAAAAAGCATCAATAATACCTAGACTATTGTAAGTGAATTATACTATACAAACCTTTCAAGGCTAGAGTCCCTTATTACCATATGTTTTTTACTCACATTATATGTAATTTATTACAGGCTTGCAATTCTTTATAGATGGTAAATGTTGAATGTGGTTACTTTCATGCATTCATATGACTATAGATAGTCCTTGAAGAGTGTGGGTTGATTAGAGAATGACTAGCTACCTTTATTTACCACCTCATGTAAACAATATTTGATATGTATAATGTGAACATATTGTCAATATCCATATTATTATTGAACTTGAGAATTAATGATTGGTTACCTCTCTCTACCACCTCATGTAAAAAATATTTGATCTATATAATACGAACATATTTTGAATATCCATAATGTCATTGAAATTGAGAATTAAAAGGAGTTATAGATATCACCAACGCTTGAGTGAACAAAACTAAATGATTACCTTGGTTTGGTCTAGTTGAGTGTAGTTTAGGTATAGGTATATTCAAGAGGTGAAGACTTATAGGTTTGGGAGAATGTAGGGTTTGTGGATTTTATATATTGGGAGATAGCAGGGGAGGTGCACCACCTACCTTATGAAAAAAATATGTGGGGATTTGAAATGGAGTATTTGCCGCCATGAACTCTTGTGCATTGTTCATAATAAAGTCATAAGATTAAACAACATTCATAGATGAAACAGTCATAAAAGTATAGATTACTACAGTAATTCTAGTCCCTTTTATCTATCTTGTATATTTCAAGTTTACATATTATATGGTGTTGATTTATGGCAATAAATTATAAGGACATCTAGAGGTTACAATTATTACAAATAAAAACAAATTGTTGCTTGCATAGTAACCTATATGCTCGATTTATTTTAACACTCTAATGATGTGGACAAACTCCAACTATCCACCTCACATGAGTTATAACCATTGAATATATTGTGCGTTTTTCAATGCACAATGTTTAAAATTATAGTAAATAACAAATATTTCACACAATCATTAAATATATTATGTATCTTGCAATGCACAATCTTTATAGCTATAGGAAATAATAAACATTTCACATTCTCCTTATTTTCCTTATGTTCTTTTGCAACGTGTTTCATTTTTTCATGTATATGGTGGAAACCTCTTGTATCTTCATTTATAAAATTATTTAACAACAATCGATTCTCTTTATTTTTTCCCCATTATTATGCTTCTACATCACTACAAGATAACAACTTTTAATTGATGTGTTTTCCCCTTAAGTTTTTTGGGTTTTGGTTTATTGGTGCTCTGTAAACTTTTATTAATATCCTCTATGAATAAGTAGGGCATGGAAACCCCTCTATCTATTTCTAGGGGCAATTTATTCAACTAATTCATTCAATCATTCCATAAAACAACTCACATCATCCAATAATCTCTTGCATTTTTTGTGCATTCAATATGTCTCGGTCTCTACAGCTATAGTTGATTACAATTGTTGATTATTGGTTTAATTATGTATCTATTTTCATTATATGGTTTTATAAATCCAAGACTATGGTAAGATTCTTTGAATTAATAGTTTTAATTGCATACCCTATTTTATTTTGGCTTGATTCTAAGCCATATACACATACAGGTAAACATATGTTAATGTAAGGCAAAAAAATTGTCAACTTTTTGACTATGGAATAATAATGAAAGGAAACCTCAATATTTTTAAAGGTAAATAAATTAATGAATTTGTGATTTAAAACTTGCATGCAGTTTTAATGGTAGTGTAATAGTGAGGTAAGTAGTGTATTTATGAGGTAAGTGGTTAGATTTACCTTCATCCTTTCATTATGAGATTGATCTTTCTCATTCCAGACCCTTTATAGTAGAGAGTAAATACTAAATGAATCAGAGTGCATAGGGTTATTTGAAACTTCAATAACACCCAATCTTGAATGCTTCATGGGATGCCTTTCATGGCTTGCTAATGCATGATCAATTTATTATTTAACCATTGATCAATATGCCATGACTCATAATCATTTTTAATATCAAAGTTATGATAATATATCCAATCATGAAACTCTATACGCAATCAATTTTCATGTTACCATAGATAGTCTCAGTAGTCGACAGTTGAATTTCATGTTATGGTTTGATTGATTACTAGTTAAATGTTTTGGTAATTCCATTTAGTGTTTTCCATTTGTGGTCACGGTTAATGGATGAGATTCTAGTTGATGGTTTAAATTTGGAGTTAAGCTAATTAGCATTGGGTTGGGTTAGAGATCAACTTTTTCAACACTGGGGTGGGTCCTAAAGCCACACCAGCATGCACTCAATTTTGTAAATGATAGTTAAACCTAGCCATTTTTATGTCTTGGTATTGGACCCTAAATTTTGACTAAATATTGTCATAGTTTTGGTGCACAGGACCAACATAGTGCAGCAGGATCATTGTCCCATTTTGGTACAAGATCAACATAACATAGAAGAACCATGGCACAGGAGGACCATGGCATATAGATGATAGGCATAGAAGCATCATGGTGTGAGACTTGATGGGAATGAGAGGATAATGGCATAAAAGAACTAGTGTAAGAGGACCTAGTCATAAGAGAACCAGTCATAAGGAAATTGAGAACATAGGACTCAAAATAGAAGTGGAAGACTAGGGGAGTGCATGGGAAGTAGAGCATGAGGGAAGCGAGAACACTTAGAATAACTATTCATATGGGACACTTTGACCTTTTTAATCATAGGTTTTGTATCAGTCTACAAGGAACAAAACACATGGCCACCAATATATAACATAAATCAAGGATTTAGGGGCATAGGGACCCAGGTCCTCAAGAAGAAATTGTTGTAAAGTGTCATGACTCTCAGTCTGTTGAGAGAATGTGTGCCATTTGATTTTGCATTAATTATAAGTAACACTTGGTTATGGAGAAACATGTATAAATACCCCTGTTGTAATCACTTGTAAAAAAATGGTCTTTTAGAGAATATATAATAAAGCCTTGCCTTGTAATTCACTAAGCATGTAATGGAAGATATCAGTTTTTACCAAATTGTATTATGAATGAGTAACTACACTAAGTGTTGGAGATATGCGTGGTTTAAGTTTTTTTTCTTGTTATCGGTATCTTTTTCTTTCTTGAGTGATAACTGTTAGATAATAATGGTGATCCTTGTATGAGTGTTAGTTACATCTGGGAAAAGAAGGATAGTAGTAGTATATATGTGTTATTCAATACTTATTTAGAGGTGCATAATGGGAGATGAACAAACATTCACTGTTATGTTTCAAAACCTTCAAGAACTGGTCTTTTGTTGCATGCTTCATATGAGAGTGTGAAACTTAACTCTTGTGTGATAGGGCCAGTGCGCTAGCTTGTTAGGGGAAACTTCAGCGTCAAAGATAGAAACAATGAACAAAACCCAACACTTGGCTAAAAACTCTACAAGATAGAATGTTATCTCAACCACTCTAGTGTCTATCTCATGTCTCAAGATGGCTATCAATGCCTTATCTATGTGGATCTTATTAGATTCAATAATATAACATCATTTCCATCACCTGTATTAAAAGGTACAACCCCATCTCTACCACCTATAGGTAGTGGTCATGTCACAATCATTTTCACCTTTGATTTCATCCCTACTTGCACTACTGGAGGCCCAACTAGTAGTTGCCTAATATGCACTAGCGAGTCTATGAAAAAAAAGAGACCCTCCTATTTATGCTCCATCTCCCTGATCTCCTTATCCTTTAACTCTATCATCTCCTTCCTATACTAGAATCAAGCCCTATCCCTAACCACCCACTCATCACCTCTCTCTACCTTCTTCATTATAGGAATATCTATAATGCCACATGTATCATCTCCCACAGTGATCTCCCCTATGGAATCATTGGTATGGTCAATCATATGGGCCTCATATGTGCCCACCATACATCATATCCATCAACTACTCCTACACCATCTACTTATACCCTATCATCATAGTGTACTAACTACATAAGGGCCCAATATGTTAGGGTCACCATCATGTCTACCTTTGAACCCCAATTCACAATCTCTTTGTATATATGTGTAAAAATGGGAGGACGCTATCATATATCCTTTTGAAATTCAAACTAGAACCACATTTGGTTGATTTTATACCTTTCAATAACAAAATCTTGCCACCTTATGATGTATCACTTTGTGATCATATAATTTATATACAATTAGTCATCATCCCACTAAAATTGCTCCCATATATGGGGCTTTGAGTCAATTATGTGAGGTGTTAAATAATTGATAGCTCACCTTTATAAGCTTAAGTAACCTAAGTGGCCATTTTTCCCACCTAAAATATGTCCCATCCATACAACATGGGCTCATCAATTTATTTGTGTTGATGTATACCCATTGGTCTCTCAAAACTAATGTGTTCCTAGTACCATATTTATAGAAAAGTCACTGCCCTAATACTCTACCCACCTTGGTATGCCAGTAGATGGAGATCTCTATAAAACAACACTAAGATAGTGGGCCCCCATGAAAAAACTAATGTATCATTTAATATATCCAATATCACACCTACTAACCCAATATGGAGGAACTGCCCACTCTTGTTAGGCAGTAAGATGCTGCTAATAATTTTCATAAGCATAAGGCATAACCTCTTGATATTTTCCTTTATTAGACACTCATTTAATTTAATTAAGGAATCATGTGGGTCTATATTTGTATGACCAGATAGCTACTCCAGTAAAACCATATATCATGTAGATTACTAGTGCAATTATCACATGTAAATCAAAATCTATAATATATACCACATGCCTTCCAGTGTGATGATCATCTTGCCAGTTGACAAGTGGAAGGTGCTCATCTCTGAGTTCCACCATTCAGAAAAGGTAGTCAGCAAACCCTAATTGACAAGAATAACTAGTATTCATAACACATAGTATAAACCCACTACCTTAAGAAATTAAAAATCCTCTTATCCTAGGTTATGGATCTTCATCATCACCCTTAACCTCCACTCATGTGCAGTAATGATCAATAATCATTCCTAAAATCTCTAATGTTGGTGTACTTAGTCATTTTTATCATTATCATCCTATATTCATCTAATTTCATCATTATCATGTTTGTCCTTCATCTTTTTTTGACCTAGTTCACCTAAAAATATGATTCCCTAGAAAAAATAACATGAATCTTGACAAAATAACCAATCTATAGAAATCTCACTATACCTTCTAGTGAAATAATTAGTTTCAACAAACTCACTATGAGTATTGTGAAATCACTACTTTTGGCAAACTTCTCGTGCCTTCTGACAAAATTGTCACTTTTAACAAACTCAATATGACTATTGTGAAATAACCATTTTGGTAAACCCACCATAAATTTTTCCAAATTTCTTGGGATTTTAAGTGATCCTTACATGATAAATTAAAACCACCAAATGTCTAAAATTTTAAATTTTAGTGCAAAACTACCACTTTTGAGGGTGAAATCATCATTTTTGTGGGGGAAACTACCATGAGGAAGAATTTTCCTAGTGGTGATTTCACTCCATGTGGAATTTCAACCACTGTTTATGGCTCAAAAATATAATTTTTTTGAAAATTCAAATTCCTTACCAGTGACCCTTTGCCTGTCAATCTCTATTAGTCTCTCATGCACTCGCTTTAGTACTTCTTGGACAAGATACAAGCTATCTCCACATGAGGTCTAGGGGAAAAATCCATAGAAAAAAATTTAAGGGATAGGGTGAAAATGATTAGTTTTTACCCTTGGCCCCTATTTATTCACCCCATCCACCATAATTTTCAAAAACAAGCCCCCCATTTCCACAATTTTCATTTATTTTTCACTTAGTGAGTTCCCATTTTCACCAATATTCCTCATGTTTCTACATTATCAACATTATTCTTCCTTTTGAGGGCCCACCCACATCATTTCTTTTTTGCTCGATCCCTTGACATGGCATCACATCACCATCAACTATCATCTAGGGCATCTAATGTGCTCAAATTTTATGGTTTTTAATTATAATCATTAATCCTAATAAATTTACACCTTTATCATATCATTTGGGACATCCTTGTATGCCTATTTTTTTGGCATATTCATTATTTGAAAAATTGTTAATCTGTCAATATCTTACAATACCCTTTTAAAGAGGCAAAATGTAGACACCTCATTTCTGCCACCCTTGTGTCACAAATCACTATTCTAATTTGTCACATGATTAAACCCTAATTCTTCTAATGCCCTAAATAATTAACCTAATTAACTATTTTCATCCTAGATTTTGATAATACATACCTAATCATGTTATTAAACCACATCATGACCCTAAGATCACCAATTGTACCCTGGATCAAGTCATCACCTTACAAACTTCATCCCTGATCAATTAATTGGTTAATTTGATTTCCTCTTGAACCAAACACAATCCCACAAATATCAAATCAAAGCTAATTAGTTAATAAATAATGCAAATTTAGCTAGTGGGACCTAAATCAAAAAATCAATGAAATGTACAAAATCCATATTTCCCAAAATCAAAAAAAAATTGTCACCTCAAAAAAGATGACATCGTCAACTCATCCCAAAGCAATCTTCATAAAATACCATGTAAAGGGACAATAATACAAATAAAATCCAATTTAAAAATCATTCTATCAACCCAGCAAATTCTAATGCAAATGAAGCTAATTCCAATGCAATTAGCTAACAAATATATAAGGATGGCCCTTCCTTTATATTTCTTTTAACTTTTCATCTTGAATATGTGCCCATGCATTACATCTAAAAGCTTATAAATCATAAAAAAAATTCTTCAAGAGTCATATTTTAAACTACAAAGTGGGGAGTGAAATTTTGGATGTTGGTTGCACACTAAACTACCCTATCCCAATAATGTGGACGTAAGTCTTTGGAATGTGCCATATAATTGACCATTCCTTTTGTGTGCAATTTTTATGCTCAGCTACACCATTTTTCTAAGTGGGGGTATATTATTTTAAATTTGAATGCCTGCCTATTCACAAAAGTTAATCATCTAATTGTTGATAAATTATCCTCCATTATCTGTTAGGTTTTCAACAAGGGCCTTAAAAAATTTTAAATGCTCAAAGACTTTGATTTTACTTTTTAGAAAGTAGACCCAATTTCTATGATAAAATTTGTCAATGTATGTAAGTACATATTTATGTTTCTAAAAATAAACATTAAGAAATGGCATAAGATCACTATGAACTAAATTTAATCTATCACTTGCCCTTAGGGATTTACCTTTAGGAAATACATCCTTGTGTTTTTTCCAAGTGCACAACCTAGACAAATGCCATATTTAAAAGAGACTTACAAAAAACCAAAAACCATGTGAAGCTTATTGAGGTCTTACAATGAGTAATAATTGAGGTGATCTAGGAAGATCTAGGTTACTAGATCAATTTGATTATTACCAAAATTACACATCCAACCTTGTAGTTACGTCAGTAACTTAGGTAGTAGGTTATGTGCCTACGTGCTAGTTTGTTCTTTACAATTCTAATACTACATTACAACACAACTCCTAAAATTTCAATAGTATAGCTTGCATCTCATCAATAATGGCAATTAGTGATGTTGCCACACTCTTCAATTATGAAAAAATTGTTACCAACTATTATAACGATTTAACCAACACTTTATCTTCTTTCATTGTAGAATAATGTACACTTCCATTCTTTGTAGGTTAGCATCTTAATGAATAAAACCATATAATAATAGAGATAGGAAGTATGTAGACACCAAACATATTATCTCTCAAATATTGTATGAAACCTAGCATAATACAACTTTGTTATTACAATTCTATATTAGTTGTGACCTTTTTATTACTTTCATTTTTCTTTGAATGCTTCGCACTTACATGCTCTGTATTGTTCATAATTCACTTATTCATACAAACCACTTAAACTAATTTAAGTAGGTTTTCCATTAGGTTTCTTCTTAAGCCCTGAATCATTAGTATTAGAGCTTACACACTTCATATCCATTATAAGTGTTGTCATGGTGATTTTTAACTTCATCATTTTTCATATGCCAACCCAAACAAAGTTTGATTATATGAAGATAGAGCTTGATACTTGTGACCCTTCATTGTACCTTCCTTCATGTCTTCAAATGGTAGACAAATATTCAATGATGTTAACTTTAATGATATCCCAAAAAATGATAGAGGATATATTATAAAGATAATGGAAAGATTTATAATAATGTCACACACATGAATGAACAAGTATCATCAATCACTTCTCATTACTTTTCAAACAACAAACTCCTCCAAGCACCTCTCATTCTCATCAACCATTTGGTGGTCAAACTCCATTCAAGGTACTAGTCAAGCTAGACATACTTGTGTTTGAAATCAAAATAGATGTAGATGCACTAGATAACTAGCTTAACTTCATTTTTTCATACTACGTAGTTAATCAATTCTCTAACAAATAAAATATTACATTCATTATTTTGAAAGTTTATTTATTAGTAAACAAATGGTGGTAAAACTACTACACTTCACATGAAGATGAAGTCAATTGAAACACATCTTTAGACACATGAAATGGTTTCATAGAAGCACTCAAAGAAACCTATTATCATGTTGGAAACTATGATAACTAGTACATCAAGTTCTCTTAGTTGTGCCAAGGTAAAGAGTAATCTGTGTAATAACACAAATACCTTCCATGCTCTAGTGTCCAAACTCAGGATTCAAGATTTGGAACAAAATCTTATTTTGATGTATAAGTCAAGCTTGAGACCCAATATCCAGTTAGAATTAGATTTCCTACAAATCTCTTCAATCGGATAAGCCTATAGATTTGACTAAAAGTTTGAATCAAAGTCCAAGGCCAATACTAAGATAGAATACTCTAAATATTAGTCATTACTTGTGAATCTACTCCAAACACCCTCAATAGAGGAAGTAACCATCATTAAATAATCAAAATAAGTAGTCCAAGACTAGTAAGTGGTGTTCAGTTCATAACTCTAATATTTGTTCCAATGAATAATGTCATTTTAGGAAGACTCTACTTGAATAATTTGAATTAATGATTATAACCACTGAATTACTAGATAAAGGTAAGCAAATCATAAAAACTAAGCCTAACACTATGATAGTTACCAAAAACATCTCTACCCCCCCTAAAAAAATAGAAAAAGCAGAAAGATTGTTCAATTTTAAAATGTGGATCAATGGCCATCCAATACACTTCATTGTTAACAATGGAATTCAAAAGAACATGATTTCTTCTAAATTATTTTAGATATTGAACTTGCCACTGATGCCTTACCCAAAACCATAGTCCATTGGATGGTTCAATGCAAGATCCAAGAAATGCATCACTTAGCAAAGTTAAGTGGTGTACAACATCAAGCTTTTTCAAGATACATTCCTTTAATACATCACTCCATTAGAGGTATGTGATGTTTTACTTGGTCAACCATATTTTACCATCGACATGTAATTTGTGAGGTAAATCCTAGAAATGTTATCATAAATGTTGATAATATGAGATACTCCATACCATAAGTATTTCCAAAGTTATCACTCATTAGTCCCAAGTAGTGTAAGAATTTACTCACATTTATTAAAAAAATTGGGCTTTTAATGATAAAATTTGAATACAATAAAATCATTATGGCACCAATTTCTTTTTTAGTTCCTCCAACAATCATAATAGAATAAATATAGCTAAAACTCAAGTAAGAAGAATACAAGGACGTATTCCAACTACAAAAATAAGTGCCTACACACTATACAGTGAAACACACTATTGATATGATCCCTGGACTACCTCTACCTAATGCTTTTTTATATCACAAATCCTTTATGTAAAATGAATAAATCAAGTGACATATCCAAGAACTAGTGGATAAAGGACATACCATGCTTAACTCATCAACTTGCATAAACCCAATTGTGTTTGCACTAAAGAAAGATGATACATGGACATTGTGTATCGATTACTAAGCTCTCAACAAGATCACAGTTAATAACCCCTATCCATTTCAAAGGATTGAGGACATACTAGACCATCTCTACAGTGCCAAGTATTTCACCAAAATTATTCTTAAGTTTGGGTATCATCAAATTCATTTTGATCTTAAAAAGGTATGGAAGACAACCTCGAGACCAAATAAGGTTTGTTGGAATGGTTAGTCATGTATTTCAGTTTAACCAATGCACCAACTAAATTCATTCAGATGATGAATGGTATTCTCAGGCCAATCACTACTTCATGTTTATAGTATACCTTGATGCCATCATGATCTTCAATAGAAAATGGGATGAACATTTGTGCCATATAGAGCAAGTGCTTGACACTTTTCAAAAACATAAGTTGTATGTCAATATGGAGAAATGTTCATTTTTCAAGCCATAGATACAATATTTGGGATACATAGTATATTCATAAAGAATGCATGTGGATCCAACCAAGATTCAAGTCATCTAGGAATGACCACAACTAAAAATTCTTAGAGAGATTTTTAGCTTCTTGGGATTAGAAAATTTCTATAGGATATTTGTACTTATTTTTTCTTATGTGACAAGTCCTTCAGACCAAGTTATTAAGGTGGTGCTATAGAAACGTTCATCTTGAATGACAAACAACATAAAGATTTCAAAGAATTGAAATGAAAAATCTATTTTACATCAGTACTTTGTTTACTATACCTTCATGAACCATTTAATCTTGAGATAAATGCCTTTGATTTCACACTTGGAGAAATCCTCACTCAACATGGTCATGGTAATTTGGTTGCTACCCAACATATGATTATAAGATTTATGCTATTGTTCAAGCATGTAAGCATTATAAGCATTATATCTTGGGAAAGAAAAATCTAATCCACATAGATCACAAGCCACTTCAATTCTTGTAGACTTAGAACAGGTTGCAGTAAGAGACATAAAAAATGGTCTTCTTATCTTCAGCAGTTTTATTTGAACATCAAGCATAAGAAGGGAAGTACCAATATTTCATAGATTGTTTGATCCATACATTTTTTCAAGCTATCCTTTATGTATTTGATGCATCTAGACATGAATCTAACACATGATCAAAATTATAACCATTTGACATGGATTTTGTAGATAATTATCATAATTTACTCAGTCATAATTTAGTTCTATATTTCTACTTACAAGATGGACTTATATATACTATAGGGCCCTTATTCATTCCACATGAGGTAAACAGACAAAAATCAATATGGGAGGCTCATTTTATCAAGGTTATAGAATATTTTGGAGTTGAAAAGACTCTTGTAGTGTTGCAAAATTATTTATTTTGGCCACAACTTAGGTTTGATATATCCAAATATATCAAGTCTTGTACCACACATAATTTCCATGTTGATCAACAAAAAATAAGGTTTATACACACCTATATAGATTCTAACAAGACTGTGTGAATTCATTTCCATGGACTTTCTCTTAGGCTACCTTACTACCAAGCATGGTAATGAATGTGTTCATGTAGTAGTCGATAGATTCTCAAAGATATAAATTATCATACCTTGTAAGAAAGCAATATCAGCTCTAAAAATAAATCAATTGTACTTTCAACATGTTTGAATCCAATTTTGAATCCCAAAAACTATCTCATTTGATTAGGATACAATATATTTAAGCCATTTTTGGAAATCACTTTGGTTTATGCTAGACACAAGGCTAAACAAATCCACCACCTTTCATCTACAAAATGATGGACATACATAAGTGGTAAATAGGATGATAGTAAATAATCTGACAGTGTAAAATTCTAAAAAGTAATGCACTTGGGATGAAATCCTTCCTTTAATTTAATAAAACTACAATAGATCTCTATATAGATCCACCACACATATCCATTTTTAGGTTTATTTGGATTTCTAATCTTTAGTACCCATTGATGTAGTTTATCCTATTTCCAATAATAGCAACTCCTTCAACACAAAAGGAATTTTCCAATTTTTTTGAATTCATTGAGCATATTCAACAAGAAGTATAAACTATATTTCAACATGTAACTGCAAAATACAAGTAATGTTATGACAAACACCAAACACCACACACCTTCTAGGCTGGTGATCGAGTCTAGCAACACCTAAAAAAGGAAAGACTAATAGGACTTTACCAAAAGCTTCATCCACTTTGGTACGGACCCTATATTAACCAAAAAATTAGGAGATAACACTTATGAACTTAATATACCATATTATAATGGGTTGCATCCAATCTTTAGTGTAGAACTCTTGCACCATTACTTTTCACCCTTGTTGGATGCTTTAGATACTGTGGATATTTTTCATCAGATAAAAATCAATCAAAATTACAACATCCAAATTGAATCAAATCAAGTGATTAATGCTTAGGACAAATATACATGTTGACAAGAGATTCATCTCTTTCATATTATCAAGGCAATTCAAGTGCCTTCCTTGGTAAAATGGTTTACATAAGTGTAGGTTGATAATTTATTTCCAGATCTTCTTCTACACCTGCATGCAATGTGGACCATTATTCTTCAATGAGGGCTAATTGATCCAAGATGATCTAGGTCACTAGATCAAAGTAAACATTGCCACAAATTCACATCCATCCTTGTACTAACATAAGCAACTCTAGAAGTAGGTTTCATACCTATGTGCTAGTTTATTCTTTACAATTCCACCTTATGTTACTGCACAACTCTTACATTATCAGTACTATAGCTTGAAGCTCATCAGTAATGGTAATCAATGACATCACCACACTCATTAGTTATGAGTTGGTTATTACCAACTATTATAACATTTCAATCAATGATTCATCTTCCTTCATTGTATAATAATGTATAATTTCATTCTTTTTAGGTTATCATCTTTATGAGTAGAGCCATAAAATAATAGAGTTAGGAAGTAAGTAGACACCAAACACTTGATCTCTCAAAAATTGTACAAAACTTAACATGATACAACTTTACTATTACAGTTATACATTGGTTTTCACCTCTCTCTAGCTTTATTTGATCTTTGAACACTTTAAACTTTCATATTCTCTAGAATTTATAATTCATTTCTACCTATAACCCTCTTAAACTAATTTAAGTAGGTTGTCCATCAGGTCTCCTCCTAACTCCCAGATCATGAGGTGACTAAAATGCTCATGACAAAGTTTAAATAAGTAATTATCATGTGTAATCATGACTTATAAAGGTTTACTGAACATAAACTTGTCAAATTTATATAATTATGTTGGATGATCAACCTTGCCAATGGTTACAATAGTGTATTGGTCTTTGATATTTCTAATGACAACATCCATAGGTGTAAAATAGTTGATTATTTACCTAATTTTGTGACTTGATATATGGAGAGGAGTTTCACATACAAGTCTAAAATATGGAAAACTCTATTGAATACGTCATTCTCCATCTCAATTATACCTTCTCCCTAAACAACTAAAAGACTAGATTTGGCCATAAAAAAATCAATTGTGTGAAATTGATTAAGATTTTTGAATAGTGAGGCAATCATGTGCCATATTGTGAGAGGCTCTTGAATCCATAATTCATTCAAACATAGGTGATCCTATTGTTAAAAAATGTGTTACTCCTATCTTAGGAGGGTCAAGTTGCATTTGTTTAATTAGTACTTCTAATTATGTCATTTTAGTGAAATATTGATGTTCAGAATGGCCTAGATTTTTACACCAATTACAGAACTCTTGGTTGACATTAGCATTTAATTTCCATTCACATTTATTTTAAATTAGGGAAGGATTTTACTGTGCTAATGAATTAACCTTGGGCTTAGGATTTGTTTTCCCTTTTTTCTTATTAGCATCCTTGCCTTTCCCAGAGTTGGGTTGTAATGTTACATTAGTATCATTAACCACTACTGCTTCTTGCTTAGCACTTTCATGCAAAATTTTCTCAATAAAAAATAGTTTTTCTTGTTCTCTTTTAAGTTGCTCACAAAACTTGTTGAAATTTGATGCCACATATGTAGAAACTATAAATCCTTGAAGTGTGTAGTACTTTGAAACAATAACTGAGTAAGGACAACCCAATTTAAATAAAATAATCATAATGAGTTTTTTATCAATCTTGGTTTCACCAGTCTCAATGAGTAGAAGCCTTAAGCACTTAACTTGAGTGATGAATTCCTTAATGTGAGGATAATTGTATGGACTAAGAATTTTGAGCTCATTTTCTAGTTGGCATGCCCTCAAGTTATTGTGTTTTCTAAAAAAATCCTTCAAAGTAATCCAAACTTTATAAGATTCCATGACACCCTAAAAATGAAACTTCAAATTCAAGGGATATTGATTGATCAAGGATGTATTTAGCTTTATCAAAACAATTTTACCATTTTTGTCATTTGACAAGATATAAATGTGTAACTTCTTCATTCATTACAATGTGGTAGATATCCTTGCTAAGGAGCACATCAATAGTGTATCATTCCCAGTCAAAGTAGTTAGAACTTGAGAGGGTTATTTTTTTCTCTATCATTACTAGCATGGAAACTTGAGGGAAAATAACCCAATTTTTATTCATATGCAAAAATTGTGAAAAAAATTTCCAAAAATACATGTTAAAATGATCATCTCGGTGATAAAAACATAATGATGAAATCAGCCTATGGGAAAAAATCTGAAAAAAATGTTTTCGGGACCACAAAAAATTATATGTAATTTTTTCTAAAAATTTAAAATATTAGTTAAAAAGATTGTCTTGATGAAAAAATCAAATGGTGTATTTTCTCTATGACCAACAAAAAAATGTACTTTTTAAAAATTCACATGGAATTAGTCTGTAGCCTTACCATATAGATAAAAAAATTATGAGAAACCCTTTTACTAGAAAATGACCTATGCTTTGCCCTTTCACTATTATTTTCTAAAAACACATAACCCTAAATAGGGATACTAAAACTCAATCTATACAAGGAATACTAAAACTAAAGTTGAATAGAGAATACTACAACAATACAGATCTACTAAATATAAATAAAATTATTTTTAAAAATATTAAATTGAGATCTGTTTGCTCCGTAGGCTCTCTAATATATTAATCCATAATTATAAATAGTGATCAGGCCCAAAAGGCACTAACTATGGAGGTTTACACCATCTCATAGTCATATTATCCCATTTCTAAGGTACAAAAAGAGTACATTCATGAGGCCAACTACTTATCGTTGTACCACAAAATCAAATCATTGAGAGACTTATTATTGGCAAAAAAAATCCTAGGCACTTTATATATATTGTGTGATACATGGAATCTAAAATTCATATATAGTGATGTATTATGGCTTGAGTATTCAAATAATAACCCTCACACCATGGATCAAGTAAACTTGATTACCATTTTACCCAGAATAATAACTCCTATGAGTTTTACAATTGTTGGAATATAGTTCGAGCATAGGGAATTTGTATGAAATAAAATTTACTTCAACCCTTAGTACGAAACTACATTCACCAATTTATGATCAACCAATATCCCATAAGGGCAAAGTGAGAAAATAATATTAGGTATTTTTATTAAGCCACTAAATCTTTGTTGAAAACTTGAAAAGTAGAAAAAAATAAACTGCACATCTGAAAATTTAAAAGAATGTTGAGTATGTAGAAAAATAAAAAACTACAAACTCAATCTTTGAGCTTGTGTGTAGAGCAAGGTGAATCTTATAAAGCTTTGATACCACCATATTAAATTTTTAGATAGGCTTTAGAATCATGTTAATTACCATAATACAAACACACAAAATACCTGCATAATAAACCTATCAAAGCTTGATAGTAAAACAACATAAATCCATCTAAGTAGTATAACTATGTCTTTTGATTAAGAGCACTAACCTAATTTTGTTAGTATAAAAATAATGCCCATCTAAAATATACCTCACCCACTAGCCCTCTATGTTATTATATAGATAAGAGAGGAGGCTAGGTTTAAGGTTAGCATTTTGGAGAGTAGTTACAAAGAATAAGACAAAATTATTATTAGCAAAAGTCAATTAAGTATTTACTGAATAGAAAATATTCTCTAATAATAGGTTGTGGGTAAATATGCACCAATTAGTGCCTACCTACGAATTACAAAAAAAAATACAAGTGTGTCTTAAAACCATACAATAGTGCATGAGTAATTAAATACACTAACATATTTGTGCAAAGTTATATACTAATACCCATAATATCTATATAAAAAATTAAATAATCATTTATTAAAAGAATAGTCACAACTATAATATCTATAAATAATCATCTTTCAATTATTAGTACTTGTGAAGGTAGGACTATAGGAATCACTTTTCATTAAGTTACTTTTCCTTAGACCAGTCAAAAGGCTTGAAATGAAGATATTTTAACAACTTTAATATTTGGCATCTAAATATTGAAATATTTCTTAGAGTCTTATTTAAGCATATTTTATTTACTTGTCAATGATTGTGTTGATGGGTTGTTTGGCACAATAACTTAGACAAGATAGGAGCCATCCATGCTTTCATAGGAGGAAATAGAAAAATCTCCCCAAGGTTTATTGTCACTAGGTCATGATATTGTTGAGTAACCTAGTGGTTGATGTAAAATTGTTCCATTTCAAGGGGTGTGTTTGGAGTAAGTTTTAAAAAGATGAGGGATAATTAATATCTTGTGGTTTTCTTTCCCATAAAATAAACAAATGTGGATTTGGCATGGAAACATGTCTAATTAAATACATGTGTTCATTTCATAAATTCAATAATATGTAAACATAAATAACCAAGGTTTGAAATCGACATGAACATGTAAACATAAATTACAATAAGTTATAATCTAACACTCAGCTAAAAAAATTATAAAAAAGAGTAAAAAGCAAAGAAATATATGAAAATAGTGAGCCTATTTTTCAATGAATGTAGATATGATCCGTTTGATTGAATGGAACTCACAAAAATTAATCTAGCCAACATTTACAAAACCATAAATGCAGATAGTGCAAGAGTCTAAGGATAAGAATCCAAAAAGAAGAAGAAAAAATCTACCATATACACGTGCAGGAAATGAATAAAAATCTCCACAAATTTGATCAATATTTTTTTTTTAAATCATAGTGTTTGGTTCCCTTACAATTAGTGGGATAAAAATTAATACATCAGAACAACATTACCCATAAAAATTTACCTAGAAAGTAATAAATTATAAAAAAGAAGTGTATGCTCATCTACTCTATCTTTTAATTCTAATTAACCAACCCTCAACAAACTATTCTTGTTGGCCATACAACACACACAGAGCCCAAAGCCAAGACAAAATTTCCCTCCAAAACGTGTGAGACCCCATTTTGACATCACTCCTTATTATATATTTTGTGGACTCGATGGATATATGTTAGACTATTTGGTGGCACAAAGTTCCCACACTTTATATTTTATTGACATCATGGACATTGATTACTCAATTTAGTATATTTTAATTGTGTGCATGGTTATTTATGAGTAAATATACCTCATTATCAAAATATTGATATTGAATATCATGAAGTTCTAATTTATGAATTTACAAATGATTATATTTAACTAACTAAGATATATGATTGTGTTGTAAATTTATTTTATAGTGACAGTTACATATATACTTGTTTCATATTATTCTAGATATAGATTTTTTTTCATGGATGTATTTTATATTTACATTGAGTGTGCAGGTTACAAAGGACCAAAGACAGAATTACAAAGGACTTAGACATACCTTGATGGAACATATGCACAATTAAAATCACCCTAGACCTTCAATCTTATACCCTTCCTTATTTACACATTGTTAATTGTATTATTTTATGTTTTTTAAATTGTTCTCTTTATTATTTTTAAATTCTGGTGTTTTGACTTAAAAATCTCTTCTATTTTAATCACCCTAAACTTGTGTTAATCCTCAATGAGGTTATTTCACCTTGTTAAAGGGTTGGGTTGAGCCACAAATCCAATCTATGTGTTCAAACTCGAATTTATCATTTCAACCATTTTTTAGCTTGAGTATTGGACAAGAAAAGCTTATCTTACTAGTTATTTTTAGGCCCATAACTATATCCAATAGGTAGGTGAGTTTTCTAAGGCCTTTTGACCACTTTTTGGTCATAAAAATGACTTTATTTATTACCTATATCTTCATCCCCACAATCAATATTGTACTTAGTACAAATGAGTTGTATTTTGTATGTTTTATGTAAGAAACACCCATGTGGGTGTGTAAGTGCATTTATGTGAGTTGTAAGAGAAGTTATGGAGGGTGGTTACATCCTTGGTATGTGGATGGCCATGTGTCACCTTCCTATTGGTCTTTGTTTTTTGTTGTCTTCTCTTTTTAAGATTTTTATTTGGTGTCCTTTTCGGTTTAAGCATTTTAGATTATTAGAGAGCTTGGATGCTTGGAAAAAGGTTTTGGGAGATTGTCAAGTGGAGCTTGGTTTAGGCCTTTTGCTTACTTTTTTTTTATGTTTAAATTCTCTGTTCTCTTATTTTTAGCTTGAATGAATCTCCTTCAAAGGAAAATGAACTAGTGTTTTTATTTGATTTGAGGCCCTTATTCTTATGTAGTTTTATTTTAATTTTTCTCATTTTATGTTATTGTCATGTTTCCCCTTCCTTCTTGTCTACTTGTCTTCTTATTTTGTCTTTGTGTGAGTGTTGGGTATGGAAATTGATAGTACCCCTATGCCACCCATGTGGGTTGACATAAGTGCTTATATTTTAGAAATGAGGGAGTGGAGATCTTGTTTATGGCTTATTGAACAAGCTCATTCTAGCCTTAGAGGCATGAACTTGATTATGATAAGTGGAACCTTTCTACAAGGTTGAAAAGACACTCTCCTTTATGAAAATGAGAGGTCTAAGTAGGTTTATGGGAGGTCTAAGGAGGCATGATATATTTTGGGAGGTATGATGAAGTATTTGAGAGGTCTAAGGAGCAAAATTATTGTTTGAGGAACACTCTTATATTTGGTTTTGGAATACATTGAGTTCATTTATGAACTTATGAATAGAGAAAATAAGTGCCTTTTTCTCTTCCCATTTTGGAAGTCTTAGTAACTTCATTGTGATCTTGTTTATATTATGAATACTTTGTTATTTTATCTTTTGATTCTTGGCACCTATAATCATTGCCTTTTTTTTTAAAAATCCATTTTGCATATGAGTTTGAGGCATGCCTCTTTCCCTTGGGTTTGGGGGAGGCTATACATGAACTTCATTTGCTGAGGTTTGCATGTGATAATGCTTAAAGGATATGTGGTCAAGTACCTTCCTTTGACCTATTTTAATGTTTTCTTGGAGTGTTCTTGGATCTTGGCACTTGTGTGTAAGTTTTTAGAGATTGAAGCTTGATGTTGTGACATGATGGTTTCTCTCATATGTTATTTTGGCATCCCAAATATTTCATGTTGTTGAAGAGTTTCTCCTCCATTGTGAATCATTATTTTGAAAAATGATATTTTTGATAAAATCTAGTTAAAACTTGTAGCATTGAACATCTCATTTATGGACTCTTGTGAAAAGGTTGTATTGAGACAATGATTTTAGCCTTATAAACTTAAGACTTATCTCTCATTTATTTTGTTGAGAATGTTTTAATCCTTTGTGGAATGAATATTTGTAGGAATGTTACTACATTTTTTTCATTTTTAGTTATTGTTATCAATATGTGAAAAAGTTATTAGTTGGAAATATGAATATGAGAAAATATATGTTCTTTGCAGTCTTTTCTATCTTAAGATTGTTCATATGTTTGGCTAAATGGAAAAAGATTATTGATATGATGTATAGGTGAATAATGTGATTGAAAGGTGGTGTTTAATCTACCCTTGTATCATGGAATATAATGCATACTTATGATTAAAATAGTGGAATAGTTTTAAAAGGAAAATGTATTACTTGTTTCTCATTTCCTTGAATCTCAAACAAGATTATAATTAAAAGTGAAAACATGTTCTCTTGAAATTGTATGTTGTTTACTTATGAAATATACTCCCCCCTCCATAAAAATGTTGAAAGAGATCATTGTTCCATATGATGAAATATTTATCTCCTTAGAACTACCCCTTAATTATAAGAAAAATATATATATACATATATTTATTACCAAAAAACATTGATTATATAAAGGAGGGAGGGGGGTTTGGCCAGTCGACCGACCCTCATCCCCCACTTAGGTCATGACCAACGACCCCCTGCCATGGTCAAGGCCGCAAGAGCACCTACCATTGCAAGCCTACCATATATATATATATATATATATATATATATATATATATATATATATATATATATATATATATATATATATATATATATATATATAATAAAAGAGAAAATATATATATATATATATATATATATATATATTGTTCTTTTATTTTATATATATATATAAATAAAATAATATATATATTTTTCTTTCATTATATATATATATATATATCAATTAATATAGATTAAAATAAATATTTTATATACATACATAAATTAATAATATCAAAATAAAATAAGGTATATATTCAAATAAGAAATACATACATGTATGTAAATATATATATATATACATTAAGTATATCTATATTTTATATAGTAAGCAAAATATATAACTGATTAAAAGAATTAGATTTATATATATACATATTTAAGTATATATACATTAAATATACTTTAAAACATGTGTCTGTGTGTATGTTATAAGAGATCTTCATCAAAAAAAAAAAATCCTCCATTCAATCTTTTCCTCCTTCTCAAGCCTCCAACCTGCAAAAGGAGACAAAGTAAAAATGAGAGCTAAAACTTGAGAAAAAACTTTTATTTTATTTGATTACTTAATAAAATTAGAGCAATACTTGGAATCCCTAGATCTTAGGGCTCAAGATCATTTAATCTTATGGCTCGTTGGGATTAGTTTTCACACTGTGTAAATTTGGGTATTTACAAAGAGGTAAATAGTAAGTTTGAGTATTAACAAGTTGATATTTATCAAGAGGTAAATATAATTAGTTAGTTTGTTGATCAGAATATTGTTGGATAACAATATTACAATATAGGTTAGAATATATATTATTCAGATATATTGTTAAAGAGTTATAATAATATATCATATTTAGGAGTTTGTTTAATCTTAGGATTTCAGGTGAGAGAAATCAATGGAGAGAATATAGGAATAAGGTTCCTATAAATATGTAACATCATGTATTGTTTAATAATTAGAATAGAATATATTAGAATATTGGTGTGTGTTGAAATAATTCTCTATGTGCTCGGCTCAATTTCATAGTGCATGAGTTAATTATTTGCATATAGCTCTTTGAATTCACAACATGATCTATTCTTTCACTTGCAAGTGGGGAAGAGACTTTTGAATTTATTTTATTATAATTATTTTTACTCATTTCCACATGTAGGTTTTCCTACACCACTTATTAACGAAATTGTAAATTAGAGTTAGTAATTGTATTACTTGTGGGTAACTTAGATGAGTTTTAAATAAATTTAATAATTTAAATTTATATATTATTTTTTAATTTAATTACCTTATTTTAGTTGGCAAGTTTGGTGAATAAACCCAATTTTATAAGTTGAATAATTCTTTCCCACCTAAACTTTTACATGAGATTATTTAAATGAATTGTTGACAATGGAATTGAAATTTTTCTATTAAGTTAAATAATTATTAATTACTTTGTATTAATTGATTAGCTCATTAAAAAATATTTTTAATAAGTTTGATTAATTTCCTTATTACTTAGGCTTGCCAACGAATGTGAATAATAAACTATAGATAACAAAAAAAAATTACTCCTTTTACAGGATTAATTAGCATTTTTTTTTTGGCATTATATTTTGGTATCAAAGCCGGATTTCAACACCAAAAACTCTAGGTAGATATTTTATTAACCTATCCTTTTGTAACATCTTAATGCTCGTCATGTGCTTATGAAAGATCAAGTAGTGGAAAGACAAACGTGTCGTTTATGCACAAGATGCAGGACCACCACCACCACCCCCTCTAGTATATCATGGATCTCAGATTCTTTAGGCCTTTCAGTAAATGATGGGAGTACTTTAGGAGGGATTACCAATGGTGAGGGAGGATTCGTAGAGACACTCCCCACCCCATCATAAGAGGCATCTCAACCTAGAGAGGTCACGTAGTCCATCACAACAGTGGGAAGAGAGGTCTCTTTCACCACACATGGAGAGGCATGAGGAGTGTCAACCACCCAAGAGTGACCCAGGAGTTATCATGAAAAAATTATTGAGACTTCAACTACCCACCTTTCATGGAGAGGGTGATGATTTTACTATAGAGGCATGTATTTTGATTTTAGATAGTTGCTTCGATTTACAAGCCTATGAGACTAATTTCAAGGCCTAATTTGCTATCCTCCTTAGAGATTCAATGAGTATTTGATGGAGGAATGAGGAGTGAAAGTTTTATTTGACTCGAGAGTTTTTTACTTGCGATATTTTTGAGGAGCGGCTTCATGCTCGATACCTATCAGAACACTTCATAAATAATAGAATTTATAAGTTCCACAACCTTTGATAGGGTAATAATATTGTGGCTTAGTATGAGAGCCAATTTTTGGACTTACTTCAGTATGTGGGTTTTTTATTTTAGGATGATAAAATATAAGTTAGTTAGTTCATCAAGGGATTGAATGTGAATAAATTTGGATCAGTTTATCTTCTCTCTCCTCTGACCCTTAAGGTTGTTTTGGAGAAAGCATATTTGATAGAGGGAAACATATGGAAATAATAAGAGGCTAGAGAATGTTTATGGGGTAAGATTTAAGTACAATAAGACTTTCGATCATGAGGCACTTACTCCCCACCTTTTCTCATCGAGGCATCCTCAATAGTCTCATTAGCATTCTTAGTAGCACACTCAATAGTAGCACTATCACTCTCCATAGGGTTCTCATAGAGATAGAGTGTAGGGTGGCCAATAATAGAATAGAGATAGGAGACCTACTAGATAGCAGTTAGGGCTAACATAGACTCAGTGGTCCTATTGTAAGGGGCTCATAGTTCCTATAGGATTAGGTTATCAGAGGTCAAGAAGGAAGCAAATAAGTAAAGAGAAGACCAAGGGATAATATATCCTGTGTATAGATCTAGAGTATTATAAATGAGAGTGACCATTTAGAGCTTCTACTAATGGTAAACATAAGGCCCCTATCTCTAAGTAGACTATTGGTGATATGGGATGTGCTCATCACATGTATGTAGTAATGGATAATCAGTAAGTAAAACACTACGCTACAATGATTGAGACTACAAGTAATATTTATGAGAGTTTTATATCAGTGGTATTTGACTCGAGATTTTTATTTTTTTATTATGTCATCCCTTGTGGATCGTTATGGGCTAGTGGCATCTAGGTAGGGTGACTATTGGGATGTCGAGTTTGCCTTTAGGGATAAGATGATGGTAGACTCTTTTTTTAGTGGTTTACTTTTGACTTAGGCATATTCACCACCATCTCTATCTTTATATCATACCCTTGGGTTCTTATGATGTTGTTTTAGGTATAAATTGGCTCAAGACCCATCGAGCTAAGGTGAATTTTTGTAATAAGGTTATTGAGTGTTATGATGATAATGGGAGCATGGAACTTATCACAAAGATCAAGAGGCCCATATCTCTTCATGTGATTTATGCTAGGTATCTTAAGCAGAGTGCACGTAAGGGATGATAGATGTTTTCCATCACCATTAGTGATAAATCATATGAGGATATTTCAGGAATGACACTCGATAACCATCTTATACTCCAGGAGTTTTCAAATGTGTTTCCTACTGAGTTGTCTAGATTACCCCCTTCAAGGGAGATGCATTTTATAATTGATCTTGTGCCTAGAGCAAAGCCTATATATATGGATCCCTATAGGATAATTGAACCTAAGCTTATTGATCTCAAGATGCAATTGGAATAACTTTTGCAGAAGGGACTCATTCATCTAATTATTTCCCCTTCGGGAGTACCTGTGATATTTTTTAAGAATAAATATGATTCCCTTCACTTGTGCATCGACTATAGATAACTAAAAAAGATGATGATCAAGAATCATTACCCCTTTTTGAGGATTGATTATCTATTTGACTAGATGAGAGGGGTGAAGGTATTCTCTATAAGTGAAATTAAGTCAGGGTACCATCAATTAAGGATAGTAGAAGTAGATATTCATAAGACCCACCTTACAAACACACTATGGGAATTATGAGTGGTGCCATTTGGGTTGATTAATATACTTGTAAACTTCATGACTCTTATGAATGGTGTATTCAGGACCTTTTTAGATAGGTTTATTTTGGATTTCCTCGATGATATATTGATCTACTCTTAGAGTGAGGAAGAGTATGTGGAGCACCTACGCTAGGTATTATAGATTTTATAGGAAAATAAGTTATATGAGAACCTAAGTAAGTGTTCCTTATTCTAAATAGAGGTTTAGTACTTGGGTAATGTCATCTCTGGTGAGGGGATCTTAATAGACCACTAAAATATTTGAATGATTATTGAGTGGCCTATACCCACCAATGTGACATAGGTGGTAGCTTCATGAGGTTGGCTAGTTATTATCATCACTTGTCTAGGACTTCTCTTAGATAGCACACCCCCTCACTTCCCTTCAATGAAAGGGGAAGAAGTTCATTTGGTTAGATAAGTGTGAGTAGGCCTTCTAAATGTTGAAAGAGCATCTAACTAGTACATCTATCTTAGCAGTACCTATTGTCAATCAGACTCACATCTTTGTGAAGGTAGTTTTAGGCCTTCACAGTCTATTGAAACATGGAAATAATCCTAGGTTGTGGGTGGCCTAATCAACGGATTGAGTCTCTAGATTATAAGGTATATCTCCCTTTGGTGTATCAATTAGGATCTTTACTCTATGATATAAACTATTGGGAAAAGGAAAAAAGGGAAACTTGAAGGAAAATATCCTATTTAATGATGGTGATACACCTGTATTTTGGTTCATCCACTTAATTTGAGCTCCTAAAAACACTAATTAGACAAGAAAAAGACTAAAAATTTAATTCTAATTGAATCCTATGCATCAATATTTAATGAAAAGGTTCTATTTGGTGATCAAAGCTTGAGATAAATGAGGGAATAGGCCTAATTCAAGGAGCTAACTAGCCACTTACATCCACTGTAACTTCAGCCAAAAGACATCAAACACAGAATATGACCTAAATAATCTAATCAACTAGTAAATAGTTAAGAATCAGGACTTGACAAGGAAGAAAATTCTATCACATATGTAAATCACTAACATAAATACACTATACCATCATCCTAGAATCTAAAAATAGTCCTATTTATCTAAAACGGTTACAAAACTCAAATTTTGGCAAAGTCTAATCTTGCCAAAAGAGGGATCCTTAAAATGGCTAAAAAATCCAACTTATATAGAAAAAGCATACAAAATCCAAGAGATTGGTGCTAAAAATAGAAGAGGAGATCAACTCCCACATCACCCCAAGTCCAACTCTAGCTATGCCAAGATAACTAAGCCTTCAAATAATATCTTTTTGTCTTGTGCCTTGCATGAAAATATCTTTGGCATTGAAAATGATGGTGAGCCCATTTCATAATCCTTATTTAGAATAAAGATTAAATTCTTCAAATGTGCATGGATCTTTGGTAATTCAATTCTCTGCATGCATGATGCTACATCAATCTTCAAAGAGAAAACTCTACTTGAAGTTGAGTTGGAAGTGTTAGAAAGGGCTTTGATTAACAAGATAAATAAGAGTGCATGCAAGAAATTCTATGTTAATCTCTCCTTGAATAGATATCTAATGTTAAACTCTTTGATCCCTTCATGCATTTAAGTCTCCATTTTGGAACTAAGAGAGCCATGCTTGAAGGTAGTTGCATGTATTTTCTAAGTTTGAATAATTTGATTATTGCATTAAAAACTTGGTGCACTCCTTACTGCAGTCTAATCTTGCTTGGACCACTTTGCATGCTCTGAATGTGAGCTGTAGACCACATCATCAGAGTCAAAATGGGAAGTCCTCATTGTCTTCTACTAATTGGATACTAAAATCCCACTAATTGAATGTGCTTATGCCACTTGTCCCTGACTAATTATTCCTTCAGATTTACACTAGGTAACTTCATATTTCCTTTACCCTTCTCTATTTTGGCCAATTACTGTGGGCTTTTTATTCAGGCTCTTTGTAAAGTCCTCTCAGCTTTTCTTTCTTTCTGCCATTTCTTCAGATAAAATGTCTATGGCTTCACTCTTGGACTTTTCTTTCTTTTGGGCAATTTGCCTGAAAGAATTGTTTCTTTCTTTCCTTTGGACTTTCCCTTCAAACAATTTGTTTGAAGCTTTTCTCTTTATGTAATTTTCCTTCAGACAATTTATTTAAAGGAATTCATGTAAATGCCTCTTTGGCTTTATGAAAATGCCCTTCAGGGTTTTTAACAAGGACCTTTTCTTGGACAGTTTTTATCTCTTTCATCTTTAACAATTCCTTTGGATAAAAATTCCAAAAGAAATTAGGTCTTTGAGTTTTTTTCAATGGACAATTCCTTCAGATAAATTTTTTGAAGGAATTCCTATCCTCAAATTTTTGTAAATTATCCTTTAGAATTTTGAAATGGTCCTTCAAAACAATTGAAATGACCCTTCGGTAAAATTGAAACTGTACCTTCAAAAAAATTGGAATGGTCCTCTTACCCTACGAAAGAATCAAAATGGACCTTTTGCCTTTGGAAAGACCCTTCAGATCTTTTGAAACTACCCTCTTGGAGAATTTTTTTAGATTTTTTTCCCAATAAAAAATACCCTTCAGAAAGTGTCAAGTGTCTTTCAGAATTTTTGTAATGGTCCCCTTTGTCTTTGAAAATGCCTTTTTTTGAAGGGTAGATACCCTTCAAATTTTCTAAAATACACCATTTGAAAGTTTGAAAAGTCCTTTTGGATTTCTACAATAGACCCTTTGGAAAAATTGTAAGTATCCCTTCAAAAAAAATGGAATGGTCCTCTTGCCCTTCAGAAAAGTTGTAAGGGACTTTTTCAAAGGAAAAGAACCCTTCGAGAAAGTTGTAAAGGACCTTTCATACTTTTTAACAAGGACCATTTACTACGAAAAGTACCTTTCAAAAAAATTGGAATGGTCCTCTCCAAAAAAAAGGGCCCTTCAGAAAACTTGTAAAGGACTTTTTCGAAGAAAAAGAGCTCTTCGGACTTTTTGAAAATGTCTTTTTCAAAGGAAAAAAAACCCTTTGAAATTCTTGAATGAGCCTTTTTTCTAAAATAATTGTACCTTTTAACATTTTGGAGATGCCTT
The DNA here is from genome assembly GCA_037957365.1 of Torreya grandis. Classification (NCBI taxonomy): domain Eukaryota; kingdom Viridiplantae; phylum Streptophyta; class Pinopsida; order Cupressales; family Taxaceae; genus Torreya; species Torreya grandis. Next base: position 985,822 of record JARHVA010003390.1, read on the forward strand.
TCCAAAATTTTGAACTGGCCCCTTCTTTGGAAAAGTTGAAAAGGCCTTTCAGGATTTTTGAAAATGTCAATTCCATCAGACTTTTGGAAAAGCCCAATTCCTTCAGATTTGTTGAAGATGACCCCTTCAAGAAAATTGCAAAGACCAATTCCTGACACTTAGACAAAAGGCATGGTTATGCAAGTTTCAAATGATAAGGGTTACAATTTGACCTGTCAGGTCAAAATTGTCAACATTTTGGTGACTCAACTGGGAAGCATGCCTGCTATGCTTGAGAACTCAGACCATATACATGATATTTGAACTCATAAAAATATGGAAAATCTGGTCCATGACTGCAAATTCTCTTTTTACCTAGAAAAGACAATCTTCATCCTCCAAAATAAGAAGGGAAACATAAAATAGGAAAACTAGCTAAACAAAGCAAATGTGCAAACAAAGAACTTATTTTGAATAAAAACATAACTAAACTAATGTGATTGAATAGCGCTTGAAGGAAAACAAACTAACTAACTATGTACAAGGAGCCAAGTTCTTTAGTAACAATGTTTCAGATGTATCCCATTGACTGGGATTGGAAGCTCCTCACCATCCATCATTGTAAGTTGGAAGTCATTGTGAGATTTGTAGTTGGAGATTATGTATGGGTCACTCCAAAGGGAGTCAAACTTCATGTGCCTTCCTATTTTATATTTATCCTCATCCCACTTGAGGACCATATCTCCCTCTTTGAAACATCATGATGAAGCTCCTTTGTCAAAAACTCTCTTCACTTGTGCTTGATGAATTTTCATAACTAGCATGGACTGATTTCTTATCCCTTCCAACTCCATAAGCTTAGCATACCTGATCTTCATAGGCTCATTCTCCAATAATTCAAGCTAATGCATTAGTTCTAAAGTAGGAAACTCAAGAGAAATAGGTAACCTCATTTCCTTACCATATACCAGCTTGTAAGGAGAGTTGGCTATTAACCTTTTATAGGTGATCATATAAACCCATAGAGTTGACTTCAACTTGAGATGCCATGACCTCTTATTATCTTCAATAGTCCTTATGATCTTTAATAGGTTGTTATTCCTAGATTTAGCAAGGCCATTACCTTGTGGATAATAGTTTGATGAAATGCTAAGATAAATTTCATGTTGAACAACCCATTGGTTGATCCAATAACCCATAAAATCCATTGCATTATCAAAAATAATAGTTGAAGGAACTCCAAATCTAGTAAGCAAACCTTCATAGAAATCTAAAACATTGGTTTTATTTGCTTCTTTCAATGCCACTACTTCTATCCAATGTGTGAAATAATATGTAACAATTAGAATCCATTTATGTCCTAAACTTGAAGGAGGATTTATGAGACCAATGAAGTATAACCTCCATTGGACAAAGGGTTGATAGATCATAATTGGTTGAAGAGGTAAGTCTGCAAGTTTCACTTTTCCTACAAACATAGCACACTGTTTGCACTTCCTAACCCATGCATGGCAACCACCAAATATACTAGGCCAATAGTACCCACCTCTCATGATCTTAAGGGTTGTAGTGCTTGCAAAAAAATGTCTTCCACCATGTCCATCATGGAATTTTTCAAGTAATCTCTGAGTTTGGCTTGGCTCTATACACCTTAGCATCATGCCATTGATATCTTTCTTGAAAAAAATACCATCAATAAGTAAAAATGAAATTGATTATAACCTAAAATATATTTCTTTTTAATAACTTAGATGAGAGGGATAAATACCATCTTGGAGATAGATTACCAAGTCATGAAATTAGCTAGAAGGTGAGGTATGACTAGCAGCAACCTTTTCATCATTTGACACCAAAACAACCTCATTAGTCTCTTACAAGTCCTGAGCTAGATACTCATAAAGTCTTTTGCCTCTAATCAGCTTTGTGACCTTAATCTCCACATCATACTCCATTACCTTGGTTATCCAACTAGCTCTCTTCTCATTTATATCTTTGTTCAAAAGGAACTCCTTGATGCTCAAGTGAGAAATCATTAGGTGTATTTTATTGTTAGACAACAAGTATCTAAATTTTTTAAGAGACCTTATAATTAAAAGAAAATGTTTTTCAACAAAATAATACCTTGTTTCATACTTTTCCAATCTTTGACTAGAGAAAGCTATTGGTTGCTCCAAAGCCCAATGATTTTGTTGCATAAGAATGCCTAAAAGGTGTCCATGTTGGCATATGTATACAAAATGAAATATTTTATGAAATATGGATTTATAAGTGTAGGAACACTAATTATGGCCTTATTAATATCTTCAAAACTTTTAACTCCTTCTTTGGACCAACTAAAGCTCTGATTCTTCTTTACCATGGCTGTAAGTGGCTTAGCTAAAATGGCAAAATCTAAATATATATCCTTATGAAGTTAATTTTCCCAAAGAATCTTTGCATAGACTTGTTATGCTTAGGCAAGAAAAGTGCAAGAATGGAGTCTACCTTTTCAAAATCTATGCTTAAACCATGATTTGAAATAATATGTCCAAGAAGCTTACCTTCATGAATTGAGAAGACATATTTTTTAGGGTTTAGAGATACCTCAAATTGCCTAAACATTTCAAACACTTGCTTGAGATGAACCATGTGATCTTTTGCACTTTTTGAAAAAACTCTTATATCATTTAAATAAACAAGTACAAACTTGTTAAGAAGGCCTTGGAATGCCATATCCATGGCTCTCTGAAAGGTTACTCCAGCATTAAATAAATTAAATGGTATCTTTTTGTATATAAACGTCCCCCACATGGTTTTGAAGGTTGTCTTAAATTGATCCTCTTTCTTGACCAAAATATGATTGTAGCCACTATATCCATCCAATAAAAAAACCTCTCTGAACTAGCAACCGACTGTAAAATTTGTTCCATTGATGGAAATGGGTAGTGATCTTTAAGTGAAGACATGTTCAAATCATATAATTCAACATATAATCTAATCTCACCATTCTTATTTTGTATCGGAACAAGATTTGCCACCCAATTTGAGTGCTTAATTGGAATTATAATAGTTGACTCTATGAGCTTGTGAAGCTCAACTCTTATCAAAGGTTCAATCTTAAGATTAATGGGCCTTTGTCTTTATCTCACTAGTTTAGTTTCAACCTCTAACTCAATGGTGTGTTGAGATAAAATTGGGTCAAATCCATTGAGATCACTATAATTCCATGAAAATACATCAACAAAACTTGTGCATAACTCAATGAAAGCTTCTTTTTGTGAAGGAGTGCATAACTTACCCAACTTCAAAATCCTACCAGTTATAATCTCTACATTAGCATAGTGTTATTTTTTTGTTGACAAGGATGACTTCTCCTTATTTAACTCATCATCACCATTGAAAATGTTCTTAAGTGTGACCAATCCCTTGGGTAACTTATTTTTTTTTAATTTCACAACCTGATCACCATAGTGCTATAAATACTTTGATTGGTTTCTTGAAGAAAACTCAGCTTCCTCTTGCAAGAATCTTACAAATTGATTGTCATCTTTGAACACTTGAAAATACTCATGATTATCTAGAATAGAAGGGATTAAAACCACATTTATATGTAACTAAATTTTCTCACTTTTTATATTAGTTGGGATGCTAAATTGTGACCCAATGGCAGCTAACCTATCTGCATGTTTATTCTTACCTCTTGGTATTGATTGAATGTTAAAAGCTTGAAAATATTCAAGTAAGTCCCATATTATATGCATGTAAGATTTAAGAAATAAATTTTTAAATACATTTAAACCTCTTACTTGATGAGCTATAAGTTCACTATCACCAAAAACTTACAAGGAATTGACTTTCATCTTCTTAGCCCACTACAAATCGTGAACTAGTGCCTCATACTCTACAACATTGTTTGAACAACCAAACTAAAAAGTAATAGAATAGAAATACCTTTGATTTGTTAGAGAAACCAACATAATTATAGCTTCAGTACCATGTTTATTCCTTGATCCATCAAAGTATAATTGTCATAAACCTTCACTAGATTCATCATCATTAACCATGGTTGGAATTGGTACATCATTCTCATGAAGGAAATACACACCAAGTCCTTATTCTTCAATTATATTATAAGGATAATGCTCATGAAAATTGTAATCCCACTCATCAAGAAACAAATATGGAACTCCATCCAAAGGTGATCCATTTTCTACTTCACTAGTTTTTAACACATCATCTGAGATGATATAGTTAGTGTTCACAACACTTGGCATATATAGCTCCATATGGAAATGTGAAATAGGTTAAAAATGAATTGTTACCTTAGTACCATAACTAATTATAAACAATAATTATGTCCAATCAGATAATAAATATCCCCCAATCTTTGAGGTGAAGTCCCTTGAAAGGCACATAGAAAAGTAAGGAGGCAAGTCTACCACAACAATATCCTAATGAATAGTAATATTGGAACAAACATGTAATGTTAATTTAATATCTATGATTATGCCTACCATCTCTATTGGTGACCCATCCAATTTTTATACCCCCTTAGTGTTTGGCTCATAAACAAGGCCGAGCTTGTTCACAACCTGTTTAGGCATGACTGTACTACTAGCTCCACTATCCACCATATAATTATGAACCAAAGTATCACCTACTATCAAATAAAGGTATAAATGAGGAGTTTTATTGTTTTTACCTCAATTATATCCACCTTTTCCATCTTATTTACTTATTGTACTTGTTATTTAGTTGGTTGATCTGAATTAGTTAAGACAACACCTTCTTTCTCAACTGATTTTGGAGATAATTTGAGAGCTGAAAGCTCTTGGATGAGCATATATTTTTATCCTGGAATGGAAATAGAATCCCATGTGATAATGATGATATTATAATTTTTCATCTAATCCAATATAATGAACTAAGATCCACCAACCTTTGGTTGTACTTTTTGAATAATTGGCTGCTCACTACCTAGAGGTATTCGATGAACTTTACTAACCTCTATATTCTAATTTTTTTGAGTTGTAGGGGAAGTAAGTTATTATTTTTTACTCTTAAAAACAAAATTACAAGTACTTGGAACATTTATCACCTATTAAACCTCATCAATAGATCTTCTTTTATCTCTAGTTACAGTTGTAACTTGACCACTTATATTATTAGATTCGACACCCTAAGTAAAAGCAACATGATCGTCTACTTGCCAATTTACATTAATAACATCAGGATGCCCTTGAACTTATTGAGTATTTTCTTGTAATGTCAAACCTATATTTTGGTATAGACCTCCTTGAAAATAAAACTATTCTTGTGTCATTTGTGGCATAGTGATGTTTTGTGATACCAAGGCTTGGTTTTGAGCATCATTGAGATTTGAGGACTACCAATCTAAATCCTACATCAAGTTATTTTGAGGTGGGGTGGGAAATATGGCTTTTGAAGTTGAAGTATCATTAGGATCAAGGGTATTATATGGCTCAGCTAGAGTTATGGCTCCTTGTGTTTGATAAGGTAGTCTATTCTCTCTAAAACCTTGATAAAGAGGCCTTTAATCTTTGAAGGGATGATAGGTGGTCTAATTTTATTATTAATAGGGCTTATTAGATTGATATTATTATCTCTTGAGTTGGAATATTTCATTCTCAAAGGATCATAACAAGCTTTTCAACTCTCCTATTTCACTAGCTTGACTAGTAGGGGCTACAATTTGAGCTTGAGGTGATGGAATAGGATCTAAGGATGGAATTTGATGAACTTGAGGGGCTGGTATAGAATTAAATTCTGGGAATATAGGCATTGGAAGTCTTATACAAAGCTAACCATCTTGTATCAAACTATTCTCTGCCCTTATTACAACCTCATAAGCATCTGACAAGGTAGTACCACCCATTGACTATATCATCACACTAATGTCAGAGTTACGGGATTTCAAATAGTGCAAGAATGCATATTCAAGGGATGGCCTAATCAACATATGTATTTTTATCTATGTATTTTATAATCTAAGGTTAAAATTAGACATAAACTCATGAGGAGCTCTGTTTATGGTAGTTAATTGCTTAACTAAAGATAAGTGATCAGATTTGTCCTCAAAATGCTTGAATAAGGCTACACTCAATTCATCCCAGGTATAAATGGAGTTTATTGGGAGGTTTCTATACCATTGCAATGCTTTTCCTTTGAAGGAAGCAGCAATCAATCTAATAGCAATAATATCTTCAATAATATTATAGACTGAATAAAGATTAACTACATCTTGGAAATGCTCAATAGGGGTTGTTTGATTTTCTCTAGAGAATAATGGGATATTTTTGAGACCAGACACAAGAATGTCATCAAATTGAGCTATATTCAGCAAACTACCTCTACTTAATGGAATAAACATGTAGTTTTTGATAGCCATTTGGATAGTGGGGATTGTAGTGCCTAGAAAAATAGGATAACTAGGGGACAAATATTTATTTTGAAGATATGGATTTTCCCTCCTAAATCTTTATCTCTTATAAGTTATAAATTCAAAAGGAATACCTTTACTAGCTGACCTTTTGGTAACCTTTAGCATGAAAGGATTGCTTGAATGGTGTTATGAACTTTACAACCTGAAGAATCTTTAGCTTGTGATGAAGATGAATATGATCATTTGTTGCAACTACTTCTCCTCAGCTTCAAACTTCTTCAAATATGCAAATAATTTCTTTGATGTCCCATCGACCATGCCAAAAATTATGATCAATCAAACTCGCACCTTTGTGAAGGTAATTTTAGGCCTTCATAGTCTGCTAAAACATGGAAATAATCCTAAGTTATGGGTGGCCTAATCATCAAATTGAGTCTCTAGATTCTAAGGGCTAGCTCCCTTTGGTATATCAATTAGAATCTCTACTCTATGCTACAAACTACAAGGAAAAGGAAAAAAGGGAAACTTGAAGGAAAAATTCCTATCTAATGATGGTGATACACCTGTATTTTGGTTCATCCACTCAATTTGAGCTCCTAAAAACATTGATTAGACAAGAAAAAGATTGAAATTTTAATTTCAATTGACTCCTATGCATCAATATTTCATGAAAAGGTTATATCTGGTGATTAAAGCTAGAGGGGAATGAGGGAATAGGCATGATTCAAGGCACTAACCAACCACTTACAGTTGCTATACCTTCAGCTAAAAGACATTAAACATAGAACATGACCTGAATAATCTAATCAACTAGTAAATAGGTAAGAAATAGGACTTGACAAGGAAGAAAATTATATCACATATGCAAATCACTAACATAAATACACTATACCAGCATCCTAGAATTTGAAAATAGTCCTATTTATCTGAAAAGGTTATAAAACTCAAATTTTGGTAGAGTCTAATCTTGCCAAAAGAGGGGTTCTTAAAATGGCTAAAAAATCTAACTTATATAGAAAAAGCATATAAAATCCAAGAGATTGGCACTGAAAATAGAAGAAGAGATCAACTCCCACATCACCCCAAGTCCAACTCTAGCTATGCCAAGATAACCAAGCTTTCAAATAATATCTTTTTGTCTTATGCATTGCATAAAAAGCTCTTTATAATTGAAAATGATGGTGAGCCCATTTCATAATCCTTATTTATAATAATGATTAAATTCTTTAAACATGAATGGATCTTTGGTAATTCAATTCTCTTCATGCATGATGCTAGGTTAATCTTCAAAGAGAAAACTCCACCTGAAGTTGAGTTGGAAGTGTTGTAAAAGCCTTTGATTAATAAGATAAATAAGAGTGCATACATGAAATTCTATGTTAAGCTCTCCTTGAACATCCATCTAATGTTAAACTCTTCAAGCGCTTCATGCATTTGAGTCTCCCTTTAAGAACTAAGAGAGTCGTGCTTAAAGGCAGTTGCATATCTTTTCTAAGTCTGAATAATTCGATTATTACATTAAAAACTTGGTGTACTCCTTACTATAGTCTAATATTGCTTGGGCCACTTTGCATGCTAGGAATGTGAGTTGTAGATCACATCATCAGAGTCAAAAGGGGAAGTCCTCATTATCTTCTACTGATTGGCTACTGAAATCCCACTAGTTGAATGTGCTTATGCCACTTGTCCCTGACTAATTGGTCCTTCAGATTTGCACTGGGTAACTTTATATTTCCTTTACCCTTCTCTATTTTGGCCAGTTAATATGGGATTTTTGTTTAGGATCTTTGTAAAGTCCTCTCAACTATTCTTTCTTTCAGCGATTTCTTTGGATAAAATGTCTACAGCTTCACTCTTCAGACAAAAATAAAAATTATTAAACTAATGATAAATTAAGACAGATATGGATCTAAATATTAAATATATCAACCTATAAAAAACCAAGGAAATATTTTAATAAAATCTATAACTATCTAAGATAAAGAAAAGAATAGAAATACACTAAGAAATAAAGAAGAGAAATAAACTAAACTAATTAAAGATTAGAACTATATTAAAATAACCAAAATAAGAAACAAAAATTAGATTTAGAAGATATATGAAAGATCTATTTATATTAAAGTTAGAGTCAAATAATTACAAAAGATGTATGAGTCTCAAAATGAGAGTCATCTTAACAGAAAAAGATTAATTTCATTGAGAAAACCAACATCCTTTCTCTACAAAACTTTGAATGACAACTTTGCAATCAAAATAGATCAATGAGATGTCATGGAATAATGAAATGATCATCATTATTCAAGATGAATACTTGAAATCTGTGCATAGGACTTCAATTAGCAATCATCAAAAGATATTAAGCTTGGTGAACTTCAGATAGTTAGTAATAGATGAAAAATAAAACTGGTTATACCTATGTTGCATAAGCAATTACTCAACTGTCACATAAAGTAGTATTGGGTCCATCTACAAAAACGGTACTATCTCAGAGAAGTTACATAAAAAGAAGAGATAAATGATTGACTTCAAAAAATACTTTAAGTCTTCAATACCTCTTGTGCTTCTATCTTCAAATGAATGTTTGATCTCTTTTTATACCTTCAACTTAGTTGTGAAATAAGTTATAACTAATTCTAATTAGTTATTAGTTAATGTTAACTAATTTAATTTTAACAAATTCAATTAATTATAAACTAAAATTGGTTAAGGACATATTTAATTGAGACTTAAAAACTCTTAATTTGATCAAGATATTTAAAATAATAGACTTGGGGTACTAATCTTAACGGGTGGGGACCCATACTAACTAATAATATAATAGAATACATATCAATCATAAAATAAATAAGTCATAAATTGATAGATTTTATTCATGTTTAAATCATAACACATTTTTAATTAACTTAGCATATATGATTATATCAAATTCCAAAATTGTTGTATTTACCCAAATTGCCAAAATTTATCAAGTCTGAAATATCAAAGTATCAATTAAAAAAAATTAAGATCTGCATGAAAAAGTTCAACACTAAATAGAAATTATCCCTTGGCTAACCAATAGTCATGTGAATCTAATAACACTTCAATTACTTATTTTTCCTATTCATTAAGACAAACATTGTACTCCATTTTAGTTGTAGGGAATAGCAGTAATCTAGTTCTTGAATTAGTCGTATTGTCATCAACCTCTACCTTTATCCTTTTCAACAGCTTGACTTCTCTTGGTGATTTAGGTTTAGTTTGACTAGTAGTCCTTTTCTCAGTAGTGTCTTTTTAGCATTCTGAGGCAAAAATCGATGGTCTTCCTTCTGCCAACATACCCCTGACCTCCCAAACTCAACCTTTTAGACCTAACAAGGGGCTCATTATGGGCACCTGACAAGTTAAACTTTCTACATTTTCTAGCAAGGTCTCCATGAGAAGGGGAAGGTGCATCTGAAGGAATAGCCATCTTCCTAAGGTCTTTGGCATGGGTTATTTCTACCTCAAGTTGTGTAGGCTAATTAACAAGCAATTGGTTGGCAGGTAATAGATCATCAATTGGCTCACCTCTAAAATTAGGGGGTTGGATAGGTAAATGTCGAGATCATGTTCTAGATGGTGAGAATAACTACTTTGGGAATGTACATGAGCTCCAAAATTAAAGCCATGAAAACCCCTATAACCTCTATAACCCCTATTGACTAGGTTAATAGGTAAATTACTCAAAATATTCTAAAATTTTGGGTCATAGGCATCAAAGTGAATAGACAATCTTGTGCCTCTATGAAACCTAGGTCCAAAACTTCCTACATGAAATCCACCTCTATTAAAACCTCTACTAGAATTTGACTGACTAACACCTCTATTGGAATTTTTCCCCCATCCTCTCTCATCATTAATTCTTGTTGGTTGATCCCACCTAGACATACTGATTAATCTGAAAGACAACAACCAAATCTAAGCTTAGAAACAAACATTCAAAAAGATAAAACTACAAAATGAAGCTGAAACTACATTATGATTGAAACACACTGCAATATATCTAAATCCAAATTGTATTGATCTTCATAAATTAAACATATGATTCTGATATCAATTTCAATGAATTTTAATCTCAATATCCATTTTTAAAGAAAAATTCAAAATCTTAACATTGAGATTAAAATTCAAATAAAACTTCATGCTTTTCAAATTAGTTTACATCCATTCAAAAGTATCTACACACACACACACACACACACACACACACACACAGATATATATATATATATATATATACCATTACCACTTTTAACACATCTGACTGGTCCAATTCATATTTTCACAAAATGATTCCAATTTCCAACACTATCAATCACATTTTATATATTGAAACAAGACCAGATTTCCAAGATGATTACTATCATATCAAACTCATAATAGATAATCAATTAAAACTAAACATTTTGTGACCTCATGAATGTTGATATCCACATATATATGCATGAGCCCAAAATCATATAAAACATATGCAAATTGATCTTCTACAAATATGTTGATGTAGACTATCAAATTCATGTAGAACCATTACAACATACCCTAAAAACTTTCATGATTTTAGATATATTCAAATTGAAAATTTCCATTACTAATTCTAAATCATTTACTTCTTTGTTCTACATAAATGCTTAAACAATATTCTCATATTCAAACTTGAGACATAAACAATCATCCACCTTTGAAACTATCACATGCCTTAAGATAAAACCCTAGCTCATACTTTGCGAAATGGACAACTAACCTCTTCATCCACATATGCTTTGAAAATTTTAGCATACAATTTGCAAAAACAATTGTATATGCAACAAAACTATATATACTAATTTTCTTCCATACCATCATTTTCAAAATTAAGACAAACAGTTTTGTTCATGAAAATGGATGAGAGAAACATGAAAACTCTCCAATATTTCTACAAAATTTGCATAAGATAATCATCATTTCAACCCAAGAGAAATCAGTAAGACATTAAAACATCTACACATTGGAGGGTTACCCAAGTGTAAACCCTAAACTAGAAACCTTAAAACCCCAAGCTTCAACATGATACAAAAAATTATTGAAACCCTCAATATATATAAAACTAGGCTAAGAAATTTTAGAATCTGTTTCATATCCATTTTTGAAAAGAAAGACCATATCAAAATTTCATCACCTAAACATGCAAGCAACTCTTCATATTGACAAACATGTACCAAATTCATAACAAAGTATTCGTTGAAATAATTTTCTAAAATAACATTCAAAAATAAAAAACCAGGCCCTATAATTCGATATTCAACCAAAACTAGGGATTATCATTCACTTATTTCTCAAAAAATGAATCAAGTTTCCATGCACAAAGTTGCATTATTTATCTAGACAATAACTTTGAAAACTCAAAAACCAAAAACCCTACTGCATGTGGATATCATAAACTTTATTCTAAAATTTCTTCAGATTTATAGATAAAATTGTATGCAGACCACCTTCCTAGAAAACCTGAGTTGTGTAACCAACAAATAGAGTTTTGTACGCATATCAACATATTTCCTAACTTTATAAATAAATAACACTTCTTTCAAAATCAGCATGCGTAGAACTCATATATTTCACACTAAAGTTCTGACATTCAACATTCAAATAAACTCATAAACAATAGACAACAACTGCATGCAAAAGATTCACTATATTTTCATACACTTCCCATATTTTTCATATTTAACCAAAAATTTCAGAACTTTATTTTCATGCAAACCAAAAAACACCTGAAACATTTCTTTTTCATTCCAAACTTTCATACATCCATAGAATATACTTGAATAAAAATTGATCAAACTTGTCATTGACATACCTGGTTTTCATGCTCGAATCCTTTGTTAAATATTCTAACTGAGTCTTGTTCTAAAACTCACTTATTATCTTGTCAGGGCTTTGCTCCCACACAAAGCTTACAATTGAATGATCACAAATGAATAAAAACCAAATTTCCATAACCAACCCAATGACATGGTTGTTTTTCATTGGTTTGCAATAATTAATTTCACACTTAGCAATCATGTTAAATCACTTATCAGTACTGACAAGTTTATCCAAGACTAACTCTTCACACTATCTCATTAGCCAAGATGCATCATTCGAGGATATCTATTTGTCATAAATGTAAATATATTGCCAAATCCTAAAGTACTACAAACACATAATCAAACTTAAATGCACTTGTCAACTCACCTGCCTCAAAGTTTAATTTTCTAAGTGGTGTGCAACTCAATTGAATATTTACCTTATCATCCATCAAAGGGTCATAAGACTTATGCATTTCATAATGATTTCAATATTGATAATTAATTAAGAAAAGTGACCAAAGGTCCTTGAAAGTACATTCTACTACTTTAGTCAAGAGTTATATCTTGTGAATGAATCAAATGCCTTAATCAAGTCAATTAACCTTGAAAATGCTTCTCATCCAAAAAAAAAAGGGATCCTCAACACTTTGTGAATTAAGCTAGTCCCATGAATATATCCTAGCATCATAAGTTTAAATTATGCCATGAATGCTAGTATAGGTCCCTCTTTTAGACTTAAGCAATTTGAATGTGGATACAACTTTGTGATAAAAAAACTACTTTGCTTCATTTTTTAGTGAAGTGAACCTGAAGTCTCTGATGTTTTCAAAGAATTTGTATGTTATATCTATCTCATCAATCTTATTATTAATATTTAATATAAATACATGCTTTGGGAACTATGATCACCAAATTTGACTATTAACTCAAAACTTGAAATAATTAAACTTAGTATGCCATTTAGTTTTATATGAATTGAGTCATGCATTAGTTGTAGCATCAAAACAAACTAGACTTCCAGTTATATAAATTAAGATATGATCATTACTGAACCATCTAGAGCATATTGGTATTTCAAATAAGCATCAAGAAGTGAATGAAATTAAGCTTTCCATCAAATGTGGATCTTCAAAAAAATGTCTTTCAAATGTACCAAATTTAATTGCAAAGTTTTTCAAAGTATCATATCAACATTTTTATCCAAATCATAAATCAAATCCACTTATGAAGATTAAAACATCACTATAGATCAGCAAATATGACTGAAAATTGAAAATCCATGTAACAACTAAAATTGTCAAAGTGTATTGAATCTGAAAAGCAGAACAACTAATCATATCTATAACCATATATGCATATTTTATTCATTTATCTACCATGCTCTTTGAAACCACTTATAACATAAATAAAACCTATCAAAAAATCATTTTAATTTCATAATCAAATAACCATCTAAAAATACTAGCAATCAATAAGGTCCCCGACATAGTTTTAGGCTTTATGATAGGGTCATCTCTATGGTATCAAGTATAGATTTTGAAAAAAAAATTATGGGAGTGTATAAAATAGGCATAACACTACCCCACTCATGACCTCGATTTAACACTAGTGGTTCATGTACTTCTCAGGATGGTAGCATTTTCTTCTTAGTAGTTGATTTGTTTTGAGGACAAACCACAAGAGTCTTCAGCACATCTTCACTTAGCCCAACCTCAATGTTCATCAATGGCATTGGATGGAGTTCCTTGAGTACCAATTTGATATATAATATATCAAATGGAATGAAAATGTTGTAGCAGATGCCTTGAGTAGGAGGAGATATGAGATTTTGATCATGATTATCTATGATGTATTGGAGAACACACAACATCAAATTTTAGCCATGAACTTTTGCACTATTCTAATAGTCAAAATTATTGAGAAGCTACCTAGGGATAGTCTTTATCAGGAGATTTTATAGATTTTAGAGTCACAGAGGGCCATGAAAGGCAAGTTTGTGGGTTAATATTTAGAGTTAGATGGTCTTTTGAGACATAGAGGGCACATTTATGTGCTCATTACTAGTGGTCTATGAGACTTGATTTTTATAGAGGCTCATCAATCCCCATATTTAGCATACCCTAGGGTTAAGAAGATGCATGTAGAGATTATACAATTGTATCATTGGCTTTGATTATGACATAACATTGCATAATTTGTAGCATGATGTCTTGTGTGTCAATGAGTCAAAGTATAACATCAACATCCATCGGGTCTTTTATATCCACATGACATATGAAAGTGGAAAAGGGACACCATTTCTATGGATTTTATTATTTTTATACCTCTTTCTTCCTATTGTCATGATGCAAGCATGGTGACAATGGATACGTTGACCAAGGTAGCCCATTTCTCTCCAATGAAGACCACTTATAATGCCATGGTGGTGGCAAAGGTCTTCTTGAATGACATTATTAGATTACATGGGATTTTATGAAAGATTATATCTGATAGAGACCCTATGTATACTTTTGTGTTCTTGATTACCCTACAAAAAACATTGGGTACTCAACTCAAATTTAGCACATCATATCATCCATAGATAGATGGACAAACATAGCAAGTCAATCAAGTGTTATAGGATATGTTGTGCATGTATGTGATGGATAAATAATCATGTTGGGAGGATTACTTATATTGGGTTGAGTTTTCCTAAATCAATAGTTACCATAGTTCCCTTAAGATGGATCCATATGAAGCTCTTTATGGTAGACCATGCAAGACTCCTCTGAATTGGGATAGACTTGAGGATAGGGTTATGATTGGCCTAGTTATGCTACAAGACATAAAAAAATAGGTAGTCCTCATTCGATAGTGATTATAGAAGGCACAAGAGAGACAAAAGAAGTATGTTGATGTGAAAAGGATAGATTGAAATTTTGTAGTTGGGCACAATGTCATTTTGTGAGTATGACTGAATAAGAGCCCAATCCACTATAGAAAAGGCTTTAAGCTCATACCACATTTTATAGGTCCCTTTAAGATATTGGAGATAATGGGACTAGATTCCTACTACTTAGCTTTACCACCTAGCCTATCTTGATCCCATAATGTTTTTCATGTTTCACTTTTGAGGATATATTTTTCAGATATTTCTCATGTTTTGGATTGGATGGCTTTGCAGGTAGGGGGGATGGACATTAGATCTTGGATCCCATACATATTTTGGCTCATCAAATGTTGGGCCTTTGAGGCCACAAACTAGACTAGGTCAAGGTCCAGTGGGACATAAATTATGAATCAACAGCTACTTGGGAGGATGTGGCACCCTTGAGAGCATAGTATCTATGCTTATTCTAGTGTAATATCCCCACTAGGATCTACATAGAAATACATGATTTTTTTTTTAATTTTAACATGTTCCTTAATTAGATTACACAATGAGAATCTAATTAGTGATCCATATAAAGTACTATAAGTATGATAACTATATAATAAGCATGTGATATTATTCATCACTGATCACTATCATCATAAAATACATCATAACTAAATATAAAAATTAATTACATAATTCTAGCCATAACTGGTACAATAATACAACCACTATGTCAAAGCACTATAAGTAAATAATTATAGCTCACCAAGGTAATGTTTTCAATAATAAATATAATACAATGTACAAATATAAGATATATGGCTACATGAAACATGAGTTCCCCAAAATCTAGTATCTATGGCAATCTAAATTATTGTCTACAAGTAATTACTATTATGGGGAGGGAGAACATCATCTGAGCACTTTTCCACACCAACCACAGGCCATCGATCTCCTAAAAAATCACCTATTAGGGAATGTCCTTCCCTTCATGAATGAGTAGATAGTGATGTTACGAGAAACCATATAGACAAGCTAGTACCCATGTGGTGTATGATTTTTAAAAACATGCAATGTACCATAAAAAAATCATTCTAACATGGTATCATACAAACATGTAAATCATACATATGAAATGATAATGTCTAAATAACATTACTTTGACCAAAGTTTTAAATAGTTAATGATCTCTAGGATCAATCAATTTCAAACACACCATTTGATAGGATTACCTTCATCTGGCATTGTGATGCTAGTAAACTAGTGAAGTCCATCTCACTACTTAGTACCAACAATGTGATATTTGGCTAACATAATATAACCAATAGTTTCAGATATATTTCATCCTACTAGCAATCATAAAACATGCTAAGCATAGGAATAATCAAAATACATACATTTAGTCCATCAAATGTATGAATGAATCACCACTAGATTATTTATCACATAAGTTGTAATAAGCAATATAAGTACAGTTCATACCATCCAAGTATTTTACACATTAGACTGCATATTTAAATTTTTTGATTAAATGCACCAAAGTACATTCTAAGACAAACAATCATAGTGTATCACTCTCATGTATATTCTTCTTAATTTCAATAGCCATTCATAATAAACTATTTATAAATTGATGGAAACATAATCTTCTGTTTTAACAACTAGTTACCATTTAAAGAGTTTGTGTTCATGTAGTTATAGTTTTCTTATCCTTCAAAAAACCTATGATTTATTATTGTTCATAACAAATATAGGCACACCTTTATCAATTTAATTGAATTATATTTACAAATTTGACTATATTCAAACTATTAACTCAATGTAATGTCCAGTAACATCCCTATGGTATATCAAGATCCATAATGTATTTAATATACAACATTGAATATTGTAATAGCCACTCTCTATACAACATAACACTATATAATTTAGATCCACTATCTGGTTTCATTCATATAATGAGAATCCCAATTAGTGGAGTATTCACCTTTGCCATGATACCATTGTATATCTACCATATGTATACTTATCTATATGTACTTGATTTAACTATGGTTTTTATCTACATACATTTACAAATAAAACCCATTATATTTCTAAGAAGGTCAAAGCAATATTCATAGTCAATTGAGAAAGATACATATGGTGATACTACCGAGGGATAATTATATGCATATCTCCCCTGTGGATGCTACTTATGTTGTTATAATACATAAATATGTATAAAATTCCTTTATGGATCAGACTATTATACATATATATAACATCCCTAATATTTTCTCAGATCCATGGATACACAAGTGATATAAATAGAATGTTTCTCTGATAGGGTTTATTAATATATAAACAAGTGATATACTGATCAACACGTGGTATTAGTATATAAGCATCTACATACTATTACCATATATTGATCACGATTAACCATATTCATACCATCCAGTTATGTTAACATGGATGATTAACCAGTATGATTAACATGTGGTGAAGGATGCAATATACCATATGGTTAATTGACAATATATTATTAAGTCCCTTCTTAAAACTATCTAATAATATGGAGTATTTGATCATATATATATATTGTAAAGAATGATACGACACACTAACCATATTATAATGAATATTACATAATACCTGGTTCTTATATAATAACATTACAAAGGCACTTTATGCATAATACTCATAAGCTTATAAATTAACGAATAATTATATGTTAAGGAATACCATTAATAAAAAGTATGATCTAGAAAAAACTCATGACAAAGTATTCTAAAACCACTCAATTCATAAACATTAATTATTTATAAGCTTAGGTTACTCAATTATCACTATAAACGCTCAATATAAGCATTGATAGGATAAGTTCTTAGTTAAATGCACTATAAACGCACAGTTATACACATAATTATCACATAGTATAAGCATTGATAAATTAAAGGCCTCTGTTACAAACCAAATAGTTAATGCTAGTGTTAAATTTTAAACATTGAGAGCCAAATGTTATAAGGTAAGATATTCGACTCCTTACAGATCTAGAAAAAGACATACAAGTCACCCTACAACAATTTAACTTGCCAAAACATATAGCTATGCATGCAGAAGAATATAGCAGTTGCCTTAGATATACTCGATTCAATATTTATAAGGTATATCAGTATATACACATATAATTATATAGTCCCTAATGTGCCGATTAATTCAATATAATTATTCAATATTTTCATTATATAGTCTACTATATTTAGTATTTATAATTATGCAGATCGTTGTATATTCTAGCATAATATAAGTCACTTACCCTATTATTTTAAGTCATTGTATAGGTTCTATATATTTCCTAAAATTTAGTTTGACTTTTATATGTATTTGGTTCCATATATATATTAGGTATGTATGTATTTCTTTATACAATCCATAAACATATATATACAAACATGCATATATGTAATTATATATTCAGACAGACATATATGTATTTATTTATATAGTTCATATAAATATACATAATTTAAATACATTGCCTACCTGATAATATGCTCTGACATTCCTTATACATTATCCCTTATCTCTTCTATTAATTATCCAATCTCCCTTCTTTTGCATTTTTTTTCTTCCCTTCTATTGCACCCTCCCTAATCTTCATTCCCCTCCTGTTGAGTATGGCTTTGTTTTTCCTTTTAAAGATTTTTACTCTTTTTTTTTGTTTTTCTTTATTTTTATGCCATCTTTTTTTTAACCTTTTGTTTTTTTCTCTTTTTTTCTAATTTCTTATTTTCCTTCTCACTTGTTTTATTTATTTTTCTTCTTTTATTTACTAATTTATAGAAAATCAATATATATATTTTTATTTTCAAATAACTTAATAATGAATAATTATTTAATATAATTAATTAATCACCACATAATCAATCTACTACATTATGCATTTGACCCTATGCATAACATCCACAATGTAATCACACGAGGTAAATTTAATGCAAGCAGTAAACTAAACTAACTTACAATTAACCATGCGTAAATAATTCTAAATGCACCCAATCATTAGAAACATACTAACATTTACAATTCTATTATGCATCTAGTATGTACTAAATAATGTGGTGTGTGCAGGGTTTTAGCCGTTCCTCTATCATCCCCCAACAACTCTATGTACGTCACCCTCTTCGATGATGCTCTTCCTCCATCATGCTCTAAGTGATGAGTCTCTCCTGCATCAAACTCATAATAAGCAAGTAGCTATTCCATAACACTATGACATATATACATCATAAAATATAGTTGAAATAAGAAACTCATCATGATCATAATGTTAAAATATATACTACAATTAACTCATAACAATGTAATCATGTAACCATAGTAATACTCAACTGTCCCATAATATTATATAACTCATAGTTTAGTCAAATAATAAACAGATCAAATTTTTAACTATAAATATCCATGGATAATCAAGTAAGTTTACTTATTGAGGAATTAGGATGTAAAATCCTTCCCATTAAAGCTAGTCAGCGTCCCATATGACTCTTATTCAAGTATAAGTTCTGAATTAAAAACATTGTTCAACATATAAATAACATAGTATAAAGTATCAAATCAAGCAAATAAATGTGAAAATCCCCTATAAAACTCATCATAATCCTCTAAAGTAGCACTATCCTTAGAGTATTAGTCTCATTGGACCTTACACTATGACATCTCTCTATTATGCAAATAAAGTTTACAAGTATTAATTACTTTGATTGGTTCTACCATGACCACCCTGGGATCCATAACCAGCAAAGCATTCAAATCCAACGCATGTGTAAGATCAACTATATACTTTTTAAGATAAAAAATATGGAAGATATTACACAATAGAGCTAAGGTTGGTGGCAATGCAAGATTATACACTATAGGATTAACCACTTCTAATACCTCAAAGGGTCCCACATATCTTGGTGATAGTTGTCTAACTTCTTGAATTTAATCGAGCTCTTATGTAGCTTAACCCACAAGAATGTTTTATCACCTATAGAAAACTACCTATCTATTCTCTTCAGATTAGCATAACTCTTTTGCCTATCATTGGCCTTGACCAATCTCTACCTAATTAATCGGACCCTATCTTCCATTTTTGAAAGCATCTCAAGTCCAAAAATTCCCCTACCCTCCAACCTATCCCAACTGATTAGTGTCTTGCACCTTCTCCGTATAATGTCTCAAATGGTGTCATCTTTAAAGCTGATTAGTATGAGTTATTGTAAGCAAACTCTACCAATAGAATATAATATTCCCACTTGTATTATTTATCTATGCAATACATATTAAGAAGGTACTCTAACACCTTATTAACTCTCTCAATTTGACCATCAATTTATGGGTAATATGCAGTGTTGAAGTTTAGCTACATACCCAAAGTTGAATTTAGAGTTATCCAAAACCTGTAAGTCATCTTTATATCATGATCCAAAATGATCTTCTTGGAAAATCCATGCAACCTATATACTTCCTTTATAAACCTCTTCACAAAATTACGTGCATCATCTATTAAATTATCTGGTATAAAATGAACAACCTTGGTTAGTTTGTCAACTACTACCAAGATCATATCATGCCTATTTTGTGACATCAATAAACCTTGGACAAAGTCCATACTAATAACCTGCCACTTCTATTTCAATATATCATATGGATATAACAACCCAGGTAGATGTACATGTTCAACTTTCACTCGCTAACATTCTTGACAATGTGACACATAGTCAACTGCATCTATTTTGATTCCTTTCCAAAAATACAGTGGCTTAAGCTCTGCCATGAGCTTCCCTACTCCTAGATATCCTGAATATGAGGATTTTGCAATTCTTTTAACATTATGCTCTTCAGATTATCTCGATATGACACATACATTCTTCCATTATAATGCAAAAGACCATCACTCTCTAATTAGAGTCCTTTATACCAAGGATTCTGAGCATTCTTAGATAATTCTTTTATAACTAGGTCATAGAATTCATGTCCTGATGATAAATTGATCACTCTATCCCTAAAAGTACTCATAGTAGCCATGATTTTTATGTACCTTCTATGACTTAGGGCATCAGCTACTCTGTTCTTCTTGCCCTTGATATAGTTGATATCAAAATCATAATCAAATAATAAATCAAGCCAGCATATCTAATGAGCATTCAAAATTGATTGAGTGAAGATGTCCTTGAGTCCTAATTTATCCATCTTGACCTCAAATGGTTTTCCCAACAAGTAATATCACCACACTCGCAAAACATGCATAACTATTGTAAGTTCTAGGTCACACGAGATATAGTTCATCTCACAAGGTTTCAGCTTCCTTGATTCATAAGCTACCACTGCACCATCCTACATACGGACTCCTCCTAGTCCATCCTCAGATGCATCTGTGATCACTAAAAATTGATCATTGGGGTCAAGAACTCTTAACATTGGTGCTGAAGTAAGCCCTCTTTTCAATTTCTAAAAAACTACTCACACTTTTCTAACCAAACAAAACTTTGGTTCTTTTGTTGCAAAGAGGTGATTGGATTAGTTATTTTGGAAAAAATTAGAGTGAACTTCTTGTAATAGCCTACTAATCCAATGAAACTTATTACCTTGTGCATTTTCTTTGGCATCGGTCATTCCATAATGGCTCTTATCTTTGTTGGATCTATAGAAATACCATCTACAAAAATAATATGTCCTAGATATTACATTCTCTCCTAGAAAAATGTGTACTTAGACAATTTACCATACAACTTGTGCTTCAAAAACTAATCTAAAATCAGTTCTAGATGTTGAAGATGTTCCTCTTCATTCTTAGAGTATATAATAATATCATCAAAAAGGACAAATAAAATGATCTAGATAATCTCTAAACACCTGTTCATGTGATTCATGAATATTGTTGGTGCATTTGTTAACCCAAATGGTAGAACAGTGAACTCATAGTGCCCATAATAAGTTTTGAACATTGTCTTCAGAATATCCTCATCCCTAATCCTCAACTACTGGTATCTTGCTCTAAGATCAATATTAAAAAATATTTTTTCACTCATATTTGATAAAAAAAATATAATCTATATGAGGCAATAGATACCTATTTTTGATATTTGCCTTGTTAAACATTTTATAATCAATGCAAAGTCGAAGAGTACCATCCTTCTTCTTGAACAAGACAATTGGTACACCTCATGATGACACAATTATCCTAATCAACCCCTTACACAATAATTCCTAGAGTTGAGCCTTCTTTTAGCCAACTCATTGGTTGTAATCTTATATGGTGTCTTAGATTGAGGAATCAATCTAGGTATGATATCGATAGAGAAATCAAATTTATGTTTAGGAGTTAATCCCAACAATTCTTTTAGAAACACATCATGAAAGTTCCTAAGAAATGGATAATCTTTGAGAGATGGTTCCTTATGTTCCTCCATTTCATTTATCTTGATGATAAATGCTTGGCACCCTTTTCCTTGGGCCCTCTTGATTTGCATTACATAAATTTGCCTAAGCTTCAACTCTCTTTTCTCACCCTAAATTTGTGTCTAATTTTTAAATCATCCAGACACTCAATTTTATTCAAGTATAATTAAACCTTGGCCTTATGTTTTGCAAGACAATTGACTTATAGGATCACATAATATGACTCTAGTAGTGTTATATATAAATCTACTACTATTATAAATTCAAACAACCTAATCTCTACTTCAACTAAACACTTGTCAACTATGACTTACAAATCATTCCCATACTGTACCAACCATGCATTTGCCATTACTCCAGCTCTTTGAGGTAACTTACTAAGCATTTTAATAGATATAAAATATTTTATAGCCCCTGTATCTATCAAAATTTAAACTGGATGTTCAAACAAAATACTTGATAGCTTTATGGGTGATGCTTGAAATTTGGCTTGTTGATTATCAATTGTTGCATGAATATGTTATTGAAAACTACCCTACTAAGGAATAGGATCTTTTTTCTTTGACTTATTTTTAGTATATTCATGAGCATAATGGTCATATTTATAAATAAAACAACCTTCAAGTTGTCCTTTCTTATTAGTCTATTGGTTTCCTTTGAAACCACCTCTGAAACCATTACCTAGTTTCTTATTACCTGAACCATTGTTGAATTTGAAATTTTGACTTTTGAACTACTTCTTGGAGTCTCCGCTACTCTATTTCCAATTCTTCTTTTTGAAATTTTACTTATAACTTCCAAATTTTTTCTTGAACTTTTCTCTGGCCTATGCAAGAGACTTCAACTTATATTCCTATTTTACTGCCTTCTTGAATACCTAGACCATTGTATAAGGTCCATGAACATCCATTATCCACCCATCTAGAGTTTCAATCCCATGATAAACTTCCTAATCCTAAACCTCTCATCTCCTTAGTACTGAGGTACATACTTTATAAGTTTGGTGAACTAATCCTAATACTCATTTACTGATAAGTATCTTTGCTTCAGATTTTCAAAATCTATGAGATTTTGATCAAAATATAATTATGGAAGCCATCATGATCTGAACAAAGTTACAAACTACTCCCAAGTAGAGGTTGTTCAGTTAAGATTCATTTCCAACTTCTTGTTGGCCCACAACATAATTACTTCACTAGCCAACTGCTATGTTCCCCATAATACTTTAGTGACCTATTGTGACATGAGATTATACCATTGTGGAAGAGTTCTTCAAGCTCTCCCACTCCCATTAATAATATGGGAACAACCCTAGGCTATGGATAAACTTATGATGGGGATGAACCTCCAGATAAGGCCAGATTCCTTTAGATGAATCACCTAAACTAATTTTATCACTGGGAAAAGAGTTAGAAAGGGGAATGGGGCTCTTAAGAAGGCTAAAAGGTGATGCACCAAATAAAAATGGAAAACTCCCATAAGCTTAAACCTATAGTAGATCTGTATAAGAGAATGTTAGCTCACACAACATCATAAACTAGCTCGGTGCATAAATTTTTTATGGATTAAGTTCAGGTAGAACACTAATCCAAACCTACAAGAGCTTAAAAACACCCTAAAGGAGGTCAGAAAGGAGGACAAGGAAGATTCTCCTTCATAATACCATCATGCACAATTCACTCAACACAGATCCAAGGTAAGAGATAGGTAAAGAAAGTATTTGATTACATCAAGAACTAGTTCTTATAAATGCTTGCCAGAGTTTAGCCTAATCAAGAGCATAATATCTTTCAATATTTTAGAGATTCCCCTACTCTTCAAGATCAAATAGTCCTTGTGAAAGTCTATAATCTGAGAGAGAGCTTAAAAAATGGAAAGAATAGGTGATATAGAGAAAAGTAGAAGATAAAAGAGGGAGCATGTTAACCAAGAATAATCAATGAGTTACCACCTTTCAATGAATACTCCACCACACTTAATCCAATCCAGACTATCCCTTCATCAACAAGTTAACCAAGAAGGGAAAAGCCTTAAAGGCTCTGAGAAGAATTAAATTATCCACTATGCTCTTCAAACCCCAAATCCCTTTGCTTTGATCTTCCACACCACCTTCCACTTGATTTCATTGTAAGTACAAATCCCTCATATCCTAAATCTAGACAAAGCCATGTCATGTTTGCTTTAAGTGGTGGTAGGTACCTGCTTGTCAAGGATGTGACCATATCAAAAGATGAGACACTCATTTCATTAATCACAAATCTGCCCTTATTTCAAATCTGATCATAGGTTTACTATACATGAAAACCAATCCCATTTATTAGTTTTCATATAGTCACAATTGTAATGGAGATACGTAGGTTGCGTGATCTCATTTTAACAGCTAGTTGCCCATCTTTGATCTCTA
The DNA here is from genome assembly GCA_037957365.1 of Torreya grandis. NCBI lineage: Eukaryota > Viridiplantae > Streptophyta > Pinopsida > Cupressales > Taxaceae > Torreya > Torreya grandis. The sequence continues at coordinate 1,010,718 of JARHVA010003390.1, forward strand.
TTAGGCCTAAAAAGAACCATTTTTTGCTCTGAGCATTTATGGAAGCCAAAAACTCATCATATGTGTGGATCACTTTCAAATAGACCATGAACATAGTAGTAAAAATTTACTTCAATCTCAATAAACAAGGTCTACAAGTTCTAAACCCTCACACTAGGCCCAAATAGAGATTTAATGGGGGCCCTTCAAGATATCTGCTTTGGTTTGACCTAGGTCACATTTGTTCTTTATGAAGTCCCTAGCTTTTGACTTTTGACATTGGCCATCAATCTTGATCTAGGTCCTTAAGATTATGACACTTATCTTCTTTATGTTGATCCTTAAGATCCTGCAGTCAGTCCATTTGTTCCTTCACTTGTGCCACAAGGCAGCTTTGCATTCATCCCCAAGATACATTGACTCTTTCACCTCTCCCTCTTTATCGATCAACATTCCCATGATTGGATGAGCACCATTAGATCTACTTTGTCTCACACCATCGATCTTTCTTTGCATGGCTTGAACGCATACCATTAATTTACCTAACAGTTACCATGGTCATGACACTTGGCAATAATGCATTTGTCTTAGAGATTCATTAATCTTTTGACTTTGAGGTCACCATTGATCTGCTTTAGCATGATTAAATATGTGTCATTGGATCTGATGGACCCACTAACTCTATTAATCACCACTCATTGTTAGATCTTTGATCTAATCAAATATCAATCGTTGATCTTTTTATAAGCACTTTTTGACTTATTAACTACCCATGTGCAATTGATCTTTGATTGCATGATTTAATGCACTCTATTGATTTATTTAGACCCACTGACTTCGTTAATCACCCGTGTGTTATTAGATCCTAATATGGGCACCTGAGATCTTGTCACTTATTAGCTATGTATTCATCCTTGGAATATTTGAATACAAATGGATATTTTCCACAACTTTAATTTAACATCCCCATGCCTATCTTAGACTACTAGTTCAACTTTAAAGACTTATATCTTGAGATAGCAAGCTCATCGAGATATGAAATTTATAGATCATGATTTAGGCATGAAAAAATTCATGTCCATATGATCTTTTAGCTTGAGAGGAATTTTAAGAATACCTATAAAATGCATAATCAAGCTGACCAGTCTATTTATTCATGATGTTTGAGATGGTCTAGCTCTTCAAAGCTTGTTTTTACCATCTTTTGATCATTTATGGGTCAAGAACTCTACTCAGCTTCTCTATCCAGGTAGAAGCTTGGCACATGGTCCAAAATTGGCCAACATGACCTCATATTAGTTTTGAATCTCAAAATGCTTCTCCATTTTAGTCATCCATGTTTCATCTCTGTCACCCAAAATAGTTTCATTGAACTTAAGTGGACTCACCTTTTTCATGTCCCTAGCCAACTCTACAGCTACCTATTCTCTCGCATCTTGAAGATTTTCCTACTCAGTAGGATGCTTTTCAGGTTCTTCCTAATGTTCTTACTTTTCATGCCCATGAACTTTATATTTTAGGGTTATAATCTAATTGTGGTATTATTCATGGCTGCAAGAATCTGATCCAACTTTGTGGCTTACTCAATATAAAATTGGTTAGGATCAAAAAGAAGGTTATTGTCATTGACATTTGATGGACCCTCTCTAGATACTCTAGCTTTCACCATTTTTTGTTATGTAAATAGAAGGATGTGAAAACATAAGTAGAATCATTAGGTCTAGAGTTTGAGTCATAACTCGATACCACATGTAACATCCCCAATTGAGATCTACCTAAAAATATAATTTTTTAAAAAGTTTAACAACATATTCCTTAATTATATTAAACCATGAGAATATAATTTATGATACATATAAAGTATTATAAGTATGATAAATATATAATAATCATGTGACATTATTCATCACTGGTCACTATCATCATAAAACACATCATAATTAAATATAGAAAGTAATTATAGACTTTCAACCATGGTTGGTACAATCATATAGCCATTATTGTCAATGTACTCTAAGTAAATAATTATAGCTCATCAAGATAATGTTTTCAATAATAAATACAATAAGTTGTACAAATATAAGATACATGGCTCCAAGGAGCATGAGTTCCCCAAACTCTAGTATCTATGATAATCTCAAGTGTCATCTCCAAGTATGTATTGTTGTGGGGATGGAGAGCATCATCTAAGCACTTTTCCACACCAACCATAGACCATTGATCCCCCACATAATCCCCCATCAGGGAATGGCCCTCCCTTCATAAATGAGTAGATTGTGATGGTATGATAATTCAAAAAGATAAACTAGTACCCATGTGTTGTATTATTTTTAAAAACATGTAGTGTACCATAAAGAAATCCATTCTAAAATGATATCGCACAAACATGTAAATCATACATATGAAATGACAATGTCTAACTAACATTATTTTGGCCAAAGTTTTCAATAGTTAATGATCTCTAAGATCAATTAGTTTCAAATACATCACTTGATCAGATTACCTTCATTTAGCATTATTATGTTATTAAGCTAATGAAGTACGTCTCACAACTTACTTAGCACCAACAATATGAGATTTGGCTAACAAAATGTAACCAATAGATTTAGACAGATTTCATCCTACTACAATCATAAGACATGATAAGCATAAGAATAATTAAAATGCATACATTTAGTCTAATAAATATATGAATGAATCACCACTAAATTATTTGTCACATAAGTTGTAATAATAAATATAAGTATAGTTCATACCATTTGGGTATTTTACACATTAGACTGCATATTCAAAATTTCCATGAGTAATTAAAACAAATTACATTCTATGATAATCAATTATAGTCCAATATTCTCATGTATATTCTTCTTAATTTCAACAACTAATCATAATAAAATAGTCATAAATCAATGAAAACATAATCTTATGTTCAAACAACTAGTTACCATTCAAAGAGTCTATGTTCATGTGTTATAATTTTCTTGTCCTTTGAAAAACCTATGATTTATTATTATTCATAGTAGATATAGGCACACATCTATCAATTTAGCTAAATTATATTTACAAATTCGACTATATTCAAATTTTTAACTCAATGTAATGTCTAGTAACATCCCTATGGCACATCAAGATCCATAATGTATTTAATATAGAACATTTGAATATTATAATAGCCACTCTCTAGATAACATAATACTATATAATTTATATCCACTATTTGGTTTCATTCATATAATGAGAATCCTAATTAGTGGAGTATTCACCTTTGCCACGATATTGTTGTATAGCTATCGTATGTATACTTATCTATATGTACATGATTTAACTATGATTCTTATCTACATACATTTACAGATAAAACCCATTATATTTCTAAGAAGGTCAAATTGATATTCATATCAATAAAGAAAGATGCATATGATGCTACTACAGACGAATAATTATATGGATATCTCTCCTATGGATGCTACTTATGTTCTTATATTACATAAATATGTATAACATTCCTTTATGGATCATATTCTTATACATATATATAACATCCCTAATATTTTCTTAGATCTATGGATACACAGGCGATATAAATAGAATATTTCTCTGATAGGATTTATTAATATATAAATAGGTGAGATACTGATCAACACGTGATATTAGTATATATGCATATATATACTATTGTCATATAGTGATCGCGATTAACCATGTTTGTACCATCTAGGTATTTTAACATGTACGATTAACCAATATAATTAACATGTGGTGAAGGATGCAATATACCATATGGTTAATCAATAATATACTATTAAGTCCCTTATTGAAACTATTTAATAATGTGTCATGTTTGATCATATATATATATATATATATATATATATATATATTGTAAAGAATGATACAATGCACCAACCATATTATAATGAATATTACATAGTACCTGGTTCTTATATAATAACATTACAAAGGCACTTTATGCATAATAATAGTAAGCATATATTTTAATGAATAATTATATGTTAAGGAATACCATTTACAAAAAGTATGGTCTAGAAAAAAACTTGTAACAATGTATTCAATAACTGCTTAGTACATAAGCATTAATTATGTATAAGCTTAGGTTGCTTAAACGCACAGTTATCACTATAAATGCTCAGTATAAGTATTGATAGGATAAGTTATAAATTAAATGTACTATAAACACATAATTACACACACAGTTATTGCATAGTATAAGCATTGATAGAATAAAGGTATCTATTATGAACCAAACAGTTAATGCTAGTGTCAAATTTTAGTCATTGAGAACCATCTAGCATAAGGTAAGATATTCGACTCTATAATAGATCTATAAAAAACATACAAGTTACCCTAAAACTATTTAACTTGTCAAAACATATAGCTATGCATGTAGAAAAATATAGCAATCGGTTTAGACATATTTGATTCAATATTTATAAGGTAGATCAATATATACACATATAATTATATAGTCCTTTATATGCCAATCATTTCAATATAATTAATCAATATTTTAATTATACGGTCTACTATATTCAATATTTATAATTATACAGATCGTTGTATATTTCATCATAACAAAAGTCGCTTACCTTGTTATTATAAGTCATTGTACATGATCTGTATATTTCCTAAAATTTAGTTCGACCTCTATATGTATTTGGTTCCATATATATATATATATATACATACATGTTTGTATATATTTGTTTATGAATTGTATAAAGAAATACATAAATAACTGATATACACACACACATATATATCAGTTATTTATGTATTTATTTATACAATTCATAAACAAATATATACAAACATGCATATATGTAATTATACATTTAAAAATACATATATGTATTTATTTATACAGTTCATATATAGAATTTAAATACATTGCCTACTTGATAAGATGCTCTGTCATTCCTTATACTTGCTCCCTTATCTTTTCTCTTTCTTCTCCAATATCCCTTATTCTGTGTTTTTTTCTTCCCTTATGTCACGCCCTCCCTAATCTTTATTCCCCTCCTTTTGAGTATGGCACTATTTTTCCTTTAAAATATTTTTCCTCTTTTTCTTTTTCTTTTTTTTTATGCCATCATTTTTTTAACCTTTTGTTTTTTCTCTTTTTCCTAATTTCTTATTTTCCTTCTCACTTGTTTTATTCTTGTTTTTTTATTTATTTTTCTTCTTTTATTTACTAATTTATAGAAAATCATTATATATTTTTTATATTTTTTAATAACTTAATAATGAATAATTATTTAGTATAATTAATTAATCACCACATAATCAATCTACTACATTGTGCATTTAACTTTACGCATAACATCCATAACACAATCACACAAAGTAAATTCTATGTAAGTAGTAAACTAATCTAACGTACAACTAATCATGCATAAATATTTTTCAAATGCACCTAATCATCAAAAACATATTAACATTTACAATTCTATTATGCATCTAGTATGTACTGACTCAGGTGGTATGTGCAGAATTTTAGTCGTTTCTCTGTTATCCCTCAGCAACTCCATCTAGGTTGCCCTCTCTGATGATGCTCTCCCTTTGTCATGCTCTAAGAGATGAGTCTTTCCTATGTCAAACTCACAACAAGCAGGTAGATGGTCCATAACACCATGACATATATACATTATAAAATATAACCAAAATAATAACTTATCATGATCATAATGTAAAAATATACACTACAACTAACTCATAGCAATATAATCATGTAACCAAAGCAATATTGAATTGTTTCATAACAACATATAACTTATAACTTAGACAAATAATAAACAAATTAAATTATTAATTATAAATATCTACAGATAATCAAGTAAGTTTGTTTAACGAGGAATCAGGGTGTAACATCCAGTGACTTTCAGGAGGAAGTCTACTTTATGGGGAGGGGCATGTGAAACCTCATTTTGACATTACTCTCTATTATATTATGTTACATATTTTGTGGACTCGATGGATATATGTTAGACTATTTGGTGGCATGGGATGCCCACACTTTATATTTTGTTGGTATCATGGACATTGATTATTCGTTTTGGTATATTTTATTTGTATGCAAGGTTATTTATGAGTAGATATACCTTGTTATCAAAACATTCATATTGAATATCATGATGTTTTAATTTATGAATTTGCAGTTGATTATATTAAACTAACTAAGATATATGATTATATTGTAAATTTTGTTTATATTGACAGTTACATATATACTTGTTTCATATTATTATAGATATGAATAATTTTTCCATGGATGTATTTGATGTTTACATTGAGTGTCTAGGTTACAAAGGGAATTACGAAGGACTCATACATGACTTGATAGAACATATACACAATAAAAATCACTCTAGACCTTTAATCTTATACTCTTTCTTATTTACAAATTGTTAATTATATTATTTTGTATATTTTAAATTCGTTTCTTTATTATTTTTAAATTTTGGTGTTTTGATTTAGATATATTTTATATTTTAATCACCCTAAACCTATGTTAACCCTCAATGAGGTTTTTTAACCTTCTTAAAGGGTTGAGTTGATCTACAAACCCAATCCAGGTGTTCAAACTTAGATTTGTCTTTTCAACCACTTTTCAGCTTGAGTATTTGACAAGAAAAGCTTCTCTTACTAGTCCTTTTTGAGCCATATTTATACCCAATAGGTAGCTGGGTTTTTAAGGTCTTTTGACCATTTTTTGGTCATAAATATGACTTTATTTTGTGACATATATCTTCATCCCCACAAACAAGCTTGTACTTAGTATAAATGAGTTGCATTTGTTATGTTTTGTGCAAGAAACAACCATGTGGGTGTGTAAGTGCATTTATGTGAGTTGTAAGAAAAGTTATGGAGGGTGGTCACATCCTTCGGATGTGGATGGCCATGTATCACCCTCATAATGGTATTTTTTTTTTGTTGTATTCTCCTTTTAAGAGCCTTCTTTTGGGTCTTTTTGGGTTTATACATTTTGAATTGTTGGAGAGCTTGGATGCTTGGAAAAAAGTTTTGGGAGATTGTCAAGTGGAGCTTGGTTTGAGGTAGGCCTTTGCTTACTTATTTTTTTATGTTTGAATGCTCTCTTCTCTTATTTTTCTCTTAAATGAATCTCCTTCAAATGAAAATGAACTAGTGTTTTTATTTGATTTGGGGCCCTTATTCTTATGTAGTTTTATTTTATTTTTTCTCATTTTATGTTATTTCCATGTTTCTCCTTCTTTTTTGTCTTCTTCTATTTTTGTGTGAGTATTGGGTATGGGAATTGGAAGCACCCCTATTCCACCTATATGGGTTGGCAAAAGTGCTTGTATTTTATGAATGAGGGAGTGAAGCTCTTATTCATGGCTTGTTTTAGAAGCTCATTCTAGTTTTAAAGGCATGAGCTTGTTTATGAGAAGTGGAATATTTATACAAAGTTAAAAATCCACTTTCTTTTATGAAAATGGCAGGTCTAAAGAGGGTTATGAGAGATTTAAGGAAACATGATATATTTTGGAAGGAATGATGAGGCATTTAGGAGGTCTAAGTAGGAAAATTATTGTTTGATGAGCACTCTTGTATTTGGTTTCAGAAGCCATTGAGTTCTTTTATGAACTTATGGAATAAAGAAAACAAGTTCCCTCTTGTCTTCCCTTTTGGGAAGTCTTAGTGACTTCTTTGTGTTCTTATTTTTATTGTGAATAATTTTCTATTTTGTCTCTTGAGTCTTGGCACCTATAATCATTATCCTTTTAAAAATTCTTCCATTGTGCATATGAGCTTTAGGCATGCCTCTTTCCTTTGTGCTTGGGGGAGGCTATGTATGAACCTCACTTGGTGAGGTTTGCATATGATTATGCTTAAAGGATGGGTGATCAAGTACCTTCCTTTGGTCTATGTTGATGTTTCATTGGAGTGTTCTTTGAGCTTGACACTTGTGTGTATATTTTTGGAGCTTGGAGTTTGATGTTGTGGCATGATGGTTGCCCTCATATGTTATTTTGACACACTAAGTCTTTTATGTTGTTGAAAAGTTTCTACTCCATTGTGAATCATTATTTTGAAGAATGAGATTTTTGATAAAATCTTGTTAAAACTTGTAGCATTGAATATCTCTTTTATGGACTCTTGTGAAAGGTTTGCATTGAGACAATGATTTTAGCCTTGTAAACTTAAGACTTATCTCTTATTTATTTTGTTAAAAATATTGGAATGTTTCTTGAAATGAATACTTTTAAGAATGTTACTACCTTTCCTTCAATTTTAGTTATTGTTATCAATATTTGAAAAAGTTATTTATTGAAAATATGAATATGAGAAAATGTATGTTCTTTGCAATATTTTCTATCTTAAGATTGTTTATATGTTTGGTTAAATGGTAAAAGAGTCTTGATATGATGTCTAAGTGAATAATGTGATTGAAAAGTGGCGTTGAAGTTATCTTTATATCATTGAATGTAATGCATACTCATGATTAAAATAGTGGAATATTTTTAAAAAGAAAATGTATTACTTGTTTCTCTTTTCTTTGAATATCAAAGAAGATTATAATTACAAGTGAAAATATGTTCTTTTGAAGTTGTATGTTGTTTACTTATGCAATATACTCCCCCCTCCTTCATAAAATTATTGAAAGAGATTGTTGTTGCATATGATTAAATATTTATTTCCTTAACACTACCCGTTAATTATAAGATTAAGATATACATATATATATATATATATATAAACATATATTTCTTACAAAAAAAAATTGATTACATATCATTTTAGAAAATCAAATATTGATTATGTAGATATTTTTAAAAATAAAATGTATTATTTGTTTCTCTTTTCTTTGAATATCAAAGAAGATTATAATTACAAGTAAAAATATGTTCTTTTGAAGTTGTATGTTGTTTACTTATGCAATATACTCCCCCTTCCTTCATAAAATTATTGAAAGAGATTGTTGTTGCATATGATTAAATATTTATCTCCTTACCACTACCCCATATATATGTATATGTATATATATGTATATGTATATATATATGTATATGTATGTATATGTATATATATATATATATATATATATATATATATATATATATATATATATATATATATATATATATATATATATATGTATGTATGTATATATGTATATATACATATACATATACATATGTATATATACATATACATATACATATGTATATGTATATATATGTATATGTATATGTATATGTATATGTATATGTATATGTATATGTATATGTATATGTATATATATATGTATATATGTATATATATGTATATATGTGTATATATATATATATATATATATATATATACACACACACACATATATACATATACATATATATATACATATATTTGTTACAAAAAATTTTGATTACATATCATTTTAGAAAATTAAATATTGATTATGTAGATATTTGATTGTAACACTGAACAAAATATTTTTCTCTTTTACTTTCTCCTTTCTTTTAGTTAAAAATGTTATCATATATTCATTCATTGAGAATATTGGAATTTGTTCAAATTACTTTTATGTTAGTTATGAGCATTTAACAAATAACTAAAATAATAGTGCCATTATATTTCTACTTAAGATTAAATCATTAAGATTTTTTTGGTGATATAAATACATATGTAGACTTATGCATTTTATTTAACTAAACATATTATATATGTATATATATCAACAAATACAAAATAAAAAATAAGATTGTTTATATACTTTGAACAAATTAATAAATAAAAATATTATATAAACAATTTATATTAAATAAAAATAAAATAAAATTAAACAATATGTTTCTAAATATATATGTATATTAAAGAATATACATATGCAAACCTATTAAAAATTAAATTAAAATGAAATAATATCCATATAGGGATGTGAGACCCCATTTTGACATCACTCTCTATCATATATTTTGTTACATATTTTGTAGGCTTGATGGATATATGTTAGACTATTTGGTGGCACAGGGTGCCCACACTTTATATTTTGTTGACATCATGGACATTAATTACTCAATGTTATATATTTTATTAGTATGGTTACTTATGAGTAAATATACCTTGTTATCGAAATATTCATATTGAATATCATGATGTTCTAATTTATAAATTTATAGTTGATTATATTTAACTAACTAAGATATATGATTGTATTGTAATTTTATTTTTGGGGTGACAATTACATATATACTTGTTTCATATTATTCTAGAAATGGACTATTTTTTCATGGATGTATTTGATGTTTACATTGAGTGTGCAGGTTATAAGGGGTCAAAGGTAGAATTATGAGGGACTCAAACACATTTTGACAGAACATATGCATAGTTAAAATAACCCTAGACCTTCAATATTATACCCTTCTTTATATACAAATTGTTAATTATATTATTTTATGTCTTTTAAATTCTTATTTTTATTATTTTCAAATTTTGATATTTTGACTTAAACCCTATAGTATTTTTAAATTATTTCTTGATGAGCACTCTTGTATTTGGCTTTGGAAGCTATTGAGTTCATTTATAAACTTATAAAATAAAGAAAGAAAGTACCTTTTTCTCTTCCCTTTTGAGAAGTCTTAGTGACTTCCTTGTGCTCTTGTTTTTATTATGAATACTTTGTTATTTTGTATCTTGAGTCTTGGCACCTATAACCATTGTTATTCTAAAAATTATTTCGTTGTGCATATGAGCTTGAGGCATACCTCTTTCTCTTGAGCTTGGGGGAGGATATGCATGAACCTCACTTGGTGAGGTTTGCATGTGATGATGCCTAAAGGATGGGTGGTCAAATACATTCCTTTGGCTTATTTTGATGTTTCAATGGAGTGTTCTTGGAGCTTGACACTTGTGTGTATGTTTTTGGAGATTGGAGCTTGATGTTGTGACATGATGATTGCTCTCATATGTTATTTTCGCATCCTAAGTCTTTCATGTTGTTGAAGAGTTTCTTTTCCATTGTCAATAATTATTTTGAAGAATGAGATTTTTGATAAAATCTTGTTAAAACTTGTAGCCTTGAACATCTCTTTTATGGACTCTTGTGAAAGGGTTATATTTAGATAATGATTTTAACCTTATAAACTTAAGACTTATCTCTCATTTATCTTATTAAGAATATTGTAATCCTTCTTGGACTGAATACTTGTAAGAATGTTACTACCTTTTCTTTCATTTTTAGTTATTGTTATGAATATGTGAAAAAATTATTTGTTGGATATATGAATATGAGAAAAAGTATGTTCTTTGAAATCTTTTTTATCTTAAGATTGTTCATATGTTTGGTTAAATGGCAAAAGAGTCTTGATATGATGTAGAAGTTAATTATGTGATTGAAAGGTGGTATTGAATCTATCTTTGTAGCATTGAATGTAATGCATACTCATGATTAAAACAGTGGAATAATTTTATAAGGAAAATGTATTACTTGTTTATTTTTTCTTTGAATCTCAAAGAAGATTACAATTACAATTGAAAATATATTCTTTTGAAGTTGTATGTTGTTTACTTGTGAAATATACTCCCCCCTCCATAAAAATGTTAAAAGAGATTGTTGTTGTATATGATTAAATATTTATCTCTTTACCACTACCCCTTAATTATAAGTTATATATATACATACATATATTTGTTACCAAAAAAAATGATTGCATATCATTTTATAAAAGTAAATATTGGTTATGTGAATTTTTGATTGTAACACTAAACAAAATATTTCTCTATCTTTTACTTTCTCCTTTCTTTAGTTAAAAATGTTATCATATATTCATGCATATGACAAAAGAAAGGATAATGCATTCATTGAAAATATTGAAATTTGTTTAAATTAATTTTATATTAGTTATGAGCATTTAACAAATAACTAAAATAATAGTGTCATTATATTTCTACTTAAGATTAAATTAATTAGATTTTTTTGGTGAGATATATATATATATATATATATATATAAAACCAAATAAAAAATCCTTAAATGGAATGCATATATATATATATATATATATATATATATATATATATATATATATCAACAAATATAAAATATAAAATAAGATTATTTAAATATACATACGTACATACATACATATATATATACTAAAAATAAAATAAAATAAATGAAAATATACATATTTATACATAAAATAATATTAAACAATATGTTATCAAATATATATGTATATTAATTATATATACATATGGAAACTCAATAAAAATTAAATTAAATTATATATACATATGGGATGTGAGACCCCATTTTGACATCACTTCCTATTATATATTATGTTATATATTTTGTGGACTCGATGGATATATGTTAGACTATTTAGTGGCATAGGGTGCCCTCACTTTATATTTTGTTGGTATCATGGGCATTAGTTATTTAGTTTAGTATATTTTATTTGTATACATGGTTACTTATGAGTATATATACTTTGTTATCAAAATATTGATATTGAATATTATGATGTTTTAACTTTGGAATTTGCAGTTGATTATATTAAACTAACTAAGATATATGATTGTGTTGTAAATTTTTTTTTAGTGATAAGTACATATATACTTGTTTTATAGTATTTTAGATGTAGATTGGTTTTTCATAGATTTATTTGATGTTTACATTGAGTGTGTAGGTTATAGGGGGCCAAAAGCAGGATTACGGGGAACTCAAACATGCCTTGACGGAACATATGCACAAATAAACACCCTATACCTTCAATCTTATACCCTTTCTTATTTACAAATTATTAATTGTATTATTTTATATCTTTTAAATTGTTCTCTTTATTATTTTTAAATTTTGGTGTTTTGACTTAAACATCTATTCTATTTTAATCATCCTAAACATATGTTAACCCTAAATAAGGTTATTTAACCTTGTTAAAGGGTTGGGTTGACCCACAAACCCAATCCATGTGTTCAAACTTGGATTTGTCTTTTCAACCACTTTTTAATTTGAGTATTTGACAAAAATAGCTTCTCTTACTAGTCTTTTTTGGCCCCATACCTATACCCAATAGGTTACAGGGGAGTTTTCTAAGGCATGTTGACCACTTTTTTGTCATGAAAAGGACTTTATTTATGACCTATATCTTCATCCTCATAAAAAAGCTTGTACTTAGTAAAAATGAGTTGTATTTTGTATATTTTATGCAAGAAACACCCATGTAAGTGTGTAAGTACATTTATGTGAGTTGTAAGAGAAGTTATGGAAGGTGGTCAGATCCTTGAAATGTGGATGGTCACGTGTCACCCTCCTATTGGTCTTTTTTTTTTTTGTCATTTCCTTTTAATATTCTTCTTTGGGGCCTTTTTGAGTTTAGGCATTTTAGATTGTTGGAAAGCTTAGGTGCTGGGAAAAAGGTTTTGGGAAATTGTTAAGTGGAGCTTAGTTTGAGGTAGGCCTTTTGCTTACTTAATTTTTTTTTATGTTTGAATTCTTTCTTCTCTTATTTTTTTCATGAATGAATCTCCTTCAAAGAAAAATGAACTAGTGTTTTTTTTTTATTTGAGGCCCTTATTCTTATATAGTTTTGTTTTAATTTTTCTAATTTTATGTTGTTGCTATGTTTCCCCTTCCTTATTGTATTTTTTTTTTTTTTTGTATGTGTGAGTGTTGGATATTGTAATTGGGAGCACCCCTATGCCACCTATGTGGGTTGACAGAAGCACTTTTATTTTGAGAATGAGGGAGTGGAGATCTTGTTCATGGCTTATTGGACAAGTTTATTCTAGTCTTAGAGGCATGAATTTACTTATGAGAAGTGTAACTTTTCTACAAAGTTGGAAATCTACTCTCTTTTATGAAAATGGGAGGTCTAAAGAGGGTTATGGGAGGTTTAAGGAGGCACAATATATTTGAGAGGTATGATGAGGTATTTGGGAGGTCTAAGAAAGAAAATTATTGCTTGATGAGCACTCTTGTATTTGGCTTCGAAAGCCACTGAATTCATTTATAAACTTATAAAATAAAAAAAGAAAGTGCCATCTTCTCTTATATTTTAGGAAGTCTTAGTGACTTCCTTGTGCTCTTATTTTTATTGTGAATACTTTCTTATTTTGTCTCTTGAGTCTTGACACCTATAACCATTACCTTTTTAAAAATTATTTCATTGTGCATATGAGCTTGAGACATGCCTCTCTCCTTTGGGCTTTGGGGAGGATATGCATAAACCTACCTTTGTGAGGTTTGTATGTGATGATGCTTAAAGGATGGGTGATCAAGTACCTTCCTTTGGCCTATTTTGATGTTTCAATGGAGTAGTCTTCGAGCTTGACACTTGTGTGTAGGTTTTTGGAGCTTGATGTTGTGGCATGATGATTACTCTTATATATTATTTTGGCATCCCAAGTCTTTTATGTTGTTGAAGATTTTCTACTCCATTGTGAATCATGGTTTTGAATTATAAGATTTTTGATAAAATCTTGTTAAAAATCGTAGCCTTGAACATCTCTTTTATGGACTCTTGTGAAATGGTTGTTATGAGATAATGATTTTAGCTTCATAAACTTAAGACTTGTCTCTCATTTATCTTGTTGATAATGTTCTAATATTTCTTGGAATGAATACTTGTACGAATGTTACTACATTTTTAGTTATTGTTATCAATATGTGAAAAAGTTATTTGTTGGATTTTATGGATATGAAAAAATGTATGTTTTTTGTAATCTTTATATCTAAAGATTGTTCATATATTTGGTTAAATGACAAAAGAGTCTTGATATGATGTATAGGTGAATAATATGATTGAAAGGTGGCATTGAAGCTATCTTCGTAGCATTGAATATAATGCATACTTATGACTAAAATGGAATAGTTTTAAAAGGGAAATGTATTACTTATTTCTCTTTTCTTTGAATCTCTAAGAAGATTATAATTATAAGTGAAAATAAGTTCTCTTGAACTTGTATGTTGTTTACTTATGAAATATACTCGCCCCTCCTCCATAAAAATGTTGAAAGAGATTGTTGTTGCATATGACAAAATATTTATCTCCTTACCACTACCCCTTAATTATAAGAATATATATATATATATATATATATATATATATATATATATATATATATATATATATATATATATATATATATATATATATATTTGTTACAAAAAAAAATGATTATATAAAGGAAAGGGGGTTTCTCCCGCTTAGGCCACGGTGGATGGCCCCATGCCATGGTCAAGGCCACAGGAGGGTCGGTCATTATAGACCTACCTATATATGTGTGTGTGTGTGTGTGTGTGTGTGTGTGTGTGTGTGTGTGTGTGTGTGTGTGTGTGTGTGTGTGTGTGTTTTATATAGATATATAAATTAATAATATCAAAATAAAATAAGGTATATATTATAATAAGAAATACATATATGCATGAAAATATGTTTGTATTTATATAGTAAGTAAAATATATAGTCGATTCAAAGAATTATGTGTGTGTGTGCGTGCGTGTGTGCGTGCGTGCGTGCGTGCGTGCGTGCGTGCGTGCGTGTTGTGTGTGTGTGTGTGTGTGTGTGTGTGTGTGTGTGTGTGTGTGTGTGTGTGTGTGTGTGTGTGTGTGTGTGTGTGTGTGTGTGTGTGTGTGTGTGTGTGTGTGTGTGTGTGTGTGTGTGCGCATTAAATATACTTCAAAACATGTGTGTGCATGTGTGTGTCTTCGGGTTATAAGATATCTTCATGAAAAAGAGCCAAAAAAAAAAAACTCTTCCATTCAAGCTTTTCCTCCTTCTCAAGCCTCCAACTTGCAAAATGAGACAAAGTAAAAATGAGAGCCAAAACTTGAGAAAAAACTATTATTTTATTTAACTATAAAAAAAATTAGGACAACACTTGGAATCCCTAAATATTAGGGCTCAAGATCATTTAATCATATGGCTCTAATCTATTCTTCCACTTGCAAATAGGAAAGAGACTTTTGACTTTATTTTATTACAATTATTTTTACTCATTTCCACATCTAAGCTTTCCTAGACCACTTATTAATCAAATTATAAACAAGAGTTAGTAATTGTATTACTTGTGGGTAACTTAGATGAATTTTAAACAATATGAATCATTTAAATTTATTTTTATTTTTTTGATTTGATTACCTTATTTTAGTTGGCAAGTTTGGTGAATAAACCCCTTTTTATAAGTTGAATAATTCTTTCCCACCTAAACTTTTACATGAGATTATTTAAATAAATTATTGGAAATAAAATTTAATTTATTTCTATTAAGTTATTAAGTTAAATAACTATTAATTACTTTATATTAATTAAATAGTTCGTTAAGAAAATATTTTTAATAAGTTTGATTAATTACCTTGTTATCTAGGCTTGTCAGCGACTGTGAATAATAAACTATATATAACAAAAAAAAGTTACTCCTTTTATGGGATTAATTAGCGTGTTTTTTTCAGACATTATATTTTGGTATCAGAGCATGGGTTCAACACTGGGAACTCTACATAGATATTTTATTAACTTCTCCTTCTGTAACAACCTAATGTTCATCATGTACTTATGTAGGATGAAGTAGTGAAAAGATAAACATGTGGTTCATGCACAAAATGTAGGACCACCATCCCCCCTCTAGTAGGCCATGGAATTTAGTTTCTTTAAGCCTTACAATAGATGATGAGAGTACTTTAAAAGAGATTATCAATAGTTAGAGAAGAGTCATAGAGACACTATTCACCCCCATCATAGGAGGCCTCTCACCCTACAGATAGATCAAATAGTCCATCATAGAAACAAGTTGAGAGGGCTCTTTCACCACACATGGAGAGGCATGACGAGCATCGACCACCTAGGAGTGACCTAGGAGTTATCATGTAGGACTTGTTGAGACTTCAAACACCTAGCTTTTATGGAGAGGGAGATGGTTTTACTACAGAGGCATGGCTTTTGATTTTAGACAAATGCTTTAATTTACAAGCCTATGAGACTAATATCAAGGCCCAAATTGCTATCCTCCTTCTCAAAGATTCAATGAGTATTTAGTGGAGGAATGAGGAGTTAAATCTTCATTTGGATTGAGAGTTTATTACTTAGGATATTTTTGAGGAGTGGTTTCATGTTCGATACCTATTAGAACACTTGACAAACAAGAGAACTGAGGAGTTCCACAATCTTTGATAGGGTATTGGTACTATGGCTCAGTATGAGAGCCAGCTTATGTACTTACTTCAGTATGTGGGGTTTTTTCAAGATGAGAAACTCTAATTCAATTGGTTCATCAAGGGATTGAATGTGGATATAACTGGAGCAATTCATCTTCTCTCTTCTCTGACCCTTGAGGTTGTTATGGAGAAAACATATTTGGTAGAGGAAAATAGAGGGAAACAACAAGAGGCTAAAGAAAACTTGTGGGGAAAGCTTCAAGTGCAATGAGACTTTAGATCATGAAGCACTTATCCCCCACCTAGGGGTGTGTAGAGGCACTCTCAATTATCATAGAATCCTCCTCAATAATCTCATCAACATTCTCAATAGCACACTTAACAACAATGTCACCGCCATGCACAGGGTTCTCAGAGAGATAGAGGGTAGGGTGGAAAAGGATATAATAGAGATAGGAGACCTCCTAAATAGCAGTCAGGGCCAACATGGACTCAATGGTCTTATCATTAGTGGTTGTGTTCCTACAAAATCAGGTTATTAAAGGTTAAGAGGGATGCAAATGAGCAAGGAGAAGACCAAGGTAACATGTTTCTTATGTGGAGATCCAGATAATTGTGCACAAGAGTGCCCAATTAGAGATTTTATCGATGGTTGGTAGAAGGCCCCTATCTTTGAGAAAACCATTGGTGATGTGGGACATGCTCACCACATGTATGTAGCAGTGGATAATTAGTAGGTAAAACACCAGGCTATAGGGATTGAGACTACAGGTAGTATTCATAAAAAAATTATATCAATGTTATTTAACTCGAGAAATTTTGATTCTTTTGCTACTCCATCCCTTGTGGATTGTTGTGGACTGGTGGCATCTAGGTAGGGTGACTATTGGGATGATGAGTTAGCCCTTGGGGCTAGGATGATGGTAGACTCTTTTGTTAGTGGTTGTACTCTTGACTTGGGAATGTTCACCATGACTCTTTATCTTTGTATCATATCCTTAGGTTATTATGTTGTTATTTTTGGTATAGGTTGGCTCAAGACCCACCAAGCTAAGGTGGATTATCATATTAAGGTTATTGAGTTTTGTTATGACAATGAGAGCATGGCTCTTATCACAGGGATCAAGAGGCCCATATTTCTTCATGTGATTTCTACTACGAGGCTTAGGTGCAGTACACGTAATGGATGTTAGATGTTTGTCATCACCTTTAGTGATAAATCAGATAAGGAGAGTTTGATAATGATACTTGTTGACCATCCTATACTCCAGTAGTTTTCAAATGTATTTCCTAATGAGTTTCTTGGATTACTACCTTTGAGGGAGATAGATTTTAGAATTGATCTTATGCCTAGAGCAGAGCCTATATCTAGGGCTCCCTATAGGATGACTACACCTAAGTTTCTTGAGCTCAAAATACAGTTAGAATAACTTCTAGATAAGGGACTCATTTTTCCTATTGTTTCCCCTTGGGGAGCACCTGTGATATTTGTCAAGAACAAAGATGGTTCCCTTTGCTTATGCAGTGACTATAGATAATTGAACAAGGTGATGATCAAGAATCATTACCCCCTCTTTAGGATTGATGATCTATTTAACTAGATGAGAGGGGCTAAGGTATTCTCTAAAAATTATCTTAACTCAAGGTACCATTAGTTGAGGACAACAGAATCAGATATTCATGAGACTACCTTATAGACGTGTTATGGGTACAATGAGTTCATAATGTTGTCGTTTAGGTTGACTAATGCACCTGTAGTCTTCATGTTTCTTATGAATGGTGTATTAAAGACCCTTTTGGATAGGTTTGTTTAGGTTTTTGTTAATGATATATTGATCTACTCTCAAAGTGAGGAGGAACATGTGGAGCACCTACATCAGGGATTACAGATTTTATGGGAAAACAAGTTATATGCAAATCTAAGAAAGTGTTCCTTCTTCTAAAAAGAGGGTTAATACTTGGGTTATGTCATCTTTGGTGAGGATATATCAATAGACCCCTCGAAGATACGAGTGATTATTGAATGGCCTATATCCACCAATGTGATAGAGGTGTGTAGTTTCATGGGTTTGGTTGGTTATTATCATCACTTTATCCAAGACTTATCTTAGATAGCACACTCCATTACTTCCCTTTAGTGAAAGGGGAAGAAGTTCATTTGGTTATATAAGTGTGAGTAGACCTTATAGATGTTGAAAGAGAATCTAACAAGTGCACCAATCTTGGAAATACTTAATCTTGAGGGTAAATTCTTGGTGTGTACCGATGCTTCCAAATTAGGGTTGGAAGTCATTCTCATGTAGGAAAATAAAATTATTACCTTTGAGTCTAAAAAAATCAAGGATTATGAGTTTAACTACCCCACTCATGACCTCAAATTAGCAGTAGTGGTTCATGAACTTCTTAAATGGCAACATTTTTTCCTTGGAAATTGATTTGTTTTGAGGACATGCCACTTGAGTCTTCAACACATCTTTACTCATCCCAACCTCAATGTTCATCAACAACATTGGATGGAGTTCCCTTGTGAGTACCGCATTGATATACAATATATCAAAGCGAATAAAAATGTTATAGCAAATGCCTTGAGTAGGATACAACATGAGATTTTGATCATAATTATCTAAGATGCATTAGAGAGGACACGACATCAGCTTTTAGCCATGACCTTTTACACTAATCTGAGAGGCAAAATTCTTTAGCAACTACCTGGGGATAGTCTTTATCAAGAGATTTTCTAGATGTTAGAGTCATAGAGAGTCGTAAAGGGAAAATTTGTGGGTTACTCTTTAGATTTAGATGGTCTTTTAAGACATAGAGAGTGTATTTATGTGCCCATTATTGGTGGTCTACGTGACTTGATTTATCATAGGCTCATCGATCCCCCTATTCAACACACCCTAAGATTAAGAAGATGCATGCAAAGCTTAGATAGTTGTATGATTGGCATGGATTATGGCATGACATTACATAATTTTTAGCATAATGTCTTGAGTGTTAGTGGGTCAAGGTAGAGCATTAGCATCCAGTGGGTATTTTATATCCACATGACATAATAAAGTGGAAATGGGACACCATTTATATGGATTTTATTATTGGCCTACCTCTCTCTTGCTATCACCTTGATGCAATCCTGGTGATAGTGGATAAGTTGACCAAGGTGGCCCATTTCTCTCCAATGAAGGCCACTTACAATGTCACGATGGTGGCAAAGGTCTTCTTGGATGACATTATTTGACTATATGGGATTCCATGGAAGATTATTTCTGATAGAGACCCTGTGTATACTTTTGAGTTCTGAACTACCCTTCAAAAAATATTGGGTACTCAACTCAACTTTATCACATCCTATCATCCAAAGATAGATGGACAAATAGAGTGAGTCAATTAGGTGTTAGAGGACATGTTATGCATATCTATGATAGATCAACAATCATGTTGGGAGGATTACTTATACTTGGTTAAGTTTGCCTACAATAATAGTTACCACGATTCCCTTAAGATGGCTCTATATGAGGCTCTTTATGGCAGACCATGCAGGACTCCTCTAAGTTGGGATAGACTTGAGGATAGCGTTGTGATTGGATCAGCTATGCTATAGGACATAAAGAAATAGGTAATCCTCATTAAACAACACTTGTAAGAGGCACAGGAGAGATAAAATAAGTATGTTGATGTGAAGAGGATAAATCAGAATTTTGTAGTTGGGGATAAGGTATTTTTGTGAGTATGACTGAATAAGAGCTCGATCCAATATGAAAAAGGCTCTAAAATCATGCCATGTTTTGTAGGTCCCTTTGAGATCTTGATGAAGAAGTGGGACCAATTGCCTATCGCTTATTTTTTCCACCCAACCTATCTCAATCCCATGATGTTTTTCATTTTCACTTTTGAGGATATATGTTTCAAATATTCTTCATGTTTTGGATTGGATGGATTTGTAGGTTGAGGAGGATGGGCAGTAGATCTTAGAGCCCATATGTGTTTTCACTCATTGGACATTGGGCCTATAAAAATATGAATTGGACTAGGTCAGGGTCTAGTGGGACACATATGATGAGTTTGTAGCTACTTGGGAGGATGCAACACCCTTGTGAGCACAATATCTGTATATATTCTAGTGACTTCCAAGAGGAACTCTACATTCAGGGGAGGGGGATGTGAGACCCCATTTTGACATCACTCCCTATTACATATTATGTTATATATTTTTTGGCCTTGATGGATATATGTTAGACTATTTGATGGTATGGGGTGCCCACACTTTATATTTTGTTGACATCATGAACATTGATTACTCAATTTAGTATATTTTATTTGTATTCACAATTACTTATGAATAGATAGACCTTGTTATCAAAATATTGATATTGAATATCATGATGTTCTAATTTGAGAATTTATAATTAGTTATATTGAACTAATCAAGATATACGATTGTGTTGTAAATTTCATTTTTAGTGATAATTACATATATACTTATTTCATATTATTCTAGATATGGATTATTTTTTCATTGATGTATTTGATGTTTACATTGAGTGTGCAGGTTATAGGGGACAAAAAGAAAAATTATGAGGGGATCAAACATGCCTTGACAGAACATATGCATAACTAAAATCACTCTAGACCTTCAATATTATACCCTTTTTTATTTATAAATTGTTGATTGTATTGTTTTGTATCTTTTAAATTCTTCTCTATTATTTTTAAATTTTGGTGTTTTGACTTAAACATCTCTTTTATTTTAATCACCCTAAACTTATGTTAATTCTCAATGAGTTTATTTAACCTTGTTAAGTGCTTGTATTGACCCACAAACCGTATTTATGTGTTCAAACTCGGATTTGTCTTTTTAACCATTGTTTAGTTTAAGTATTTGATAAAAAAAACTTTATTAGTCCTTTTTGGGCCCATACCTATACTCAATAAGTAGGTGAGTTGTATAAGGCCTTTTAATCACTTTTTGATCATAAAAATGACTTTATTTATGACTTATATCTTCATCCCCGCAAACAAGCTTGTATTTAGTATAAATGAGTTGCATTTTGTATCTTTTATGCAAGAAACACCTATGTGGGTGTGTAAGTGCATTTATGTGAGTTGTAAGAGAAGTATGAAGGGTGGTCACATCCTTCGGATGTGGATGGCCATGTTTCACCCTCCTATTGGTCTTTGTTTTTTATTGTCTTCTCCTTTTAAGAGCCTTCTTTGGGATCTTTTTTAGTTTATGTATTTTGGAATGTTGGAAAGCTTGGGTGCTTGGAAAAAGGTATTGGGAGATTGTCAAGTGGAGCTTGTTCGAGGTAGGCCTTTTGCTTATTTATTTTTTTATGTTTGAATGCTCTCTTCTCTTTTTAATCTCCTAAATGAATCTCCTTTAAAAAAAAATGAACTAGTGTTTTTGTTTGATTTGAGACCCTTATTCTTATGTAGTTTTATTTTAATTTTTCTCATTTTATGTTGTTTCTATGTTTCTCCTTCCTTGTTGTCTTCTTTTATTTTTATGTGAGTGTTAGGTATGGGAATTGGAAGCACCCCTATGTCATAGATGTGGATTGGTACAAGTGCTTGTATTTTGAGAATGAGGGAGTGGGGTTCTTGCTCATGGATTCTTGGACAAGCCCATTCTAGCCTTAAAGGCATGAAATTTCTTATAAGAACTGGAACCTTTCTACAAGGTTGAAAATACACTCTCCTTTATGAAAATGGGAGGTCTAAGGAGAAAAATTATTGCTTGATGAGCACTTTTGCATTTGGATTTGGAAGCCATTGAGTTTATTTATGAACTTATGGAATAAAGAAATCAAATGCCCTCTTTTCTTCCCTTTTCATAAGTCTTAGTGACTTCCTTGTACTCTTATTTTTATTGTGAATACTTTGTTATTTTGTCTCTTGAGTCTTGGCACCTATAACCATTACCATGTTAAAAATTCTTTCATTGTGCATATGAGCTTGAGATATGCCTCTTTCCCTTGGGCTTGGGGGAGGCGATGCATGAACCTTACTTGATGAGATCTGCTTATGATGATGCCTAAAGGATGGGTGGTCAAGTACCTTCCTCTGGGCTATTTTGATGTTTTCTTGGAGTGTTTTTGGAAATTGACACTTGTGTGTGGATTTTTGGAGATTGAAGCTTGATGTTTGCTCTCATATGTTTTTTTGGCATTCCAATTCTTTCATGTTGTTGAAGAGTTTATCCTCCATTGTGAATCATTGTTTTGAGGAATGAGATTTTTTATAAAATCTTGTTAAAACTTGTAGCTTTGAATAAATCTTTTATGGACTCTCATCAAAGGGTTATATTGAGACGATAATTTTAGCCTTATAAACTAAAGACTTATCTCTCTTTTATCTTATTGAGAATGTTGTAATCCTTTTTAAAATGAATACTTGTCAGAATGTTACTATATTTACTTCATTTTTAGTTATTGTTATCAATATGTGAAAAAGTTATTTGTTGGAAATATGAATATGAGAAAATGTATGTTTTTTACAATCTTTTTTAATCTTAATATTGTTCATTTATTTGGTTAAATGACAAAAGAGTCTTGATATAATGTATAAGTGAATAATGTGATTGAAAGGTGGCGTTGAATTTATCTTTGTAGCATTGAATGTAATGCATACCCATGATTAAAATAGTGGAATAGTTTTAAAAGGAAAATGTATTACTTGTTTATCTTTTTCTTAAATCTCAAAGAAGATTATAATTACAAGTGAAAATATATTATCTTGAAGTTGTATGTTGTTTACTTATGAAATATACTCCCCCTCCTTCATAAAAATGTTGAAAGAGATTGTTGTTGCGTATGATGAAATGTTTATCTCCTTACCACTACATATATTTGTTACCAAAAAAAATTGATTATATATCATTTTATAAAAGTAAATATTGGTTATGTGGATATTAGATTGTAATATTAAACAAAACATTTCTCTATATTTTACTTTCTCCTTTCTTTAGTTAAAAATGTTATCATATATTCATTCATATGACAAAAGAAAGGATACTACATTCATTAAGAATATTGGAATTTTTTCAAATTAATTTTATATTAGTTATGAGCATTTAACAAATAACTAAAATAATAGTGCCATTATATTTCTACTTAAAATTAAATTAATTAAATTTTATTTGTGATATAAATACATATGTATTTCATTTATCTAAACAAATAATCCATATGAGTTTGTACTTATATTTTATTTTATACATATGTGTGTGTGTGTGTGTGTGTGTCTGTGTGTGTGCTTGCTTTGAACAAGTTAAAAGATAAAAATAATATGTATTCATTAAAAATAAATTAAATTAAATGAATATATACATACTTCTATATAAAATAATATTAAACAATGTGTTATCAAATATATATGTATATTAATATATATACATATTAATATATATGCATACGCAAATCCATTAAAAATTAAATTAAAATAAAAGATTTTATATATATATATATATATATAGGGATGTGAGACCCCATTTTGACATCACTCCCTATTATATATTTTATGGACTCAATGGAGATATGTTAGACTATTTGGTGGCATAGGATGTCCACACTTTATATTTTGTTGACTTCATGGACATTGATTACTCAATTTAGTTTATTTTATTCGTATGCATGGTTACTTATGAATAGATATACCTTATTATCGAAATATTGATATTGAATATTATGATTTTTTAATTTGAGAATTTATAGGTGATTATATTGAACTAACTAAGATATATGATTGTGTTATAATTTTTTTTGTAGTGATAGTTACATATATACTTGTTTCATATTATTCTAGATATGGATTATTTTTCTATGGATGTATTTGATGTTTACATTGAGTGTGTAGGTTATAAGGGGCCAAAGGTAGGATTACAAGGGACTCTGACATGCCTTGACGGAACATATGCACAACTAAAATCACCTTAGACCTTCAATATTATACCCTTCCTTATTTACAAATTATTAATTGTATTATTTTATGTCTTTTATATTATTTTCTTTATTAATTTTAAATTTTGATGTTTTGACTTAAACCTCTATTCTATTTTAATCACCCTAAACCTATGTAACTCTCAATGAAGTTATTTAACCTTGTTAAGGAGTTGGATTGACTCACAAACTCATTTTCATGTGGTTAAACTCGGATTTGTCTTTACAACCACTTTTTATCTTGAGTATTTGACAAGAAAAACTTCTCTTACTAATCCTTTTGGGCCCACACTTATACTCCATAGGTAGGTGGGTTTTCTAATACTTTGACCACTTTTTGGTTATGAAAAGAACTTTATTTATGACCTGTATCTTCATCTCCATAAGTAAGTTTGTACTTAATACAAATGCATTGCATTTTGTATGTTTTGTGCAAAAAAACACCCATGTGGGTGTATAAGTACATTTATGTAAGTTGTAAGAGAAACTATGAAGGGTGGTTACATCTTTGGGATGTTGATGGCCATGTATCACCCTCCTATTGTTTTTTGTTTTTTGTTGTCTTCTCCCTTTAACAACCTTCTTTGGGGTCTTTTTAGGTTTATATATTCTAGATTGTTAGAGAACTTGGGTGCTTGGAAAAAGGTATTGGAATATTGTCAAGTGGAGCTTGGTTTGAGGTAGGCATTTTACTTATTTTTTTTTATGTTTGAATGCTCTCTTCTCTTATTTTTCTCTTGAATGAATCTCCTTCAAAAGAAAATGAACTAGTGTTTTTGTTTGATTTTAGACCCTTATTCTTATGTAGTTTTATTTTATTTTTTCTCATTTTATGTTGTTTCCATGTTTTCCCTTACTTGTTATCTTTTTCTTTTATTTTTGTGTGAGTGTTGGATGTGAGAATTGGGAGCACCCCTATGTCACCCATGTGGGTTGGCACAAGTGATTGTATTTTGAGAATAAGGGAGTGGAGCTCTTGCTCATGGATTCTTGGACAAGCTCATTCTAACCTTAAAGGCATGAACTTGCTTATGAGAATTGGAACCTTTCTACAAGGTTGAAAAGCCACTCTCCTTTATGAAAATGGGAGATCTAAATAGGGTTATAAGAGGTCTAAGGAGGGTTATGAGAGATATAAGGAGGCAATATATATTTTAGGAAGTATGATAAGGTATTTGGGAGGTCTAAGGAGAAAAATTATTTCTTTGACGAGCACTCTTATATTTGAATTTGGAAGCCATTGAGTTTAATTATAAACTTATGAAATAAAGAAACAAAGTACCCTCTTCTCTTCCTTTTTCGAAAGTCTTAGTGACTTCCTTATGCTCTTATTTTTATTGTGAATACTTTGTTCTTTTATCTTTGGGTTTTGGCACATATAACCATTAACCTTTTAAAATTTATTTCATTGTGCATATGAGCTTGAGGTATGCCTCTTTCCTTTGGGCTTGGGGGAGGTGATGCATGAACCTCACTTGATGAGGTTTACATGTGATGATGCCTAAAGGATGGGTGGTCAAGTACCTTCCTCTGTTCTATTTTGATGTTTCCTTGTAGTGTTCTTAAAGCTTGACACTTTGTGTAGATTTTTGGAGATTGGAGCTTGATGTTGTGACATGATAATTGCTCTCATAGATTTTTTTGGCATTCCAAGTCTTTCATGTTGTTGAAGTGTTTACCCTCCATTGTGAATCATTGTTTCGAAGAATGATATTTTTTATAAAATCTTGTTAAAACTTGAAACCTTAAACATCTCTTTTATGGAATCTCGTGAAAGGGTTATATGAGACAATAATTTTAGCCTTGTAAACTTAAGACTTATCTCTCTTTTATCTTGTTAATAATGTTGTAATCCTTTTTTAAATGAATACTTGTCAAAATGTTACTACCTTTCCTTCATTTTTAATTATTGTTATCAATATGTGAAAAAGTTATTTGTTGGAAATATGGACATACAAAATGCATGGTCTTTGCAATATTTTCTATCTTAAGATTATTCATATGTTCAATTAAATGATAAAATATTCTTAATATGATATATTGGTGAATAATGTGATTGAAAGGTGGTGTTGAAGCTATCTTTGTAGAATTGAATATAATGCATACCTATGATTAAAATACTGAAATAGTTTTAAAAGAAAAATGTATTACTTGTTTCTCTTTTTCTTGAATCTCAAAGAAGATTATAATTACAAGTGAAAATATATTCTCTTGAAGTTGTATGTTGTTTACTTATGAAATATATTATCCCCTCCTTCATAAAAATGTTGAAAGAAATTGTTGTTGCATATGATGAAATATTTATCTCCTTACCACTACCTCTTAATTATATGAATGTGTGTGTGTGTGTATTTGATTAAATATCATTTTAGAAAAGTAAATATTGGTTATGTGGATATTTTATTGTAACACTAAACAAAATATTCTCTATCGTTTACATTCTCCTTTCTTTAGTTAAAAATGTTATAATATATTCATTCATATGATAAAAGAAAGGATACTATATTCACTGAGAATATTGGAATCTGTTCAACTTAATTTTATATTAGTTATGAGCATTTAACAAATAGCTAAAATAGTAGTGCCATTATATTCTACTTAAAATTAAATTCATTAGATTTTATTTTTGATATAAATACATATGTATACTTTTGCATTCCATTTAACTAAATAAATTATATATATATAATACATTAATAGATAAAAATAATTTATAAATAATATATATTGATTAAAAATAAAATAAATGAATATATATATATATATATATATATATATATATATATATATATATATATATATATATATATATATATATATATATATTATATATAAAATAATATTAAATAATATGTTACCAAATCTATATGTATATTAATATATATACATATGGAAACCCATTAAAAAATAAATTAAAACAAAAGAATGTGTGTGTGTGTGTGTGTGTGTGTGTGTGTGTGTGTGTGTGTGTGTGTGTGTGTGTGTGTGTGTGTGTGTGTGTGTGTGAGAGAGAGAGAGAGAGAGAGAGAGAGACCCCATTTTGACATCACTCATTATATATGGATTATTACATATTTTGTGGATTCGATGGATATATGTTAGACTATTTGGTGACATGGGGTACCCACATTTTATATTTTGTTGACATCATGTACATTGATTATTCAGTTTAATATATTTTATTTGTATGCATGATTAATTATGAGTAGATATACCTTGTTATCAAAATATTGATATTGAATAACATAATGTTTTAATTTTAAAATTTACAGTTGATTGTATTGAACTAAGATATATTATTATGTTGTGAATTTATTTTTTAGTGACAATAACATATATACTTGTTTCATATTATTCTAGATATGGATTATTTTTACATGGATATATTTGATGTTTACATTGAGTGTGCAGATTACAAATAGCCAAAGGCAGAATTATGAGGAACTCAAACATGCCTTGATGAAACATGTGTATGCATCTAAATCTGCTTGTTTATATTATTGTCACTAATATTCTTATTAATCGACACTAATTTCACTTAATCTAATTTATCTCGCTAATTTATCCCCTTCTAGCTATTTGTCTAATATCCCCATTCTATTATTCTTAATATATTAACCTT
Organism: Torreya grandis; assembly: GCA_037957365.1. Lineage (NCBI taxonomy): Eukaryota > Viridiplantae > Streptophyta > Pinopsida > Cupressales > Taxaceae > Torreya > Torreya grandis. Next base: position 1,039,396 of record JARHVA010003390.1, read on the forward strand.
ATTCATCCTCACCAATCAATTAATTTATCTTAGATCTTCATTATCTTAATCTAACCCCCACTTATCTATTATTTGAAAATTTTAAATTTTCAATGGCCCACCTACCCACCTACTAGTCTATTCCTAGGCTCTCCTACACCCCTAGTCTTTAATCACTCACCTAACCCCTATCTAATCCATCCCTAAGCCTAATTAAATTCTAAGAAGGATTCTAGAACCCTATAAATCTAGAACCTTCCCTATTCTCACACCTCCTCTTTAGAAGCCTCTAAATCTAAGGCTTCCAAAGAATTTTAAATTCCTTTTAATTCTCCACCTTTTATCTCCCTCATCCAACTTAAAATCTCCACCATAGATCTTTCCCTCCTCTTTCTATTTAAACCACTTCTCTCCTCTATTAGAGCCATCTTAGGAATCCATAGCGAATCCATGCCAAACTAATCTCAAGCATCCATCCAACAATCATTGATCAAACAACATCACTATGTCAAAAATCTAAGTTAAGGTAATCCTAATCCCAATCCTTTTGTTTTCACATTCCACTTAATTGGGTGTAGAGCATTTAGATTTTAGGATCATAGTGTTGGTTTTGAATTATATTCATCCATTTGCATTTTGGTTATAATGGCTCTATCACTTTACCTAGTGGTTTAAAGTTTGAGTGATTAAATTATGTAGTTTAATCTGTAAGCTTAAATTTTATGCTACATTTCAGTGACCATGGTGGGACAAGGTCTCCTCTTAAATTGACATTTTCTACTTTGAAACTGTTTTCTTAAAATTTTCAGGTGAAACTTGGCCCAAAATCTTTGAAATATATGTTCATTTGAATTTCTATTTTCAAAATATGAATCTGCCCTAGGTAACTACAAGGTTTCTTGACATGTGTAAAAAATTGTTTTAATTAGATAACATAGGTTAATATTTGACTGCTAGAATTTTATCTATTTAAATAGATTATTGGACTTGCCAGTAGTTGTGATTTATCAAACAACAAATTATTTTGTAAATAATAAAATTATTTAACTCATGTCTTAAATTAGATTTCGTCAATAATCAATTGTAGATAAAGATCTCCTAAGGCAATAAAATTTATTGTATTTATAGCACTAGTTTCGTATTTTTCATTTTCACGCATAAATTTTTTTATGATATCGATTGGTTTGTGTTGCAATATCCACTTTAGTCATCTTATAGATATGGCTAGAAATAGAGGCTATTAGTTTTTCATGTTACTCTGTGCCAAAATGGTCAACATATAATGAATATAATTAGAATGTGGTTATTTTACCATACCAATCAATATTTTCGTAATATGTCAAGGAAATTTTGTTGATGAATCTTTAACTAAACAAAAAAACACAACTTGTAGATTTTTTTTGCTTAATTTACCAATTTTAGCAGATACTTAGGATAAATTTGCTTTATAAAACCATGTTTTTGGTAACATTATCACACGTGATACCCCTCCAGGAATAGTAATCATTAGAGTTGGCATCAATCCACTCATATAGAACATTATCCTTATCTATAAATGAATTATTTATTTTTAATAGCATTGTCCCCTCATCTGAAAGACCACCAGTAAGATTTAAAAACATGACCAACATCAATATATACATTCAGCATTTTGATTTCACATAATTCATGGTGACTATAGCTGTGGCTGTGGTCGGTGATTTTGTATCTCAAAAAAACATATATATAGTGTATATCCTTATGTTTATTTTTTCTTATCACCACTGCCTTGATGACTAGACAACCATCCTCTATCAACACCTTGACATCCTCCTTCGACAACAACTTCATGAATCATCTTATCCTCTTCTTCATCAATTAGTTTTTGGTTGATCTCAGTGCTGAAGGTTTTATCCGCAAAGATCATGTGATTAGAGTTTGGTGATATAATAATTTTTAGGCTACTCAATTTTGAACCCTGCATACATGTAGTGCTTTGAAACATTTATTGGACATTCTAGAATTCTCTTTAATTTTTATCAATAGCCATAGGTGTCCATCTTCGGTTGCATGTTGGTCATAGATGTCCATCCCAAACTAACCCATTTATTAGAGGAATTAATGCCAAAGTTAGGCCAAAAATTATGAACTTTTGGTCAAAGATTTTTATTGTTAAGCATGGAATGTACTAAGAGGGGGGTGAATCAGTATATTATATATCTTTTAAATCTTTTACTTAATTTGATTTCTTTTCTTTAACCACTTAATCATACACACAAGATATGCAATAAAATTGAAAGATTAACATGCACCACATAAGAAAGAGAGAGACACCAGATTTTTACATGGAAACCCAATGTAGGAACAACCACAGAGAACAATCTCAAGTATATGAATGAGCATCAACTCAAATTACAAAGTTCACAAGCACCAACTTGCAAGAGCACCAACCCCTTTGTTGAGCACCAACAGAGTAACTATTTGTGAGCACCAACCCCTTGCAAAGATTTATGAGCACCAACCCATATGAGCACCAACCCCTCTTGTGTATAAAACACAACTATCTCTCAATGTTGTTTTCTCAACAAATGATATAAATCTACAAAATCTCTTTCCCTTCTCTCCTCTTTTCTTATATAAAATAATTACAAACCATGCACTCTCTTACATATTGCAAATGGGTTCTCAAGCCTTTATTTATAGATTTCCAAAAGACCTTTGGCATTCACCATTTGTGAGCCTTCACTCCTCATGGAAAATGGCATCACATTTATATGACCCTTTGAATCCTTGCATTTGAAAATTCACATGGCGACTCTTCATGAGAAAATGTGTCCTTTTCCCTTTTGTCTTTATCTTGGTGACCTTTCTAATTCCTTAAGGTGACTCTTCATGGAAAAATGCACCCTTCCTCTTTTGTCTTCACTTCATAACTCTTTGAATTCCTCGAGATGACCCTTCATGGGAAAATACATCCTTTCTTTCTTTTGTATTTTCCTCGTGACTCTTTAACTTCCTCATGGGCCCTCTTTTGACTTTATCCAACCAAAATTATATTCGTTAATATTAAATAAATATCAACACAATTATCCAAAATATGAACATTAAAAACACCTTTAGATAATAAATTCTATGGGGCCTTTGTCACCAACAATGCTAGACCTTTGACATCAACGACAATATTTTCAACAATCTCCCCCTTTGTCATTGATGACAACCTCAAAATGAAACTTCCACATCTTAAAACCTGTACTACACATGCCAACCTACACATACTACCATCTAGAAAGCATACAATAACTCTCCCTTACTGCAACATCATGTACCTATTCTTATTCTTCTCCCCTTTTGACATCAATGGCAAAGGGTCTATCTTGGAGCTAACACTTAGCTCCCCCTCAACTTATGTTGATCCTCAATGGCAGGAAGTAAAAGAAATTACTCCCAACTTCTCTTGCAGATACTCGAATGTGTCTTTCGATAGTGTCTTTCTAAAAATATTTGCAATCTATTTTGTAGTACTAATATATTCCATTTGAACCTATTAATCTACCAACTGCTCTCTCAAAAAGTGATATCTAATATGAATATATTTTATTCTAGAATGCATCACTAGATTCTTAGAAATATTAATAGCACTTGTGTTGTTACAAAAAATAGATATAGGTTCATCATATTTTACCGTGATGTCTTCTAAAGTTTGTTTCATCCAAAGCACTTAAGTACAACACAACACTACTGCAATATATTCTATTTTAGATGTATAAAGTGATATTGAGTTTTGCTTCTTGCTTAGCCAAAATACTAAGCTATCACTAAGAAAGAATGATCCTCCACTTGTACTCTTTTTATCATCTAAACAACCTACCCAATCTGAATCTATTAAGTAAAATCTCCACTTGTGGGATACCATAATCTGTAATCCAATGTCCCCTTAACATTTCTGAATATTCTTTTCACCAACTAAACATGACTCTCCTTCAAAGCTGACTGATATCTCATAACCATGGCTACTGCAAGCATGATGTCTGGCCTTGATACTGTCAAATATAAAAGACTACCAATCATAGATCTATACAGAGATTGATATGTAAAAATTGAATCTTCATCCTTACTTATCTTGTTTCTTGTACCTATTAGTATGTCAGCTGGTGCACAATCCTCAAAACCAAAATTTTCAACATCTCCTTGGCATATTTATTTTGAGATATAAAAATTCTTTTTTCTAACTAAAATATTTATAACCCTAAAAAAATGACAATTCTCCAAGCATAGACATCTCAAATTCTTTTTGCATATTATCAAAAAATTCTTTCATCATCTTTTCAATGTTTCCTCCAAATATTATGTCATCAACATATACCACAACAATCAACTGATGCTCACCTTTTATTTTGATGTAGAGATTATTGTCAACAAAACATCTTTTGAAACCTTGATCTTGTAAGTACTTATCAAGTCTTGCATACCAATCTCTGGGAGTTTGTTTCAATCTATACAGTGTTTTCTTCAATCTATATACATAGCTACTATCATTTGAGAGAAAAAATCTCTCAGGTTGCTCAATGTAGACCTCTTCTAGATTCTTGTTCAGGAAAGTAGACTTGACATCCATCTTAAACACTACATATACAAGAAACATTCTAATAGCCTCTAGCCTTGCTACTAGTGTAAAAGTTTTTTCAAAATCTATTATCTCAATCTAAGCATATCCTTTACATACTAACATTGCTTTATTCCTAGTAACTTCACCATCTTCATTCAACTTATTTCTGTATACCCATTTTTTTCCTATCACATTTTGACCTTTTGGTCTAGGCACTAATTCTCAAGTATCATTATTTTCTATCTGATTTAATTCTTCATCCATTGCCTTAACCCAATGCTCATCATGTCTAGCTTCTAAAAAAGTTCTAGGCTAAATTTTGGATAATAAAAAAAAATTAACTTGCTTAGATTCACTTATCATTATTTTTCTAGTATAAACTCCTTCATTTATGTTCCTGATGATGTCACTTTCATTATGATTTCTCTGGACATATTTAGATGGGATTTTGGTGTCCTTTTTCTCCTTCTTCTCATCTTTATCTGATTCTTCAAAATCATCTTCTTCAATGATTTAAGGAGTGTATACTAGATCACTGTCTCTTTATGCTACATCTTCATTTATCTTGACACTTGTACTTTCAACAATCTTCTTGGTTCTTTTGTTATAACATTTATAAGCTTTAATTTTACAAGAATATTCAAAAAATATACTTTTATCTATTTTAGATTCAAACTTACCTAGTTTAATCGATTCTCTTTATGAAGCATCTATTGTCAATAACTCTAAAATAATCAACTGTAGCTAGTTTGTCTTTCCATAGTTCATAAGGAGTCTTATCACTTTTGAATCTTAATAATGATCTATTATAGATATGCACTATTGTACCTACTACCTCTCTCTAATGTTTATTGAGTATCTTGGATTCATTAAACATTGTCCTCACCATCTCCTGAATTGTTCTATTTTTTTATTCAACTACTCCATTTTTCTATGGAGTTTTAGATATTGAATAATGTCTTTTTATCCCATGGTCTTCATAATAATCAATAAACTAATCTGACATGAATTCTCCTCCTCGATCTGATCTCAGGCACTTAATCTTCAAACTAGTTTCATTCTCAACTAAAGCCTTGAATGCTTTAAAGTGGCTAAAAGCTTTTGATTTTTTCTTCAAAAACATCACCCAAGTCATACATGTAAAATCATCAATAAGAAACATGAAGTATTTCTCAAGTACTTTGAGTTCTCATAGGTCCACATAGATTAGTGTGAACAAGCTCTAACATCTGAGTAGTCAAGTATTCTTTTGTCTTGAACTATCTTCTGGCCTACTTCCCATGCTGATAAGGTTCACAAAGTGTGTTAGAGGGCTTTGTAATCTTTGAAAGATATCTAACTACTTACTTGTTGATGATGTTGATAATATTGTCAAAATTTATGTGTCTCATTCTCCTGTGCCACAACCAACTTTCTTCAATCTGACTCAAACAACATCTTTGACCTTTGATATATGATAACATATATAAATCGTTGCCTATCCTCTAAGCATCTGCAATCAATACATCTAAATATTTTCTCTAAATTTCATGACCTTCTATATAAAACTTTAGTGTGTCCCTAATCACACATCTAACTTACACTCAATAGATTATGCTCAGGACCTTCTACATATAGAACATTTTTAGTCTTAGTTCTACCATTATCCAAACTTAATGTACCTTTTTTGGCTATTATGGCAGTGGTATCGTCTCTAAATTTTACTATGTCACCACTGATCTTCTATAGAGTTATGAACTTGCTCTTGTCTCTTGTCATGTGCCTCAAACATCCACTATCGATGAACCATGGCTTTTCTTCAATTTATGCATGTAAAATTGTCTGGACTAACATAGACTTTTCAGGTTGTTTCTTATACCATGAACCTTTCTGAACTTTCTTCTTGATGAATAGAGCCTTGAAACTTTGGTCCTTCTTGACTAACTCGAACATGCTTTTACAATGCAAAGATATATGTCTAAAATTATTACAATTGTAACATATTATGGCCTCTTCATCAAACCCTAATAGAAGAGCAAACAAATTATGATTTTTGCTTGACTCTGCATGAGTTTCCTTCTCCTTGTTTTTGAAATTATTAGATATTTTTTGATAGTTTATTTTCTTATGACCATAACCATTACAATAAAAATAATAACCATGAAAATAGAATATATTTTGATTTGTGTATCTTTGACCTAGTTATCTTTTGTAGCTCTATTCCTTTTAGCCTTCTTTATTTGAGTTGTCATCTACATTCTTAACTTCTTCGCTTTTTATTTCCTCTTTTGTAAGAGTTTCAACATAGCTCTTTTTCTTTTCAAATTTGATGCCTGTCTTATCTGATATTGATTTTTGACTTTCTAATATCTTATTCAACATGTTAGTGTTATTCTAAAATTTTGAATTATTTGTTGCTCTATCATTGACTACTTTATTTGTTTTTTTGATATCTTTTTTTAAAGAGGCAATTTCAATAATTTACCTTTCACATTTTTCACTTACTTTTTGCAATTGAGTTGTTAGATCTTCTTCAATCTTTTTGGATTCTTTAATGTGTGCTTGTAGATCTTCAATAATTTCTTTTGACTCTTTTTTATTTTTCTCAATCTGAAGCTTCAATCTCGATTCTTCTTCTCAAGAGCTTTTAATTCTTCTAAGACACAAATGAGTTCTCCTTCCAGATTCACTTCAGCTTCATCATGTTCTTCTTCTTGATCATCTGTACTTTTGCTTATGGAGGCATCTTCATGTATGGTCATGAATAGAAACTCTTCTTCATCTAAGTCACTGACTCCACTGTCTTCGACTAAGCTAAGATCTTTATAATATAAAGTTTTCTTCTCAAATCCCATCTTGAATTTGCCTTTGAAGTTCTTCTTGTATGTAGACTTTCCTTCTTCATTGTCACTATTATTCTTATGGGCACTTAGCTGTAAAATGTCCAATCTCACCACATTTAAAACATTTAAATGACAATTTTCTTTGATATTTATCTATGCCCTTTTTCAGCTTATGAATGAATAGAGCTCCATTGTCATCTTCCTCATCGCTAGAGCTATCACTTGATTCTTGAATTTTAGCTTTATCTTTCAATGATGTCTTGAAAGCAGATTCCTTTCTTTAGGGTTTCTCTTATTTGATCCACATCTCATATGTCATAATAGTACCATGTAGTTCATCCATCTTTAACTTGGCTAGATCCTTCATCTCCTTGATTGCCAAAACTTTTGCATCATATCTCAATGGTAGAGATCTCACAACCTTTTGTAGAGCTGTTGATTATTCTAACTTTTTTCTAAGGCCTTGAATCTGATTAACTATTTGATCAACCATCAAAAGATAACTTGTTATCTTTTCTTCCTCTTCCATATTCAAACTCTTAAATTGTCTTCTGAAAGTCTAGAGCTTAGCTTATTGAACCTTTCCATTACGTTTGTAAATATTTTCAATCTTTACCCAAGTCTCATGAACATATTTGCATTGTATAACTTTAATAAATTTTGATTCACATAAACCACATAAAATAATATTAAAAGCTTTAGCATTATTTTCACTTGCCTTCTTTTCCATCAAAGTAGTTACAAGTGTCTGTGGCTCTTTGTATTCCTCCACCACTGCTTGCCAAATGTCGAATCCAAGGGCCATCAAGTAAGTCATCATCCTTATGTTCCAAAAGGCATAATTTGTCCCATCAAACAAAGGTGCCTTATTTGTAAAAAAACCTTCATGTGATCCATCCATTGTGTTTTTCCTAATCTACCTTCAAGTTGTTAAACTCTTTCTAAAAGAACCTACTCCGATACCAATTGTTAAGCATGGAATATACTGAGAAGGGGGGTGAATCAGTATATTATATATGTTTAAATCTTTTACTTAATCTGATTTCTTTTCTTTAACCATTTAATCATACATACAAGATATGCAATAAAACTAAAATAATAACTTGCACCACACAAGAGAGAGAGAGAGAGAGACCATATTTTTATGTGGAAACCTAATGTGGAAAAAACCATAGAGAACAATCTCAAATATATGAATGAGCATCAACTCAAATTACAAAGTTCGTAAGCACCAACTTGCAAGAGCACTAAACACTTTGTCGAGCACTAACACAACAACTATTTGTGAGCACCAACCTACAGGAGCACCAACCCACAGTAGCACCAACCCCTCTTGTGTATAAAACACAACTATCTCTCAATGTTGATTTCTCAACAAATGATAGAATGCTACAAAATCTCTTTCTTTTCTCTCCTCTTTTCTTATATAAAGCAATTACAAATCATGCACTCTCTTGCATATTGCAAATGGCTTCTCAAGCCTTTATTTATAGCTTTCCAAGAGACCTTTGACATTCACCCTTTGTGACCCTTCACTCCTCATAGAAAATGGTGCCACATTTGCATGACCCTTTGAATCCTTGCATTTGAAAAGTCGCATGGTGACCCTTCATGAGAAAATGCATCCTTTCCATTTTTGTCTTTATCTTGGTGACCTTTAGAATTCCTTAAGGTGACTCTTCATGGAAAAATGTGCCCTTCCTCTTTTGTCTTCACTTGGTGACTCTTTGAATTCCTCAAGATGACCCTTCATGGGAAAATGCATCCTTTCCTTCTTTTGAATTTATGCAACCAAAACTATATTCGTTGACATTAAATAAATATCAACACATTTAGCCAAAATATGAAAATTAAAAATATATTTAGACAATAAATGCTATGGGGCCTTTATCACCAACAATGCTAAACCTTTGACATCAATGACAATATTTCTAACATTTAAGACCTTGAGATATTGTTTTTACATTTTAGGTGCCAAAATGAAATTTCAAAATCTAGTGTTTTATTTTTAGTCGAATGTTCAAATTTTCAAATTAGATTCACATTATAAGTATATTATTTGTAAATTAAAATAGTGAGTTATAAAACTTTTCCTTTTAATAGTTTAGTCTTGATTGGTGAATTTGATATGGTCTCAACTAATGTTGATTTAAGTAAATAAGTGTTCTTTGTATATATGGTATTAAAATGACGTCTGAATAGTCATTAAGTTATCATTAATTTTACATGTTAGCCATTTATTTTTAAAGTGATATAAGAGGGGTGGTAGTTTGATCGACTAGCTCCTCATTGTTAACCTGGTAATTTGGTCATGATAAATAATATCTTTTTGTAGTATATTGTAAAATTAAAATAATGATTAAGGGTGGAACTCTCAAAGTATCCACAGACATCAAAAGAATCAAATTTGTTTAAACCCCTAGCAACATTTTTAATCAGTCTTCTAAATTTTCTAAATTGACATATACCTGCATGGTCTCATCAGCCCAAGGCAAATTATCAAAACTACTAACAATCATTATTGTAGGTTACCTCTCAAGGTTGTCAATAAAAACTACTAAGATCTTGTCTTGCAGGTTGACTCTCCAAACTTTCTATTCAAAATTACTAATCATTTTCTCATAATATGCCTATCAAAGACCCATTTTTAAAATCATTTATCTAAGACTATCCATCATTTTTATCACATTATCTTGTATATTCTTGCATCTTGTCAATATACTCACATCTTAATCTATTAAGTTAATTAATCTCTTCTTTGTCTACTTGTTTGTATTCTGAGGGCTATGGTTGGTGTATGCTCTCCCCTTGCATCCTTACGATGATTCTTAGAGGATCAAAAACCACCTATAAACCCTCCATCCTTTTTTTATTTTCTAGGGGGCTAGTAACTGTGGATTTCACCACCATGCACTAGTCCAAACTCTATGTTCCAATGGAGTCTAAAAATCAAGGAGGTTTTCATTCAATGCCAAAGCAAAATTCCCCATAAAGGGTTATGTGGAGTGAGGGGCATTTAATCTCCAAGATACAAGGTGATTAGACAATATCTGATATAGACTTGGGCCCCACTGTACTTTCATGTATATAGGGGATGCACCTAGAGATCCCATGCAAACATAGCATACAAGTCTTTGGTCGTAATAGGTGCCTCACTACCAGAGCCAATATCAACTCCTAAGTAGTTATCATGAGCAAACAGGGTCAAGAGGGTTCAGTCGATTATGTAACAGGTCACTGGCCTATAACCTCACCCATAAATTCATTGAATAATGCACGCATCGAGTTACACTCCCTTAAGTTTACTAATCATAGGGTTTTGATCTACTTGTTAGGGTGTGTGTTGTGTTAAACCAGTGTTATTTGTAAGCCAAGTCATCATTTTCACCCAAACCTATATACCTATCTAGGTATTTCAACTACCCAAATTTTATATTTTTGCCTCATCATTCTATCATTTTGTACATCCTATCATCCCTTTGTACATATCATCTTGTACATCCTCGTCATCATACCATTGTACATATTGTCCTTTTGTACATCTTTTTACACATCTCCCATCTCCCACCTTGACTTTATCCCATCCTAGTCTAATCATCCCTAATTATCATTGATCTTATATCCTAATCATATAATGTACATCTTTGTCATCACCCTTTTGTACATAGTTTATCCTCTTGTAAATCCTTATCATTTATCATTACCCCATCCCTCGCATATCCTAGTCATCATCTTGTATATCCTTATCTTACCCTCTTGTACATATCATTGTTCTCTTGTACATCCTTTTATCCCCTCTTATCATTAGAACCACTCATCATTAGTCACACCCCCCTCACCAATATTTCATCTTATACATCCTAGACATCATCTTGTACATATTATCCTTTTGTCTTAATCTCATCCTAGTCTAACCATATCCACTCATTCTCGATCATCCCCCATCACCTACATATTCTAATCATGTCTTGCACAACCTTATCATCATCCCATTGTATATATTATCCTTGTATTATCCTATCCCATCCCCCATCTTATTATCATCTCATCATAGGCACATATTATCACCACCTTGTCTTCACCTCCTCCTAGTCCAATCATTATCCACTGATCATAATCCACATCCCCATCACCTATATCTTGTCTTGTACATAATTTTTTCTCTTGTACATCCTTCTAGTCACATCCTATACTTGTCTCACTCATTATTAGTCATACCTCCTCACACATCCTAATCATATTTGGTCTTGTCATTTGCATCTTATCTTAATCCTACATTTTGTCCTAATCAACCTTTTGTCTTGACCTTGCCTTAGCCTAGTCACCTCATCACCTATCTAGCCTAACCCCATCTTATCTTATCCTAATTAGCTCTTTAGGTCACGTTTGGGTCCTAAACCACCCCCATCTTTATCCCTAATCACATTCGTTATCACCTATCTATACTAGCCCTTATCTCATTATCCTTCATCACATAATCTTATCCCATACTATCCTAAGCAAACCAGTCTAAGGTTTTGAGCTAGTCTTATCCATCTCTATCATCCTACCATCCTAGTCCATTATCACTGATCATACGGTCAAATCTCATACCTAGTCGATATCTTGTTATCATCTTATCACTTTGTCAATATCAATCTAACAAACCCATCATCATCAATTTAGTCTAATCATCTTTGCCTACTCCTAACTAACACCCATCCAATCATCATCTTACTAGTTTTAGAACCTAGGTACCCACTAAAGGCCCAATCCCTTTTGCTAGCTTGAGACCTAGGCATTATGGATAGGTCGTTAGCACCTATTATACTATCAAACTAAAATCTGATCCTATTCTTTAATCCATTCATCCATCATCACCTAATCATACTAGTTTAGTTCTTTTAACCTATTTTGTTTAAGAACCCCATCCAATCCATATCCTACCTCCATCATCCATCACTCCTCAACCATCGCCATGGAGATAGACCCCACGTTCAAAGACCAATATATAGCTTCCCATAAGGATGAGACCTTCTTGAAGCTTTTTATGATGGTTGTTCCACTCCCCAAAGGTGTTGATCCCCTTCAACTCATTACACCTCCCTTCCAAGCCCCTTCATGTGAGTCCCATACCAATCCTCCATCTGCTATTCATAAACCACTGTCTACCCATTCCCATAATAGCAAAGGGAATCCAATCTTAGGCACCTTGACTCCCTCCACCCCCTCACATCAACCACCATCTGATCATAAGTTTAATGCTTCCACTTCCAAATCACCAAGTGAAGTGGGTCCTTATACTCCTCTTCTTATCTCCTTGGAATCCCTTTTTAAACAACTAGTCACCACATAAATGATGGTCTATCCACCTATCCAACATCTTGATCCCACTAAGCTTAAGCCCTCCTGATATAAACATAATAAATACTACATATATCACTGAACCTAGGGGCATACCATTAATCAATGTCAACCTTTCCATGATTATGTCCAAGACCTCATTGACCGTGGTGACATAATAATCAAGGATGAACTAGATGAGTCTTAATCCCTAGGTGAACAAAAATAAGAATACCAAGATTTCCTTCCCAATCATGATCAAGCCCTTCCCTTTTCAAGCCAAGGTCAATAATCCACATCTATCCTATATGATCCCCCTATCCTCAACAAATCCTCCATCACAGTTGAGTTTACTTTCCATGAGCCTAGTCCTAATGTATCCCATGAACCCTCTCACCCATCACATCAAATACCCTTTTTTGAGAGGTCAATCACAAATAATGAACCTTATACTAGTAGCATTACATCTTATACATTGGATTCATCATCAAAAGTCTTATCTTCATTAGGATCAAGTTCAACACTGATATCTAAATCAAACTCCTCATCAAAAACATCATCCCTCATTAATGTTGTAACAGATGATAACTATGCATGTCCTTTTGAAGATACCTCCAATTTGGATGACAATCCATCACCAAACATACCTTTGGATCCTAATCAGGATGATAAAGTCATAACAAAGTTCTTGTAAGATTTATCTATTGAAGATTGTTAGAGTGAATCTAATTATCCTTTAGAAGTGCCTACCACAGCTAGTCCTAGTGATCCTTTTGCTGATCTTTAAGAAATTTTCTTTGATATTGAAACTGGGTCTCTTAGGAATCCCTATGAAGACCATACTACCCTATCACTACTCATTGACCTCATCATACCATTTCCCCCACCTCCATCCATCATAGACCCCTTTCTTCCTATTAATGATCACTTAATCACTTCCCTCCATAGGGATGAATAGGAACATACATCATTGGACCCTTCCTCGAGCAATATAATATGTGCCACAAATATAAAGGTATAAGACCCTATTCAAAAAGCCAATCATAATAATCCAATCTTCTTTGATCCCATCAATCAAAATCAAGAAAATTCAAAACATCGACCTAATCAAAAAAGATATTTCCCTAGTGAAGCCTAATTTCAGGCCTTAGGGTATAATCAAAGTCAAAAATCAATATCCCCTGGTGAAGCCCAAAATCAAGCACTAGGGGGTAGTCAAAGTCAAATCTAGTTAGAAGATCAATATATTGTCAAAATCACTATCAACATGGCCGATCATCTTTTAAATGATCCAATCAAAGATAAATCACATCGTCAACGTATCTTGGATCTCTTACAATACTTTGTCAATCGATACCATTCAAATGTGGAATGTCTAACACCTCTAATGATTATATGCAACTGCTAGTCCTAATCCATCATCACCCATCACACCAACTTATCATGATCTTATCCTCCATTCAAGTCCCATACATCCCCATCAATATCTAATCAAATCCATACCTCCCATCACATTCTTAGGCAACATTGTCTCTCCTAGTGATGATGAAGACACCTGGTTTAGATATCTAGAGGAGTCACAATCAAGAGTCACCAAAGGTCACACGAACCTTAAAGCATCTAGTAACGATAACATGGTCCTCACATTGCACATCTATCAAACTAGTGTTGGCTAAAGATCATAACAATTCTAGCATCTTGCATCTCTCCCTTCTCCAATAAATTGAGATGCCTAAAAATTAAAAAATAATAATAATAAATAAAGAAGTGAAATAAAAATCATTCATCCAATGGTGAAAACCAATCTTTTAGTACCTTGGACAAGTACCATGATGAAAATTGATCTCTGAATCATGGTAAAATAATCTATTGTCTGCATTGTACCTCAATATTTGGGGGCAAAATCCATCCCTTTTAGCCATCACACCCATCCCTTATCAATCCATCTTACTTGTCACATACCTTGTCCACCTTATCTATATCACCTATCCTTATCTATTTTATCCCTTGGTCCATTATTCCTACCCATCTTCTACAATCATATCATTCATCCTATCTCTCATTCTTTCTTGTCTTGACCTTCACAAAGAAGTGGAAGGTGTCTTGAGAAATGATTTGAAGTCATCTTGGCATATCCTCTAATGAACACTCAGATCAACAACTATTTGGTTCCTTCACAATCCCTAGTCTATTATTCCTTCATCCTCATCCCATTTTTGACATCACCCTCATCAATTTGTCATCTCATCCATCTATATCATGGTTACTAAGCTTGGTATTCCCTTTGCTAGTAACCCCATTTGTATAGTGTATATACATATTCCAAAAAGCCCTAAAATTTTGAAATCTGTCAAAAACCCTAAAAATCATAAAATTTTGAAAAAGCCAAAAATAGTCCATGATATCTTATCTTATGCCTAATACCCTAGTCACATCTATCTCCATTTGTCTCATATTTTCACATCTTTGGATACCATATTTAGTCTAGGAACCCAATCGGAGTAGTCACCCATCTCTCCATCTCTTTAATCTCATCCTTTTAACTATGCATTATTGACATGCATCACCTTGTCAAGGATTTTAATATAGCACCCCTCACTTCCCTATCAATACCTTTTCACACCTATCACCCATCTAATCACTATTTTGCTAGTGTGAACGGTATTCGATCCCATAGCCTATAAGTGCCTTTTTCATTCCTAGCGCCCATTAAATCACTATTTTGCTAGTCTAGATGGTATTTTATCCCATCATCTCCTATTATTTTGATAGATTGGACTCTTGCAAGGTTTTATCTTTCGATAATCCTTGGTCATCTTCACATCCATATCCTCATCCACTTCCTTATCCTAATCATAGTCTCTCATCCAAGTACATACCTTTATCTAAATCACTAGTCAATTTTCATCATCATCACTAGTTTATCCCCAATCCACATCTATTCTCAGTCCATAATCAAATCCATATCTAACCCATCACCCAATCATTCATCCCATAATTAGATAAGACATCGTGACACTGCATGTAGGTACTTGTGTATGCTACTTGTTTGTTATGTTTGCATGTATATATCTTGTTTGTCTTATGTTTTATTTGCATCATGTCTCTTTTGGAAATGAGTGAGGATGTTATGAGGTCATCAAATCTACAATGTTATTTATAAGTGCCCTCAAGGATGTAGGGTTCACTATTTGCCCATTTTATGTAATTTGGCACCATGTCCTCTTTCTCATATTTATATCATAGGGCATACTGCCAAGTACCATATCATGGATTTCTTAGACTATGATGAGATCTATGAAAGTTATGATGGCTTGATCACCTACATCCTCATCATTTATCTAATCATCTTTCTTCCCATCATTAATCTCATCCTCTTGACTAATATAATCTTAACATTCAATCTTTGTCCTCATCTCATTATTTAATCATCATCATCCTTCAATCATTAACATCATCATCATCATCTTTAATCACTAATCATCATCATTTCATCTTCTATCAATTATCATCTATCATCTAGTCAAAACTACATTAGCCTAAGGTCTTTTTAGACTATGTAGGTAACACTTGGCCACTTTTCAGTGCCCAAGGATAGCTCGACCACTATCCCTCTTGTCCCTCATCAATCAAATCCTTGAGATATAATATCAATCCTCAACTAATCAGTTTATTGATCGATCACCATCCCCATCATCACTAATTGGTCAATCACTTATCACTCCCTGACATGTGTCCTTGTTAGGGGCATCATCATTAATCACATTATGATTCATTGATTTGATGCAATGCAATCTTGTCTTTTGGGCACTCGATCATATCATTCTTTCTCTATTATCACCTACATCATATTAATCAATTTAGTTTTGAGCTACACCCATCATTAATCTTATCAAATCTTATCCTAGCCTATAGCTATCCCTTGCACGAGTCCTTGCCTGTGATACATCTAAATCTTGTGGTCTTTTAATCTTATCATCATCATGTTACGGTTGATTCCCCCTTGGGATGTGTTGATAACCATGACACAATTGTCTCTACTCCCTGTACATGTGTCCTTGCCAAGGGCATCATCATCAATCTATAGCTTATTGTTCAAATTAAATTCATATTATTCATCTTTTATTTCATATTTGACATCCCATCCCCTCATCTATTCATCACATCCCATCTTCTCATTTATTTATCACATCCTATCCCTTCGTCTATTCATTGTATCCCATCCCTTGTCTCTTTTTTGTGTGAACATCATCTCATTCTTCCTCACATGTCCTCTCAAGGGGGCATCATATCCACTAACATCATCTACTAACATTCATCCATGAAATCATTTTTCTTTGAAAGAACATTACTCCTACTTCACTCCACTCACAATGCCCTTTCAAAGAGGGGTAAAATGTATGCATATAAATTCTCTCGCTTATATTAATGTCACTAATATTTTTATCAATCAACACTAATTCCACTTAATCTAATTTATTCAGCTAATTTATCCCCTTTTAGCTATTTGTCTAATATCCCCCTTCTATTATTCTTCATCTACTAACCTTATTCATCCTCACCAATCATTTAATTTATCCTAAATCTCTATTATCTTAATTTAACCCCCACATATCTATTATTTAAGAATTTTAAATTCCCAATGGCCCACCTACCCACCTACTAGTCTATTATTAGGCTCTCCTACACCTCTAGTCTCTAATCACTCACCTAACCCCTATCTAATCTATCCCTAAGCCTAATTAAACTGTAAGAAGGAATATAAAACTCTCTAAATCTAGAACCTTCACTATTTTCACATCTCCTCTCTAGAAGCCTCTAAATCTAGAGGCTTCCAAGGAATTTTATTTATTTTTAATTATCCACCTTTGATCTCCTTATCCAACTTCAAATCTCCACCATAGTTCTTTCCCTCCTCTTTTTATTTAAACCACTCCTCTCCTCCATTGGAGCCATCTCAATTTTTCATAGAAAATCCATACCAAACTAATCTCAAGCATCCATCCAATAATCATTGATCAAGCAACATCACTATGTCAAAAATATAAGTCAAGGTAATTTTAACCCTAATCCCAATCCTTTTATTTTCATATTCTATTTAATCATGGTATAAAGCATTTAGCTTTATGATCATAATGTTGGTTTTGAATTATATTCATCCATTTGCATTTTAGTTATAATGGTTCTATCACTTTACTTAGTGGTTTGAAGTTTGAGTGATTAAATTGTGTAGTTTAATTCATAAGTTCAAATTTCATGCTACAATATGCACAACTGAAATCACTTTAGACCTTCAATCTTATACCCTTCTTTATTTATAAATTGTTAATTATATTATTTTGTGTTTTTTAAATTCTTCTCTTTATTATTTTTAATTTTTTGTGTTTTGACTTAAACTTTTATTCTATTTTAATCACCCTAAACTTATGTTAACCCTCAATGATGTTATTTAACCTTGTTAAGGAGTTGGGTTGACCCACAAACTCAATCCATGTGTTTACGCTTGAATTTGTCTTTTCAACCACTTTTTAACTTAAGTATTTGACAAGAAAAGCTTCTCTTACTACTCCTTTTTGGGTCCATACCTATACCCAATAGTAAGTGGGTTTTCTAAAGCCTTTTGATCTTTTTTTGGTCATGAAAAATACTTAATTTATGTCTTATATCTTCATCCCCATAAGTAAGCTTGTACTTAGTACAAATGAGTTGCATTTTGTATGTTTTGTGCAATAAACACCCATGTGGGTGTGTAAGTGAATTTATGTGAGTTGTAAGAGAAGTTATGGAGGGTGGTCACATCCATAGGATGTTGATGGACATGTGTCACCTTATTATTAGTTTTTGTTTTATGTTGTCTTGTCATTTTAAGAGTCTTCTTTGAGGTCTTTTTGGGTTTATATATTTTGGATTGTTAGGAAGCTTGGGTGCTTGAAAAAAAGTTTTGGGAGATTGTTAAGTGGAGTTTGATTTGAGGTAGGCCTTTTGATTACTTATTTTTTTAATATTTGAATGCTCTCTTCTCTTATTTTTCTCTCGAATGAATCTCCTTGAAAGGAAAATAAACTAGTGTTTTTGTTTGATTTGAGGTCCTTGTTCTTTTGTAGTTTTATTTTATTTTATTTTTATTTATGTTGTTGCCATGTTTCCCGTTCTTTATTATCTTCTTTTATTTTTGTGCGAGTATTGGGTATGGGAATTGGTATCACCCTTATGCCACCCATGTGGGTTAACACAAATACTTGTATTTTGGGAATGATGGAGTGGAGCTCTTGCTCATGGTTTGTTCGACAAGCTCATTCTAGTTTTAGAGGCATGAACTTACTTATGAGAAGTGGAACCTTTATACAAAGTTGAAAATCACTGTCTATTATGAAAATGGGAGGTATAAAGAGGGTTATGAGAGGTTTAAGGAGGCATGATATATTTTGGGAGGTGTGATGATGTATTTGGGAGTTTAAAGAGGAAAATTATTGCTTGAAGATCACTCTTGTATTTGACTTCAGAAGCCATTGAGTTCATTTATGAACTTATGAAATAAAGAAAGCAAGTGCCTTCTTCTCTTCTCTTTTGAGAAGTATTAGTGAGTTCTTTGTGCTCTTGTTTTTATTGTGAATACTTTGTTATTT
The DNA here is from genome assembly GCA_037957365.1 of Torreya grandis. NCBI lineage: Eukaryota > Viridiplantae > Streptophyta > Pinopsida > Cupressales > Taxaceae > Torreya > Torreya grandis. The sequence continues at coordinate 1,058,730 of JARHVA010003390.1, forward strand.
TATCTCTTGAGTCTTGCCACCTATAACCATTGTGATTTTAAAAATTCTTCTATTGTGGATATGAGCTTTAGGCATGGCTCTTTCTCTTGGGCTTGGGGGAGGATATGTATGAACTTCACTTGGGAAGGTTTGCATGTGATGATGCTTGAAGGATGGGTAGTCAAGTACCTTCTTTTGGCCTATTTTGATGTCTCAATGGAGTGTTCTTGGAGCTTGACACTTGTGTGTAGGTTTTTGGAGCTTGGAGCTTGATGATGTGGCATGATGATTGCTCTCATATATTAGTTTAGCATTCCAAGTCTTTCATATTGTTGAAGATTTTCTCATCCATTGTGAATCATTATTTTGAAGAATGAGATTTATAATAAAATTTTGTTAAAACTTGTAGCCTTGTACATCTCTTTTATGGACTCTTGTGAAAGGGTTATATTGAGACAATGATTTTAGCCTTATTAACTTAAGACGTCTCTCTTTTATCTTGTTAAGAATGTTGTAATCCTTCTTGGAATGAATACTTGTAAGAATGTTACTAACTTTCCTTCTTTTTTAGTTATTTGCTGAAAATATGAATATGAGAAAATGTATGTTCTTTGTAATCTTTTCTATCTTAACATTGTTCATATGTTTGGTTAAATGGCAAAAGAGTCTTGATATGATGTACAGGTGAATAATATGATTGAAAGGCAGAGTTGAAGCTATCTGTAACACTAAATATAATGCATACTTATGATTAAAATAGTGGAATAATTTTGAAATAAAAATGTATTACTTGTTTCTCTTTTCCTTGAATCTCAAAGAAAATTATAATTACAAATGAAAATATCTTATCTTGAAGTTGTATGTCATTTTATTTATAAAATATAATCCCCCCTCCTTCATAAAAATGTTGAAAGAGATTGTTATTGCATATGATGAAATATTTATCTTCTTACCACTATCCCTTGATTATATATAGATTACATGTCATTTAAAAAAAGAAAATATTGGTTATGTGGATATTTTATTGTAATACTAAACAAAATATTTCTCTTTTATTTTCTCCTTTCTTTAGTTAAAAATGGTATCATATATTCATTCATATGACAAAAGAAATGATACTACATTTATTTGAGAATATTAGAATTTGTTCAAAGTAATTTTATATTACTTATGAGTATTTAACAAATAATTAAAATAATAGTGCTATTATATTTTTACTTAAGATTAAATTAATTATATTTTATTTGTGATATAAATACATATGCATTCCATTTAACTAAATAAATAATTATATATATATATATATATATATATATATATATATATATATATATATATCAACAAATACACAATAAAAATAAGATTATTTAAATATACATATATATACTTAAAATAAATTAATAGATAAAAATATAATATAAATAATATATATTCATTAAAAATAAAATTAAAACAAAATTATAAATATATATATATATAAATAATACTAGTAAAAATAAATAAATCAATCAAGTATATATTTAAAATAATAATAAGTAAAAATAAAAAAATAAAAAATAAAGTATGAGAGAGGAAGGCCCTCCCCCAAACCCTCCTTCCTGGAATGAGGGAGGGGGTTCGGCCAGATGACCGACCCCCTTCCTCTGCTCAGGGCATGACCAATGGCCCCCTACCATGGTCAAAGCTGCATGAAGATTGGTCGTTTCAAGTTTGTAAAAAAATAAAAATATAAAATATAATAAAATAATTATATATATATATATATATTAAAATATGTGTGTGTGTCAATATATATTTTATATACATAAAATATATATTGCAATAAAAAATACATACATGCATGTAACTAAATATATATTAAATATATTTATATTTTACACAATAAATAAAATATATAATTAATTTAAATAATTAAATTTTATATATACATATTTAGGTATATATATATAATAAATATATTTTAAAACATACACACATACATATATGTATATGTCTTTGGGTTATAAGAAATCTTCATCAAAAAGCGAAAAAAAAAAAAAAAAAAAACCAACCTCCTCCCTTCAGGGTTTTCCTCCTTCTCAAACCTCCAACATGCAAAATGAGACAAAAGTAAAAATGAGAGTCAAAATTTGAGAAAACATTTTTATTTAATAAGAAAATTAAGGCAACACTTGAATCCCTACATCTTAGAGCTCAATATCATTTAATACTATGGCTTTATCTATTCTTCCACTTGCAAGTGGGGAAGAGACTTTTGACTTTATTCTATTATAATTACTTTTACTCATTTTTACATGTAAAATTTCTTAAACCACTTTTAAACTAAATTGTAAATGAGAATTAGCAATTGTATTACCTTGTTTAATTTAGATGATTTTAAAATAAATTTAATCATTTAAATTTATTTATTCTTTTTTGATTTAATTACCTTGTTTTAGTTGGCAAGTTTAGTAAACAAACTCATGTTTATAAGTTGAATAATTCTTTCTCTAATTTTTTTTTACGAGATTAATTAGCATTTTTTTTTGGACATTACAAAAGGTAGCTAAAATATAAAATGAGTCACACCAACCAAGGGCTTGTATCTAACCAAGAGCTAATTATTTTATGCAATATTCTCATTGATTTGTCTTCTTTACCTACTTTAAATGTTGTTGACTTCATGCTTTCAGCAACACATCATTCTTGCCTAGACCTACCAAAATAATAAATAAACCACATCGTTACCTTGATTGAAGAAAACGAGACCAAATTTATTAAATGTGCAACACACTTAAAACAATAATGTCATGAGATTAGATCATCAACAGATTTCTTAAATTGAATTAATTCCATGTAAAACTTGCACCATTAAAAATACTACTGAACCAACTTTCCAATGCAACAAATGACATCAAAATCAGATCAATGGATTAAAAGATATGATTGAAAAAAACCAACCCACAGTCAGCTCTATGAATGTTAATAATTTGAGATCCGTCAGGGATGTTGGCAATTTTAGTTCCAAAAAGAATGTCAGCAACCAAATTGCATAAGCAAAGTGAGTTCCAATGGGAACCTTAGGATCTGAATTAGTGTCGGGAACATGCAAAGTGACTGATTTAGAGTAAATGGGAACATCAACAACTATCTAGTTAAGAGGAACATTGAATAGGTTGAATTTTATGAATTTTTTTACATGCTTCAAAATATTAAATGACTCCAAAACATAATTCATAGTTTAGTGAAAGCACCTTTCTAATGCAAAAAATGACATCCAAAATAGAGTTACATGTCAAAATCTATGGCCAAAAAACCAATCACAGGTTTGATTTTCTCACACAGTCAGCCTTTTAGAGCTTGTCCAGGGCTAACCCAATTCGAGGAATAGGGTCAAGGGCTAACCTAGTTCAATGGAGAATGTCAACGGGTGACTTAGTCCCATGAACTAGTGTTTAGGCCAACCCTTTTCCTTAGGAAATATCTAGATCTGACTTAGCTTTTGGGGATAAAGATGAAGTTTTTAGACAAGGTGCTATAATGAAAATTTATTACTTTGACCTATTATACCAATGGAAATGTTTTTAAGGCTTGATTTTTCATTGAAAAACATATTCATGCCAAAATAAGAATTGAACTATTGGAGATCAACTAGGTGAGCTTGTAAGCAAAATCAAAATTTAAAAGACAAAAAGGGGTACCGCAATTTCTATGAAATTAGGGCATGTTGTGGAAACAATAGCAAATAGAGACTCTATTAGAAAATACTCTTGAATATTTCAAAACAAAAGAAACATATCTATGAACCTAGAATCTCTAGTTAAGACAACATATGTACATGAATAATTTATTAAATGGATAAAAAGGGAATAAATATAAGATAAAATCTAATATTCACATTGACCCGTGTGTGCAAATGAGTTCATTCCCATTTCATAAAACCTACATGGACTGTTAGGTTGTGGAGCTAAAAGCTTCAACTCTTTGCAAACAGTGGGAACAGAAGGTTGTTGAGATCCAAGAGCACCGGGGTCAGCAGCAAGACCGACGTCAGTCGTGACTAGTGCAGAAGGCCACCGGCGACGGCAGGGAGTCAGCCGACGTCGGCAGAACCAGGCAAGCAAGGACCAGCGTCGGTCGCCTGTGTGTTACAGAACTGTTCGTTGCACGGACAGTTAGTTAAGTGAACAAAGAGTTTGCATGTTAAGACCAGTTAGAGTCTTGAGCTGCGAGGATAATTGTCTAAATTAAGAGTCTAAGTTATTGTTTAAGTTAAGGATCTATTTATAGACCCATTGGCATGTATTGTATAAGTATGAGATAGAAAGGAAGAGTTCCTTCTGTTGTAAGATCATTGAGTTGCTGGTTGTTGCAAGCTCATAGGGGATCTACATGTAAGTTTGGTCTGTTGAATTGCAGGTTGCAGGTTCATGGGAGATCAACTTGAAGTGCTATAGAGTGCTTGGTGTACTGACAGGGTTATTACTGACTGGTTGGAGAGGTGAACACCAATTCTGTGTGTGAGTTGGTTGTTGGGACCATTTTTTGTGTAGGAGAGTGTTGTGTAGAAGAATTACTATACACTTGAGGTGTGGGAAACCTCTATAAGGTGGAAGAGTGTGGCGGCTCTTTGTAGTATTCTTTTCTGTAAAGTGTTAATACAATATAGTGCATTGTCTCTCATATTCTGTGCTATTGGTGAATTCTAGTTACTTGTGTTTCTGGTTATTTCTGCATATTTAATTGCTTATATTTGGTAATCATATTGTGCTCTTTCTGAGGAGCAAGATCCTAACAGGTGGAATCAGAACAGGTGTGTTTATTCTTGGATTCCCCACCCCTACAACTGGTATCAGAGCTTTTGGTTGGGATACTAACAAATTGGTTTAGATCTGGGTAGTGTGTTTTGATTACAGGTTACTCACAGGGTTTCTGTTTGAGTGGGAGTTGAGCAATGGCAGAAGACAATAAGCTACGAATGGAAAAGTTTAATGGCAAGAACTACCAATTATGGAGGATGTAGATTGAGGACTATCTGTATCAGAAAGATTTGTACTTACCGTTGGGTGGGGTTAATAGCAAACCCTTGGATATGAAGGATGAAGAATGGGAGGTTCTTGATCGGAAGGCTCTGGGATCTATTAGATTGAGTCTTGCATCATCTGTGATTTCCAGCTTATCACAGTGTAAGACAACGGTGGAGTTGATGGAATCTTTGGCAAATTTGTATGAAAAACCCTCAGCTTCTAATAAGGTATTTCTTATGAAGCGTTTATTTAATTTGTAAATGTTGGAAGGTGGATCTGCTCATAGCCATCTTAGTGATTTCCATGGTTTGGTAAACCAGTTAAGTTCAGTCAATATTGTATTTGATGATGAAATTAGAGCTCTCTTAATCTTGTGTTCATTACCTGAAAGTTGGGAAGGTTTGGTAATGGCAGTTTCTAACACTGTGTCTCCTTCAAAAGTCTTAAAAGTGGATGATGTTGTGAGTGTGATCTTGAATGAAGAGATATGCAGGAAAAGCACAGGTGAATCATCAGGAGATGCTTTGAGTGTTGAAGGCAGAGGAAGGCCAAGAGAGAAGATAGAGCGTGGGAGATCAAGGTCGAAGATAGGCAGAAGATCCAAGTCCAAGTATGGCAGAATAACCTGCTGGAAATGTGGAAAGCAAGGGCACTTAAAGAGAGATTGCAGATCGGGTGAAGATCAGCATGAAAGACATGGAGAAGAAGCAGATGTTGCGGATTACATTGCACAGGATGCTCTGGTATGTTCTTTGGATAAAGTAGAATCTTGGGTTTTAGATTCTGGTGCCTCTTTTCATGCATCCCCACATAGGGAATTTTTTCATGAGTATGTCCAGGGAGACTTTGGAGAAATTTGTGTAGGGGATGGTAAGCCTTGTCAGATTGTTGGCAAAGGAAAAGTGAAGCTGAAATTACAGACAGGTGACACATGGGTGTTAAAGGAGGTCATGCATGTCCCAGTTCTGAAGCGAAATTTGATTTCTGTTAGAAGTTTGGGTGATGAGGGTTGCACAGTAACTCTCATAGCAGACTTTTGGAAGGTTACCAAGGGTACACTTGTTGTAGCTAGAGGTAAGAAAGTAGGTACGCTTTATCTATCTACTTGTATTACTGATTCTCTTTCTGGGTTATCTACTTCAGCTGTAGATTCGGAGATGTGGCTTATTAGGCTTGGTCACATAGATAAGAAGGAGATGCTTGTTCTTGAGTCAAAGAGTATGCTTTCAGATTTGGAAGGCATGGATCGTGGTTTCTGTATGCAGAAGAAGAAGGTGATGTTTCTTAAGGAATCTGATGTTAGTGACAAGAACAGGAAAGCCTTGGTTTTGAAGGAGAAGGTGACGGATAGAGTTCAGCACAAGGTGCAAAGGAATTCTGAGCAGAGCAAGGGTGATTTGGACAAGGGTTTGATCCAAAAGGAGCTCGCGAGAAAAAGTCAGGTCTCACTAGAAAAACACAGAGACCGACATCGACAGGAAAATCGGCGTCGGTGTCCAGACAGGGACCGACGTCGGCTATGTTCAGCCCGACGTCGGTGACTCAGGGCAGATAACGACTGGCGTCAGCCAGGGGAAACCGACGTCGACAAGGTGGCAGTCGCAGGGAACCGACATCGGTCGACTGCAGACTGAGATGTGACCGGCATCGGTCACTGAGACGAATTTTGGGTGGACAGCCAGCTGTCATAGAGTCTCAAGCACCCATATGGAGGACTGAAGGCATAAGTAAGTTCTCAAATTCATCATTTCCCTTCTTTACACTACTTGTTGCTCACTTATGGTATAGAACCAGGAAGTTGTTTAAGAAGCAGAACATGTAGATCCAGGAAATAGTGGGAGCTTGGCATGGATGAGGATGTGATTCCTTGGAAGAGAACCAAACAGGTGTTTTGGGTAGAGTTGCCAGTTGGAAGTAAGCACTGAGAGACGAATGGATGTTCAGGATGAAGAAGAGCGAAAATGGATACGTGAGATGGAAGATCAGGGTATATGATCTTGTATTAGCTGCAGGACAATGGAGGTTTGATCATTGTGTTTCTCTTTACCAGGTTGGATAATATTAGCTACATTATTCTATTTCTGTATGATGTGCTTGTTGCAGGGTTACATATACAGGTATTGCTAAACTAAAGGTAAAGCTAGTTCAGGTGTGTGTCATGGAGAATCTGGGAGCAGCAAGATTCTTTGGCATGAGTGTGTTCTAGAGACATGGAAGTCTTGTTGACTTTGTTTCAGGATGATTGTGTGAGACCGGTTAGCACGCCGATGGTTGGACAGTTCACAGAACAGGTGTCTTGATTCACATAATGAGGTTGAGTGCATGGTATGTACTAAACCTGAGTTTTTCCAAGCAGTGGGAGTTGTCACAAGTTTGGAGTCAATCCAGAAAAGTAATACTGAAGGGCAGTTCAGTGGGACCAGCAGCAGGTGCACATGCTATGCAGGGTCATGTTCTTTTTCTACATGGTTGTAGATGTGGATGTGGCAGGTAATTTGGATGACAGGTTTTGCACTACAAGATTTGTGGTGGTTGGTCTTCAAGAGTGATCTTGAGGAGGGATACAAAGCCAAGGGAACAAACTAGATAGAGTACAGGTATAGGTACATGTTGCAGTTGTTTATCTCCAAGTGGGAGATTATTAGGTTGTGGAGCTAAAAGCTTCAACTCTTTGCAAACAGTGGGAACAGAAGGTTGCTGAGATCTAGGAGCACTGGCGTCGGTAGTAGGACCGACGTCGGTCATGACCAGTGCAGAAGGCCACCGGCGACGGCAGGGAGTCGGTCGACGTTGGCAGAACCAGGCAAGCAGGGACCGGCGTCGGTCGCCTGTGTGTTCCAAAACTGTTCGTTGCACGGACAGTTAGTTAAGTGAATGAAGAGTTTGCATGTTAAGACTAGTTAGAGTCTTGAGCTGTGAGGATAATTGTCTAAATTAAGAGTCTAAGTTATTATTTAAGTTAGGGATCTATTTATAGACCCATTGGCATGTATTGTATAAGTATGAGATAGAAAGGAAGAGTTCCTTCTATTGTAAGATCATTGAGTTGCAGGTTGTTGCAAGCTCATAGGGGATCTACATGTAAGTTTGGTCTGTTGAATTGCAGGTTGCAGGTTCATGGGAGATCAACTTGAAGTGCTATAGAGTGCTTAGTGTATCGGCAGGGTTATTACTGACTGGTTGGAGAGGTGAACACCAATTCTATGTGTGAGTTGGTTGTTGGGACCATTTTTTGTGTAGGAGAGTGTTGTGTAGAAGAATTACTGTACACTTGAGGTGTGGGAAACCTCTGTAAGGTGGAAGAGTGTGGCGGCTCTTTGTAGTATTCTTTTCTATAAAGTGTTAATACAATATAGTGTATTGTCTCTCATATTCTGTGCTATTGGTGAATTCTACTTACTTGTGTTTCTGGTTATTTCTGCATATTTAATTGCTTATATTTGGTAATCATATTGTGCTCTTTCTGAGGAGCAAGATCCTAACAGGTGGAATCAGAACAGGTGTGTTTGTTCTTGGATTCCCCACCCCTACATGGACTAGTTACTATAACCTCGATCATCGGGCTAGTGAATTATACTTTGGAACGATTGTCTTAGCATTATTCCACTGCTAGCCAGGAATACTATGCCTTGATGGAGATGTCTTTAATACCACTCAAGGCCTTGCACTATTGCAAGCCAAACATCCATACCCTTAGTGGAGATTGCTTGAACCACACAAAAATAAAAAAATTCTACAAATTAATTTGCTTTTCTTATCTTGTTTCTTCTTTTTCTTCATTTTAACACCTTGATTATGGGTTGGGGAGCACCATGACAATGAAAGGCATAATTATAGTTTTTTCACTCCAGATTTGCAATTCCTTCAAAGCAAACCCATAAACCATTAAAGTATGATTTTTAGTGCATGGTTTTGATAGAATATCTTTAGAATCCAAATGGTTTAACAAAACTCACCCAAACATGAACATATTTATAGCATATGTGACATCCCAAACCTTTGAAACCAATTTGTAAACAAAATCTTACATCACAAACTATTCATAGTACTTAAGTACCAAAATGCCATTAATGTTGCTTACCTATAACCCCTTTTTCTTCTTTCAATGACTGATGAAGTACCCATAGGGTCAAAAAAATGGCTAGATCAGAAAGAGGCAAATGACGAAGATGAACCAATGATAAAAAATACAAGAAAACAACACCCTAAACTAACAACGAAAATAGAAAACAAAAAGCAAAAATAAAGTACGTACAAGGTTGCACCATGCCAACTCATATTTATGACAATGTTATCATTCTCTCATGAATAATAGCCTAAATGATCTTATATATGATTTTCTCTCAAATTAAGTAGATTTTCATTGTTAAATTCCGTAATACACTTATCTTGAATTCATGAATAGCAATTGGGAAAAACGTTTGATAAATACCTTTACCCTTACAATATATTATGAAGAGGGATACACAAGTAATTTCACATACTATAGTTATTTGAATACCCAACCAGGTGAAGATGTGCTCTTTGTGGTGGACGATCACCAAATAAATTGATATTTATTCCCTCTTTATTGTGAATATTGCAACAACATCATCATCACTCTCCTTCTTCTTGACCTCAGGAGAGTATATAATGTTCTCCACCAATGAAGGTAGTCCAAAATTGCCTATGTATAGTCTGAAGTTGCTCATATATAATATGAAACTGCTTGAATATAGTGAAAAGATGCTTATATATAGTCTTTAACCACTTGAATATAGTCTGAAGTTGCTTATGTTTTGTTCTTCACATGAAAATGACCTTTGGTTTTGTCTTCAATGGCCAGAGTATGAGGAGAGAAGTACTGAATCAAGATATATTCAGGGTTCAATCTTTCTAACTCCTCTTCCTTACTCGAGCTACCATAATTATGATTGTTCATCTCCACTTTGATTGCTTGTACTGCTAAGAGCAACATTGGGTAATTATATCCCACAAGTTGCTCAAAATGATTTAAATTTCTAAAAGTAGGAGTAACAACATGTGATGAAAATACTTCCTATGCATATATTGCATCTTTTTCGTCCACCAACTTGAGCTTTCCAACTCCATCATTAACTTGATTGCATGGATTTTGTTACCTCTTCTTATACAAATAGGATGCTAATACTTTGATATTCACCCATTGACTCGTCCAAAATAGTTACTATGTTATAAAAATTAGGATCATCACCCGTCTCTTTGACATCAGGAGATTATATACCTTTATCAACTAGTGAAAATAGTATGGAGCTACCTTCTTCACTTGGAATGCCCTATTTGAGATTGCATACTTCAATTTTTTCCATTTCTAATGTGAGAAGTGCACAAAACTATTGTAATCTACTCCACTATGGGTCAGATCTCCAGATATAAGAAAAAAAATATGTGTCAAGATTATTTTAGATGCACAAACTACATCCTCTTCATCCAATTATTCTATCCCTTCCACTTCTTTCTCAAGTTGATCACTGGCAATTTTTTATCTGCCTTTTTGCATGGACAACTCACTGTCATTTGGATTTTTAGTCATAAACTCATCTAAAATAGCTATTATATCCTCATCATTTGAATAATTTCCATTGCTAATTTCTTAGATTAGTTTTTATCTACTACATGTGACACTTTTAGCTAACATAATTGCTTCAACCCTTACTTCACCTTCAATCTTATAGACTCCAAATTATGGTCCTAGAAACATGGTCTCATGAGTCAGCCCTTGGATTGTTCATTGTAAAATTTATACATAAAATTACATTCGAATGGAAATAGTATTCAAAGGCATTTGATCATTAAAATAAGGTAAATCAACTTGATAAAAAATTAATAAACTAACACATGTATTTGCATTAAGTACAACATCAGTGTTATCATTTATTACAAGGAGGCTCTGTTGACTGTAGGCTTGAGGCAACACATAGTTTAAAGAAAAATATTGATTCATAGGATGATTTACAGTCATGTAACTCAAATGAGTTTGAGTGTATGCACCTAATTATCCTAATGAATACAACAAATCAGCACCATATCCATGCATTTTTTTATTGTTGTTCGATAATGAAGGCTTCCTAATATGTCACTGCAAACAATGTGAGTGTTGATGGATTTATTTAAATAAACATACTAGTCAATGGATTTGACACTTTTAGATAAATATTAGTAGCAACAACTTTTATTTAATGCAATGGGTCTTTCAACCTCCTATACAACTGATAAAAGCGAGTGTTGAACATGCTTATACACTCAATAGGCTCTCTTAGAGCATTATAAAATTGATGATATAGGATAAAAGGATCAATGGATACTCTAAAATGATTAACAAATGTAATTTCAGAGGAATTCCATGAATTTATGTATCCATCTGGTAAATTAAGATCCAACTATAATTAATCTTATCGAAGGTGTAAGGGAATAATCGACATGCCACATCCTCATGCAAGATCTGAGTTCAGATTATGGCATTTTTGAATCCATGAATATGTTCTTCTACCATCCAAATTTTGCAATGAACATACTCTGGGCATAATTATTCTAGATTCTTGGGTAAATCTAAGTAATCCCTAGAATGTTCATAGGTAGTGACCCCTACCAAGCCAAGTTATAACCATTGGTGGGTTTGGGTGATGTCTCCACTATGTCACCTTCTTATCTTATTAGTCTATTGACATGCATTTTAGACACATAACATGACATAAAAAGCATAAATAATGGTCACAAGACTCAAACCAATGATAGATATAACAAAATATTCTAATTCTACCCTCTCAACGTCACTCTATTGATGGGTATTTTAACACGTAACGGGGTGAGAAAAACATAAAGGATGGTGGCAAGATAAAAAAATGATACATCTAAAAAAAAATCTATTCACACCCTCCTTCTAGTGCCAATTTGTTGGTGGGTTGTTTGGCACACCAACTTAGGCAGGATGGGAGTCATCTAGCCTCTCCTATAAGGAGACAAAAAAATTCCCCAAGATCTATTATCAACAGGTCATGGTATTGTTGGGTAATCTAGTGGTTGATGTGAAACTATTCCATTTCAAGGGGCATATTTGGAATAAGTTTCAGATAGATGAGGGATAATGCAGATCTTGTGATTTTCTTTCTTAGAAAATCAAAAAATGTAGATTTGTCATGGAAACATGGTTGATTTAATACATATGTTCATTGCATACATTCAATGATGGGTAACCGACAATAGTAATTGAGATGAACATGTAAACACATATTACAATAAGATTTAATCTAACCCTAAACTAATATATTTATAAAGAAAATAAAAAGGCAAAGGAAAAGAAGAAAGGAGTGAGTCTATTTTGTAATGAACACATATCTGATATGCCTAATTGAATAAAACCCATGAAAACTAATCTCCCACCTGGTCAACATTTACACAACCATGAATGTAGATAGTGCAAGAGTCTAAGGATAAGTAGCCAGTAAGAAGAATAAAAATCCACCATATACACATGCAAGAAATGAATACAAACCTCCACAACTTTGATTAATAGATCTTTGCTTGAAAATCATAGTGTTTGGTTCAATTAAAATTAGTGGGATACAAATCAATGTCTCAGAACAACATTGCCCACGATAAAAAATTATCTAGAAAACAAAAAATTACAAAAAAAAGTGTTTGGTCATCTACTCTATCTTCTAATTCCAATGAACCAACCCTTAATAAAGTCTTCTTGTTGGCCTTAAATAGATATTTAACACAAATCCAAGATATTTTTTTCCCTCCAAAAGGTAGATAAATCATTAAACAAGTCACACCAACCAAGGGCTTGCGTCTAACCAAGAGTTGATTGCTTTATGAAATATTACCCTTGTTTTGTCTTCTTTGCCCACTTCTAATGAGTGCCCCATTAAATGTTGTTGAGCCTACCTTGAGTTGCACATCATTCTTGCCTAACCCTGATAAAATAATAAATAAATCACATTATTTCCTTGATAAAGACAAAAGACACCAAACTCATGAAATGTGCAACACACTTAAAAAAGTAAAGTCACAAAATTAAATCATTGGCATGTTTTTGAAATTGAATTAATTCCATGTAAAACCTACACCATTGAAAAGCCTACTAAACCACCTTTCCAATGCAACAAATAACATAAAAATTAGAATAGCGGATCAAAAGTTATGATTAAAAAACTAACCCACAATCATCTATATGAATAGTGTCGACAATTCTATAGCCATCAAGAACATCAACATTTTTAGTTCCAAAAGGAATGTTGATGGTTGACTGATATTTAAGAACAATTGCATCAATGAAATGAGTTCTAGTGAGAACCTCAAGCTCTGACTTAGTGTTAGGAACAAGCAAAATGATTGATTTAGAGTCAATGGGAACATCGATGTCCAATTAGCTAAGAGGAATGTTGAATAAGCTGATTTTATAATTGTTTTTGAAATGATTCCAAACATTAATTGACTTCAAAAGACAATTCATCATGAAACTAGCAAAAAACACTTTTCCAATGCAATAAATGACATCCAAAACATAGCTACAAGTAAAAAATTATGGCCAAAATAGGTTTGCTTTTCGCACATAGTCGACCTTTTAAAACCTGTCGAGGCTGACACATCTCCAAGAACATGGTTGGAGGCTAACTTAGTTCTAGGAACTAAGGTTTTGGCTGACCTAGTTCCATGGAGAATGTCAATGACCAGAACTAGTGTTTAGGTTGACATTTTTCTATAAGAAACTTCTAGTCTGACTTAGCTTTTGGGGATTAAGATAAAGTCTCTAGACAAAGTATTATATATGAAAAATTACTACTTTGACTTGGTTTACACAATTAGAGCGTGTTGTGCAATAGATTGATCTAATTTTTATTTGTTTTACATTTCTATACTCTCAAAATTTTATCATTTAATGTGATTTTAAATACTCTTCATTAATAAGGGATATATGTATTGAGTATCAAACATATATTATTAATCCACAAAATATGATTTGATAATTTGTCTCATCATTTCCATATTTTTTAATAATTCTAAAAAATCTATAATATGCATACATTAATGTTGTTGACAACAATATTTATTCATACACACATATTACTAATATAGTATTATTGTAAATAATATAAAATAAATAATTGAATATATTGTAGTGTGTTTTTAAACAATTTAAAAAAGTTAGTATTTGTAATTATCAATTAAGATGTTTTTGACTAGTAAAAAAGTTAGTTGTTAGTTTGTTGAAGGTAGACAATTCATTAAAAAAATAAAACGGTCATTTGTAATTTTTATTGTTTAGAAAACACAATGTGTTTGTTGCAAACGACCCTCGTCTAAAATCATATTTATATATTCATTTATTTCAATTCCCTAATTACAATATATACATAGGGATTTGGTCCTTGTTATTTTATGAATCACCATACCCTGTTAAAAAATTATATTTAAGTATGCAAATACATCCACTTACATGTCTTGAAAACAATGTCTAAGGATTTTTCCTAAAATCATTGCATTCCATAAATATATTGTGGTATTTAGTAGAACAACCATATTAAAAAAAAAATCATTTCAACATAAATGTTGTGGATCTATCCACTTACATTTCTACAAATTAATGTACATATTAATTAGTGCACCTAAAACTTAGATCAAATTGATATTTTAGGTGACGGTTTCAAAATCCTTATCATAATAATTCTTACAATAAATTTATAACTCTTATAAATAATAGATTAATTATAATTACTGAAAGTAAATAAATTTATAAAAGAATAATACATTGCAAAATTAAATATTAATTTTAATTATTTATTTTTCTTTTAATTTAAAAAAAAATCTACTCTAATCTAAAAAACAAATTAATCTATTTAAAAAAAAAAAAAAAAACTTTATCTTAATTCTATTTCAATTACAATTACAATTTCAAACACCGTACAAAACTATTTTTAAATTTTAATTGAAATTTGAAATACTTTATGCAACTTCTCTTTAATTTTTAACACAACAATTTTCCACCAAAAGAATTCCCCGTACACAACCTTGTTCCAGAAGATAAATCTAAATCACCCTCTCCATCAGTGACGAGAGATCTGTCTTTCAAATGTACCCCACAGGGGCATCATTAAATCACGAGTTTGACCCCAAAACATATTGACCTTCATTAAAATATACCTAAAGACCTTGTTTTAGCAGTTTTGGTGGGAACAATTCGTCAATGGCGGTCCAAGCCCATAAAGTATTCGACTATCTTTGAGTGCCCCATTTTTCTGTTCCGTAACCCGTGTCCTTATTCTCAGCCGACGTCACTATCCATGGAAAGTTTTTATACATCTTTGACGGTGCATGCCCATGATTTCTACAAAAAAATCCGTAAGGACGGAAAACTTTTATTTTCTATTATTTTTTTGTACGTTTGTCTTTTGAGAATGGCTTTACTAAAGTTTTAAGCCATATGTTTTTGATCATAGTTTGATCCGAACTGGTCTGTGTGAGATGGTAGCGAAGAGGCGGAAACAAGGAGGTCTATCTGGTCCAGGACGTCCTTGTACATATGTTTTTAGTTGTAGATTGATTTGAAGGGGCTTGTGTCTGATGGGTGTAATTATAAATTGATTTGAAGGGTTCTTTTTGAGATGGGTAGTGAGGAGGAAGGATGGGCGTGGCAGCAGCAGGTGATGCAGGTGACACGGGTGTGTCAGGAGCAGAGGGATACCCCTCTTCTGTGGGCAGTTGAAGTGAGCAAGTGCCTTAAGGGAGCAGCTGTCACCGTACCCTGTGTGGAGTTAGGACAGATGCTCATATCACGTCTCTGTTGGAGCAACAATGGACCCGTTTTATGGAAGTACATTGAGCAGGCTATGTCATCTCACATGGTGCCTTCACTTCTCATTTTGGCCTTGTTGACTTCCAGGTATTTGTTTTTTACACTATCCAATTTCTGTGTGTTTGAATTTCAATTTCAAAAGCAGGCTTTTCAGAGAATCGTTATGGGGTCTAGATAAACAAAAAAATAAAATTGAGGACTTTAGCAGTGGATTGAAACATTATGCTCAAAATTAGAGATCCATTTACAAACAGGTATTTTTGATTGAAAGCATGCATTATATTTCTAAATAATAAAAATATATTACATGTCTGATAAAAAAGGCGCCTGGTATGAAAGTAAATCCCAATTAAAAAGCACAAGTATCTTGGAACTAACCCCGAAAGAAAAATAGAGTTATGGCCCTATGCCCACAACAACACCAGTACAAAGTTACATAGCAAATGACAACAGCAAAAAATCCATAAATAGCAAGAGACAAGATATTAAGCCACTGGCACAATCGGCCCCACAAAAGGAGGAGGAGGAGGCAGTGGTTTATCTTCCCAACCATCCTCATGGGGGTGCGGATCATCAGGGATGGATCTTGAGCCATCTTGTTCAATATTTTTTTCAACTTCTTCCTCAGTTTGCCAATGAGTGGTTGAAATAGCAGAAGTTAATCTGGGCATTTTTCCTTGCCCATCTCAACAAGAAGGCACTAAACTAGAAGGCCCATAACCAACCTGTAGTGAAGGTCACCGTCCATGGCCCCCTGATGATGAAAATCATCGGCGGGGAACAGGCAGAGGGGTGGCCTTGTTGACTTCGAGGTATTTGTTTTTTACACTATCCAATTTCTGTTTTATTTGAATTTTCTTCAATGGAGAGGGTGGATCATCAGGTATGGATCCCCAACTATCTTGTTCAATATTTTCTTCAACATCTTCTCCAGTTTGCCAACAAGGGGGTGAAATAGCAAAAGATAATCTGTGTATTTTTTTATTGCCCATCCCAACCAGAAGGCCCATAACTAGCCTGTAGTGAAGGTCACCCTCCATGGCCCCCCGATGGTGAGAATCGGCGGTGGATTGGCCTTGTTGACTTCTAGGTATTTGTTTTTTACGCTATCCAATTTCTGTTTTGTTTGAATTTCAATTTCGAAAATAGGCTTTTCAGAGACTCATTATGGGGTGTAGCTCTCCCGCCCTGCGCCCCCCCTCGCCCGCCCCCTCCCCCGCCACAAAAAATGAAGACCTTAGCAGTAGATTGAAACATTATGCTTGAATTTAGAGAACGATTTAAAAACAAGTATTTTTGATTGAAAGTGTGCATTATATTTCCAAAGAACAAAAACATACTACATGTCCGATCAAAAAGGCGGGTGGTATGAAAGTACACCCCAAGCAAAAAACACAAGATATATCAAACCGAGACTAAACCCAGGAGAAAATAGAGTTACGACTCTAGGCCCACAACAACATCAATACAAAGTTACATAGCAAGTGACAACAACAAAAAAATCCATAAATAGCAAGAAACAAGACATTAAGCCACCCGCACGATCAACCCTGCAAAAAGGTGAGGAGGAGGCGGTGGAGTATTTGGCTTATTTCCCCAACCATCCCCATCGGGGTGCGGATCATCAGGTATGGATCCCAACCATATTGTTTAGTATTTTCTTTAATAACTACCTTAGTCTGTTGATGAAGGGGTGAAATAACAAAATATAATTTTTGCATTTTTCCTTGCCCATCCCAACTAGAAGCCACAAAACCAGAAGGCCTATAACCAACTTGCAATGAAGGTCACCCCCCATGCCCCTCAACGGTGAGAGTCAACGACGGGGAGGAGGTGGGGTGGAGAACGTAGAGCAACTCTACGACCTACGTCGACCCAACCTCTATCTCTCTATTCCTGAGCCCTTCTGTTAGGGTCTTGGTGAGGGGAGTTTGGAGGCACCCTGCTAATAGTAGGAGCGTTGCTCCAATGACCAATGAGAGTGTGGAGGTGCTCCACCTCTAGTGCCACTTTCTTTGCTTGCATTTGAATCTTTAGCATGACATTTGACATCATACCAATTCTATTAGTACTAGAGAAATCTTTGTTTAGATGTTTTATTAAATATAACAAAGTTTCTATTTTTCCAAAGCAGAAAGAGAATATCAAATGAAAAACATGCCAAATTTGCTTGACTCTTTCAAGGAGTAGAGCAAAATCCCCTAATAGGACCATGTGCGAATAAAAGGGTTTTGGTTTAAAGGGATGAAAAAAGGAGTGAGTCCATCTCCATGCTTTCTGGGCTTTAACACAAAACCAAAAAATGTGTTTAAGAGACTAAGTTTGTCCACAAGCAGGGTATTTGGGAGGTAGGATTTGAAATAACCCTCTAAATTGAAATCTTGACAAATAAATATTGAAACCCTGAATTTCTGATTTTATTTATTTATTCTGAAAGATTGACAATTTGATTGGGCATAAAATATTACATGCAACAACAAATACAAATACCTACTGCTGAATATAATCAACTGGTTCAAACCTTAACTAAAATTTCACAAATAACATTGAATTCAACAATAAAGATTGAATTTTTAACAAAATAATTATGAAACCCTAACTAGTATATAACGAATTCAACAAAGCACGCACCTTTGTTTGAAACCCTTGCCAATTCAGACCTGGAAGGGTGAAATGATCCTGCTGTAATAAATTGTTAGAACCCCAATTGTAAACATTGCTGTAATCGCTAACCCTAACCTGGAAATGGTTGTTGTAGCTGTATGACCTACTGATTTCGGGTAGTTGTTGATTGAAATTTTCCATAATTCTATTTCTTCCTATCTGTTGCTCATATATCTTGCTATACGGCCTGAAACAATGATGTTTGTGCCCTAAAATCCCTCCAAAATGCATTGATTTGATGGGCTGTTGGTTGGTGCTGCACTTTTTGGTATTTTCTACTAAAAAATTGCCTTTAATCAACATATATGACTTCCTCCAAGGGTGACACTAAACCCTAGGCAGAGGTGCTATCCAAAGGATGACCAAAAATAGTTTTTCTCACAATCTGAAAGCTTTGGTGTAATTCCTAGATGGGATTACCAAAAGGGTATCAAGGGTTTCATCTTCGTACCTATAAATTCAAGGGTTTTCATTCTCTGAATATTTGTAGAAGCTACAAGCTTCTCCTCTACAAAAATGATTTGGTTTTTTGTTCGGGTGTTTGAATAATTATTTCTTCATTGCCCTGCTTGTTCTTTTATAATTCATTTTTCATTCCAACCCTAACCCTAAAGTAATTAGAATTACTTTTCAATTCAATATTCACCTTTTTCCAATTAATGAATATTAATTAATTTTTAGCCATGTCTCCAATAATTACTTTTGGCCCCATTCAATAATAATTAATTGTCTTTTTTCAAAGTTATAACTTAAAGTACTTTTTTGGACAATGTAATAAATTATTATTAGATTATTAATTATTTCAAAAAAGGGACATGATAATTTGCCTTTCCCAAAATTGCTTGTCTTCAAGCAATGCCTGAACTGTCCTACAAATAAATACCAGGGTCCAAAATCAATCTTTTTGTCACTTCCATTCCTCTTGGAGATGTAATTGGCTTCTGCTGCACTACTCTGATTTGATCTTCATATAAATCATTGTTTGCATTAAGAGTTAATGCTTCTGAAGCCTTGGCTATTTCTTCAATTGCCTTTATGCATGCCATTTCAACCTTATGACATTCACTGATTGTGATCATATCTGTGTGACTTGAATTTGTAGCATAAAGATTAGCGAGGCCAAATTCCACCTTCTCCACAGTTTTATGTTCCTCCATACTGCTGCCTTGTAGATTAATTCCAGCTTCTATTTGTATGGCAAATTCCTATTGCTCTTCATTAATCTCTACAATTTATTGTGACTTTGGGTCTTCTTTCTCATGCTCCTACATTACAATTAGAGAATTCTTTCTCTTAAGCTTTTGTAAGTGTTGTTTTGCTTGAGTGGCTATCAACTTAGTTTTCTTATCTCTTCGTAGCCATTCATCACACCTTTTCTTGGTCCTCATTACATCCTTTGTACTGTCTGCAATGTGTTTAGTTTCTTTTCAACCACATTCTCTTGTTTCTTTCCAGATAAGATCTCCTTACCTTTGACTTGCATGTTGAATTCTTTTTGCTATGTAGATTTTTGAGGCTCAGATTTTGAGTTTGCCATCTTCGTTATTTCTATCCATGCCTTTAGATCCTTTTGATATTCTTGCGTAGTTTGTAACATCTTTAACATGGATTCTTGCATTGTCCTCGTGATTCATAGGCTGGCAAGATCACAGCTCTGATACCACTAAAATAACCTTATAAATTGAAATCTTGACAAATAAATATTGAAACCCTGAATTTTTGATTTTGTTTATTTATTTTGAAAGATTGAGAATTTGATTGGGCATAAAATATTACATGCAACAACAAATACAAATACCTACTACTGAATAGAATCAATTGGTTCAAACCCTAACTGAATTTTTACAAATAACATTGAATTCAACAATAAAGATTGAATCTTTGACAAAATAATTATGAAACCCTAACTAGTATATAGTGAATTTAATAAAGCATGCACCCTTGTTTGAACCCTTGCCAATTCAGACCTGGAAGGGTACAACGATTCTGCTGTAATTAATTGTTAGAACCCCAATTGCAAACCCTGCTATAATTGCTAATCTTAATCTAGAAATGGTTGGTGTAGCTGTACAACCTACTGATTTAGGTTAGTTGTTGACTGAAAATTTCCATAATTCCTTTTCTTCCTATCTGTTGCTTGTGCAACTTGTTATACGACTTGAAACAATGATGTTTGTGCCCTAAAATCCCTCCAAAATGCAATGATTTGATGGGCTGTTGGTTGGTGCTGCACTTTTTGGTATTTTCTGCTAAAAAACTGCCTTTAATTTGCTGAGATGACTTCCTCCAAGGGTGGCACTAAACCCTAGGCAGAGGTGCTATCCAAAGGGTGTCCAAAAATAGTTTTTCTCACAATCTGAAAGCTCTAGTGTAATTCCTAGTTGGGATTACCAAATGGGTATGAAGGGTTTTGTCTTCGTACCTGTCAATTCAAGGGTTTTCGTCCTTTGAATATTTGCAGAAGCTGCAAGTTTTTCCTATGTAAAAAGGGTTTGATTTTTTTGTTTGGGTGTTTGAATAATTATTTCTTCATTGCGCTGCTTGTCCTTTTATAAATTCATTTTCCATTCCAACCCCAATCCTAAAGTAATTAGAATTACTTTTTAATTTAATATTCACCTTTTTCTAATTAATGAATATTAATTACTTTTTGGCCATGTCTCCAATAATTACTTTTTGCCGCATTCAATAATAATTAATAAAATGTCCTTTTCGGAGAATGTAATAAATTATTATTAGATTATTAATTATTTCGAAAAGGGGACATGACAGTTCGCCCTTTTCAAAATTGTTTGTCCTCGAGCAATGCTTGAACTGTTCTGCGAATAAATACCAGGATCTCAAACCGATTTTTTTGTCACTTCCATTCTTCTTGGAGATGTAATTGGCTTCTGCTTCACTACTCTGATTTGATCTTCATATAAATCATTGTTTGCATTAAGAGTTAATGCTTCTGAAGCCTTGGATATTTCTTCAATTGCCCCCATGCATGTTATTTCAGCCCCATGACATTCTTTGATTGTGATCATATCCGTGTGACCTGAATCTGTAGCATAAAGATTAGTAAGGCTAAATTCCACAATCTCCACAATTTTATGGTCCTTCATACTGCTGCCTTGTAGATTAATTCCAACTTCTTTTTGTATTGCAGATTCCTATTGCTCTTCATTAGTCTCTGCAATTTCTTGCGACTTTGGTTCTTCTTTCTCATGCTCCTGCATCACAATTGGAGAATTCTTTCCCTTAATTTTTTGAAAGTGTTGTTTTGTTTGAATGGCTATCAACTTAGTTTTCTTAGCTCTTTTTAACCATTCATCACACCTTTTCTAGGTACTCATTACATCCTCTGCGCTTGTCTGCAATGTGGTTAGTTTTTTTTCAACCACATTTTTTGGTTTCTTTTTAGATAATATCTCCTTACCTTTGATTTGCATGTTGAATTCCTTTTGCTCCTTTGTAGACTTTTGAGGTTCGGTTTTTGAGTTTTCCATCCTTATTTCTATCCATGCCTTTAGATCCTTCTGAGATTCTTGCATAGTTTGCAACATCTCTAACATGGATTCTTGCATTGTCGTCATGATTCATAAGCTGGCAAGATCATAGCTCTGATACCATTGAAATAACTCTCTAAATTTAAATTTTGACAAATAAATATTGAAACCTTGAATTATTGATTTTATTTATTTATTTTGAAAGATTGACAATTTGATTGGGCATAAAATATTACATGCAACAACAAAGACAAATACCTACTGTGAATATAATCAATTGGTTCAAACCTTAAATTAAATTTCACAATTAACATTGAATTCAACAATAAAGATTGAATCTTTGACAAAATAATTATAAAACCCTAACCAGTATATAGCGAATTCAATAAAGCAAGCACTTTTGATTGAAACCCTTGCCAATTCAGACTAGGAAGGGTACTTCAACCCTACTGTAATTAATTGTTAGAACCCCAATTGCAAACCCTGTTGTAACCACTAACCCTAACCTAGAAATGGTTGTTGTCGCTGTACGACCTACTAATTTAGGTTAGTTGTTGACTGAAAATTTTCAGAATTTCATTTCTTCTTGTCTTCGTCTCTTATAGCTTGCTATACACCCTGAAACACTGATGCTTGTGCCCTAAAATCCCTCTAAAATACAATGATTTGATGGGTTGTTGGTTGGTGCTGCACTTTTTGGTATTTTTTGCTAAAAAATTGCCTTCAATCTGCAGAGATGACTTACTCCAAGGGTGGCGCTAAACCCTAGGTAGAGGTGCTTACCAAAGGGTGCCCAAAAATAGTTTTTCTCACAATTTGAAAGCTCTGGTGTATTTCCTGGATGGGATTACCATATGGGTATGAAGGGTTTTGTCTTCGTACCTATAAATTCAAAGGGTTTCGTCCTCTGAATATTTGTAGAAGCTGCAAGCTTTTCCTCCGGAAAAAAGGTTTGTTTTTTCGGGTGTTTGAATAATTATTTCTTCATTGCTCCGCTTGTCCTTTTATAAATTCATTTTCCATTCCAAACCTAACCCTAAAGTAATTATAATTACTTTTTAATTTAATATTCACCTTTTTCCAATTAATGAATATTAATTACTTTTTGACCATGTCATCAATAATTATTTTTCGCCCCATTGAATAATAATTAATTAAGTGTTCTTTTACAAAGTTATAACTTAAAGTACTTTTTTGAACAACTTAATAAATTATTATTAGATTATTAATTTATTTAAAAAAGGGGACATGACAGGATCTCCATATGAAGCAATCCGTCACTCATTGGAAGACGTTGGTAGAGAATGCACCATGCAAAAGGATTTTTTGATCTCTATAACCGCAAACCAAACGGTTTGTAATATTTTACTCTAGAGGGAAATATAGCCACTAAGATTCTATTGCTTGTTGAACATTTCCCAGGGTACAGTGTTGGGAGGTAGCCATTTATAACCAGGTTGGGGTTTGTACTGAAGCAAAGGAGTGGTACACTCCAGTTTCAATTTTTCCACCATTTGGGAGAGCCTCTAATTCCAATTTTGTACAAGGCATAGTCTGGCATGGCCATCTGAATCTCAACAATGGATTCAAAATTTTGGTTGTTGAATTGGAATTTAGTCTTTAAAACTTCCCAATTGGCTTAGGATCTAGATCATTTGTCAAAGACATCCCCAGTAGCATGAATACCTTTATGAAAGAGTCGAAGGGCTTTGATTCTAGGGGGAAAAAGGTATTGCATTGGTACCTTAATGAAGTTTGTGATTATGTTTAAAATTACATGCCCAAAGTCCAAGGGGTTATGGTGTAATGGTAGTGGGCCACACTTGTAAAATTCCAACCCAAGTTCAAATGTCCCTTTCTACAATAAGGTGGCCCATAACTCTAGTGGACATGTGATGAGCTGCTGGTGTAACATTTATGAGGTACATATGTACATGAATCATGTTAAAAAAATCTTAAGAATGTTGTCTAAGTTAAACCCATTGTCAGGTACACACTAAATAAATAAATATTTATTGCAATAGAGAATATAATAAATGTTTGATAGGTGAGTATGAGAGAATATGTGATATATTATTTAGATGATTCCAAGGACATATACAATAGGTTGTCTCAAGATAATGACTATTGATAACTAACTACGCTTAATTAGGTATGTAACACCTATAACCTCACCATAGAATTACCATGCAGAAATGTTGTGGGATAAAGATTTTTGATAATTAACTACATTTAATTAGGTAGGTAACACCCATAACCACATCATAGAATTACTATGCAAAAAATTTCAGTTGTCCAAATAAAAAAACCATAGTTCGCATACTCGGAGGCAACTTAGACTCGATAGACAATTTTTTTTTTTTACTTGGCAAAACCTCGGCATTTTAAGAAAATACTTAAATTTCTTTAAAAAACATAAATTAGGCCGACCATTATGATACGTTTCATTTTCAAATTAGATGACTTTAGGGCACTGGACACCTGCGTCAGGGTAGGACAGTAGCGTCGACGCAGGCATTTAGAACTAAAGTTTGTGTCTTGGTAGTTAAAAAATAGGTACAGGCTCAAAACTTGTAGGGGCATAAGATAAGCATGTTTTAAGCATTTTGGAAAAGATAGAAGTTCTGGGTCATCAACATAAGACTGGTCGGCTGAAGAGATAGGCCAAGGGGCACAAGATAGAGTAGATGCGAGACTTCCAAAAGCGGGAAAGGTCCATAATTGAGAGAAACAACAAAGGTTTGGGTTTGCCAAATGTACAAGACTAAGGTGCTATATAATCCATAAATATCGTCTACATTTGCTCCCCCTTTAATCTAGTAATGAAATTGTTGGTTTAAAGGAGAAGAATTGTGTACGTAGGTGTGTATAACACACCTTGCTTTTGCATGAGTCCAACTTGAATGCTTTGCTGGTGACTGACCTGGAACTAAGAGCATGTTACAATATATAATCAATGCATATAATCCGAAATTGAAAGTATTGAAAAGATTGAAATTGAAAGAACAAGGTTTAAGAGTACACTTTGTATCTATGTAACCGTCTTGCCTATTTTCAAGTTTATTTGAAAAGATATATCATTGTGAATCACTGAAACTGAGATTAGGACAAATATATAAATTTGAAAAGTGCATATCTCTGAGGAGATAGAGAGAGATTGGAAAGCACATGCCCCCAACCTTGGAGAAAAAGATAAATTTCCACCTGACGGTTGAGATTAGCTCAATTGTGCAACTCAATCATACTTTATAACTTGGTGAGCATGAGTGAACAAAGTCAACTCATACTATCAAACCGGTGAAGCAACTACTGCAATAGATTGGCTCAATACAGTCCGTAAAAGTCCATCTTGGTGGGTGATGATAGTCCATAGAAGAGTGTTTTGAAATCTGAAATTGATTTGGATGTAGCAATATTAAATACACACTGCATAGCATATGCACCTTAGATATGTCTCATGTTGAAACTGTGTATAACAGTGGTACCAATGTATAGAATTATGTGACAATTGTGAATTTGAATCATGTAACTACGTGCTTTGGCCAATTCGAAAACTGTGCAAGTGTGAAAAACATGTTTCCAAAGCATGCCCCCACTATATATGGAGAAATTTAAAAACTGAAATAAGTGCCAATGTGGAGGACAGGTTGACAACACATGTTCCGACTAAATTTGGGTGCATCGAATACTAAATAAGTGTGGAGAACATGCTTCCAAAGCATGTCCCCACTGAATCTGAAAATTGTGTCAAATATTGAATAAGTGTGAAGAACATGTTTCCAAAGCGTGCTCTCACTGAATCTGGAAACTGTGTCAAATACTGAATAAGTGTGGAGAACATGCTTCCAAGCATGCCCCCATTGAATCTGGAAATTGTGCCAAATCTTGAATAAATTTAGAGAACATGCTTCTAAAGCATGGCCCCATTGAATCTGAAAACTGTGCCAAATGTGAAAAATGTGCCTCTATGACATGCTCCCATTGATATGCCCTCCCTTTGAGGTGAGAGAAGAATATAAACCGGTAGTTACCTTACCTCAAAAGGATAAGACAATTGAATTATCTGTGAATGGAACCATGTAGCATATAGAAGAACATGTCTAGGTAAATGTAGCATTGAAACGCTTAGAACAATGTGATCGAATGAAGGCTTACGATGCATGATAAAGATAATGGCAACGTCTAGATAGTAATAGTGCAAGCTCAACAAGCAAGCAAACACACACACAAGAGCATTCAAAAGCAAGTCTACAAACAATGGTCCAAGGAGACCGCAAACAAAGGGCATGTTCAGATGCCGCATAATCGAAGGGATATGACAGTCAAATGTCCACAAAAGCAAGAATGACATATTCAAATGCCCATACAACAAACAATGACATTCAAATATCAAAGAAAACACATATAGGCATGGGGGCCGCAAACAAATGAGCATATTCAAATGCTCGAACAAACAAACAATAGCAAGGCAAGACACTCAAGGAAGTGCATAAAGGAAAGCATAATCAACCAACATAAAGTATATCATAGTAGCCCATGGATCAAATGTGTTAGCAAAAAACGTCATGTGCATAGTATATCAAGTACCCTGTGAAATATATAATCATATATAGAGGCATGTGCAAGTACATAAGAGCTCAAACATGATAATGAAAAGTGATGATCTGTAATATCCCTAATCTGAATATTATTTGATAATTTGGATTCCTTTTAAAATAATATTTTATAAATGTAACTTGTATTAAGAATAATATTTAAAATAAAAAAATATAATTGTATTAATAATAAAATATAAATCCTCAAGGGATTTTGTCCTTGGGATATAATGATTACAAGGGTTTTCATCCTTGCAATCAAATTACACGATTAAGGGATTCAGTCCTTAAAAGTAGTTGTAAAGTATAATGCTTGTACATGGTTATATATTTTAATACATGATTGAATGAATTTCTTTCATACCAACGAATGACTATAAATACTTCATAACCTTTCATCAAAAGACGTGTCTCTTCCAAATGTCTTTTCCCAAGTGAGGCGATGTCCCAAAGGGTGGCATCCCTTGGTGTTTAGGTGGGTCGGCCTGCCTATATAAGTTTTATTTTTTATTAAATGTGGCGCTCCCCTCAAGAGGGGCGATTCTAATTGTTGCGGCCTCCTTAATGGCTATGCCCTTGTCTTATGCTTGAAAAGGGATATTACAATCCTCCCTTCCCAAAATTGCTTGTCCTCAAGCAATTGTAAGCCCTCATGCCCAAGTACCATGTCCAAGAGATAAAACATGATGTTGTTCTCTCAAAGCCTTGATCTGGTCCCTATCAAATGAGAGATCTCTTGCCAACACAAGCTCAGGGTTCTAATGTACTTTGGTTGATTCAAAATTCCTGCATCTATCTTCATGTCATGGACTTTCAAGGGTCCACTCTTGTTGTCCCAATCATTTGTATTACTGTACCTTTGTCTTTCCTTTTTGACTTTATTTGTCTGATGCATGCACGAAACCCTTTCATCATCTACTTGCTTCATGTAGTTGGTTGTTCCGAAATTTCCATCAACCTGAACATTAGTAAAATTATCTAGAAATTTGGCTTGCACCACCAATTTCTCTTCACAATATTGCACCTCAGATTTTTCATCATTCTTTGGTTCATTCTCCATGATTTCTTTTTCTTTCTTTGGAGGTTCTGCTGCATCCAATACTTTTCGTGGTTCTTCATCTAGCAACATATCTTTGTGCCCCTCAATTGTCACAAATAGTTTCAATTTCTCTGAACATTGAGCAACAATACTTTTAGCTAGTGTATGTGCCACTGGTGATGGTTCCTGTTCAATACCAACCATTAGTATGGATACAAATCTTGTGAAATATCATCACCCTCGTTCAGGACCAAAGTCATAATGGACTGCATTGACTCTATTACATTTTCCGTATGATTTTTATGGATAGTAGCAAAGAAATATTCAAACATGTGAAGAATTAGATCATCACATCCTAGATCTAACATTAGCACACAAGATCTGATTTTTGCCATAATGTCAAGGATTGTGACCCTCTTAGCAAAGAAGAACTTGTGATGTCATCTAGACCCTCAAAACATTCCACCATTAGCTGAAATATTTTCTTCATGGTGTTGTTAATGTATGGCGATTCTGGTGCTTTTATCCTTGTAATTTCACTAATACAAGTGATAACCACAAGTCTCACATCTGGATTTGGATATTTCAATAGCTTGGACTCAACGAGATGAGTTACCAAAGGATTTATTGCCCAAAACATAGACTTAGAATCTGATTGCCTTACCGAGGACAAACAGTTAGCCACTTCCTCCAAAACGTTGAGCAAAACATTTTTTGAATAATGTGGATGCTCAAGTTCTTTTTCCAATCTGCAAAGCTTTGTTTTCAAATCATATTTTCTTATTAACTCCATGATTCATAGACTATGTATCAAATCCAAAATCCATTTTCACAAGATAGCAGGAACAATTGCTCTGATACCACTGTAATATCCTTAATCGGAATATTATTTGATAATTTGGATTCCTTGGAATTCCTTTTAAAATAATATTTTATAAATGTAACTTGTATTAAGAATAATATTTAAAATAAAAAAATATAGTTGTATTAATAATAAAATATAAATCTCCAAGGGATTTGGTCTTTGGGATATAATGATTACAAGGGTTTTTGTCTTTGCAATCAAATTACATGATTAAGGGATTCCTCCTTAAAAGTGGTTGTAAAGCATAATGCTTGTTTATGGTCATATATTTTTAATACATGATTGAATGAATTCCTTCCATACCAACGAATGACTATAAATACTTCATACCTTCCATCGAAAGACGTCTCTTTCAAATGTCTTTTCCCAAGGGAGGCGATGTCCCAAAGGGTGGCATCCCTTGGTGTTTAGGTGGGTTGGTCTGCCTATATAACTTTTATTTTTTATTAAATGTGGCGCTCCCCTCAAGAGGGGTGATTCTAATTGCTGCGCTTTCCTTAATGGCTATGCCCTTGTCTTATGCTTGGAAAGGGATATTACATCATCGAACCATATACCCTGTGAGTAAAGAAGTGGATGTCTTCAATGTCCATATGACATGAGTCGAGGTAAGGCACAAAATCCGAAATAGGAATAGATCATGTATTTGTGTATACCTGTATTACGCTCAAGTAGAAGCGTGACACACGTGTATGTAGAAGTAACTGATATGTCATCCATCAACATGGAACTAACACATAGATGCCAAGGAACCATTAGAGTATGTTTATGTTGAAAATATTTTTGGAGTTTTGAATGTTTTTTGATTTATTTGATATTTTTAGAATATTTGAAGAGGAAAGATCATCCTATGATCCCATCCAAAGAATGGTCTTAAGTATCTCTCCACTCAGAATTTGGTGCAAGGAATTTGTAGTACTGCCAAGGAGCATGTATAGGTGCAATATCTGTCACTGTAGTGTTTGTGATGGTCTGTATATGTATAATAGGACTTTGAGGTCGTGAAGTAGAAATATAAGGAATAGGGGATTGTAGAACCCATCTTTATGTGCTCTGTGGTTTCTTTGGAATAACAATAGTAGAAACATATTTAGGTGCTCTGGATATCTGAATATGGTGTGTAATAGAAGATGAGGATTTTGTGGTATCCACTGTATGTCTTTGATGTGATGGTCTCTCAAGTATTGGCCGCCTAGTAAAGGGGATTTCTTGTTGCTTACTCTTTTGTGGTGGATTAACCTTAGTAGGTTTGATAGTTAGCTGTCCGGTATAAGTTTTTCTTAATCAAGAGGGTGCTCATATGGAATTCCAGAAATTGTAATTACCTGATTGGCATGAATGTCTTTAACACATCCATGCATTGTAGAAGGTACTGCTCAAAGTGTATGGATCCAAGGTCTTCCCAATAACATATCAAAGATTCCCGTGGAAGGTATAAATGAAAAGGTAGTAACCACATGTGCGGGACCGACTTGTAAAGGTAGGTCAATCTCGCCAAGAACTTTCTGGGAGGTCCTATGTTGCAAGAAACAAGAGACGAAAAAATGTGATAGAAACGGAAACGTGACGAGAAACGACATTGGGGGAGGTTGCACAGAAGGAACGGATTTTAATATATAAATTTTTAATTTCTAAAATTATTAAAACTAAGATATAAACAATTTCAATTTGTCCATTCGGATAATATTTATTTTGCATGCTGCGTCCCCTTGGATAATATATGGCCTTTTTTAAATCATAAGACTGCTTTTCCCATTTATGGCTGCGTTTTAAAAAATATGCCCCACTTTTAAAACAACTTTGTAGATCATAAAGCGATTTGATATTCCACAAAAGCTAGAGTTGATATAAATTCCCCCAAAAACCATGAAAATCCACTTCGCTTCATAAAACCCATGCCCATAAACTTGTTATAAACGTTAACCCTAACTCAATCCTCATTCACATCATGATCACCATCAGCATCGTAACTAGAACTTAATTCTCTAGCTCAAGCTTTTCAAAATTCAGAATGGGAATCTGAACTCGAATCAGAATCAGAGGTGTCCAGATCAATCTTGTCTAAATTTAAATCCTTGTCAGAACTGTCATCCAAACCCCAATCAAAATCCTCATTGTCCAAGTTGTCATAACCAAAATAGTGTTCATACCAGTCATCGCGCAACGTTGCAAGCACGTCTTCAACATCGGAGTCATAGGGCTTCACCCCCTGGCAAAGGAGCTCGTCCACCTCATCGGTAGTAAACCCCCAATTCCTTCGCTTCCTCCTCACTCATATCCCCATAATACCCTAGCAACAACATCATCAGCAAATCTATGTCCTCGTCATCTTCATCTTCATTTTCATCTTCAACCCAGCAAGAACCAATGTCCTTTTCTTCCTCTTGTGCTTCAGCTTGTGGTTTTATGTGGCAGAACCTACGTTGCGGACCAGCAGGATGTTGCAAAAATGATGTGATGACTAAACAACCATCCAAAACGTCGCACCCATCACGTCGCCGTTTCAGGTTGTTTTAACGCGAAATGCACAACAATCGTTGTGTTTCTTGCAATAGGGGGGAGGTCCCATCGAATGCGCTAACTGATCTAGTAGAAGGATGCAAATCATGATGAGTATACCCAAGAGACGCAAGCAATGTCATGGTCCAAACATTTTCGCTTGCACCATTACCAATCATAACACTGTGTATACGCTTGTGATCAAGGAATGCTCAAATGAATAAAGATCAGGGTCATCAGCTTTAATCTCAATGTCATCGAAAGTAATAGGTCTCTGAACCATAGGAAGTATATGTTGTGTATAAGTAAGTACCAATAATCCTATCTAATTTGTGCCCATAATGTGATGGAGGATGTGCATTATATGCCATTTGCACTTCTGGTTCCTTCTTAGAACGGTCTTACAAAGGATTGTTAAATGTTTTTTGTTTTTGGTGATCACTATATTGTGAATCTGATTCCTTGGGAGGATCATCAAATGTAATCTTTTGATCATCAATGAGGTTTTGGATCTTATGCTTCAAGGTGAAACATTTGTTCGTAGAATGACTTGGTCCTTGGTGATAATCACAAGAAGCATTCACATCATATCCTTTGCATAGAGGCCTATTCATATCAACCTCTATAGGATGAGGGAGAGATATAAGATGACACTCTACTAACCGTGGGAGTAATGAAGTGGGAGGCTCAAGTAAGCGTGTAAATTGTCTCCTTGGTGCATTAGATAAGACAAGTTGATTACACTGTTGTGAAACTGTATTAATTGTGGTGTTTGTTTCTTTTTTAGGCTCAGGGGGTTTTACCTTATAACTTGGCTTGATTGTAAACTTGGTACTAGATGTAGATGTTGTTGGTGTGTTTGCTACATACTTGAGCTTATTTAATGAAATAAACTTTAATTTCACGGTCCCGTACAACATGGCATAAGTCATCAAAAGATTTGAACTTCTTGAAAACAATGGACTCATGCAAAGAGCAAACAAACTTTGCTTGAATATGTCTTACAACACATATCTGCCATAGTATTAGTCATTTTAGCCAACATTGTCTTGTATTTTAAGACATATTCATTGATAGGTTCATTTGTTCCTTGTTTGATTTTGGCAATTTGAGCATAGGAAATTTTTTCGGAAATATTGATGGAAAAGTATGCCAAAAACTGATCTGCAAGACATTTGAATGCTTTCATAAATTGGAGAGGTAAATCATAGAACCAACTCAAAGCTTAGTCCTTGAGGGTTCTTGAGAATAATTTGGTCAAAAGTTTATCATTGGAGGCATAGTCAAGGCATGTCGCATAAAAGAATTGAAGATGTTTAGGATCACCCTTGTCATCATAAAATGTGAACTTAGGTGCAATAAAATCGGTTGGTAAGGGGTGCAAAGATATCTCGGGTGCAAGAGGTTTATGCAACACATTTTGCGAATCAATAGCATGAGGAGACTTTAAAGCGTTTTGTTCAATGTTTGTAACCTTGCCCTCCAAGGTGTTTATAACTTGTTGGAGTGTTTGAACTGTGGACCCATTGGGATTTAGATTAGCAAGTTGAGTAGTTGCCAAAGGGGATGTAATCATGGTTTGAAAAGACATAGAAACCAGTATTTGAGTTGAAATATTTGTAAGCCCCATGGTAGATGTAGCAATAGTAGTTTCAAGAAACAAAGGTTGGAAGACATAATGTATGCCTCCACTAGATGTAGGTAAATTGATTATATGGAATCAGTTGTTGTACCTTCTAATGACTCACCATCACTAGGTGAAGAAGCCTTAGTTTTATCATGTTTACTTATTTCATCTCTTGTAACATACAAAAATGCATCCATTAAACTCTTGTTATTATTGAGATGAGCGATCAATTCTTCTTTATCTTCCATTTGAAATTGGGTTTTGGGATTAATGTTTTCCATTGCTCTTACAAATGAAAAATTTAATATTTGCAACAAAGTACAATAATCAAGAAAAAATGAAACACAAAGCGCTAAATCACCTAGGGTTTTGATCTCAAAGATCGGGTTCACCAAATATTCAACCCTAAATTGGATCAGGGTCCTTGCTTGGGTAGATATGGTTAAGAATAGAGAAATGACTATGCACAAGGGTAATAATCAGATCTGCAATAGGTCAATTAAATAATAAACTCAGATACAACATATGCTGAATTTAGTAAACTGAGATAGGCCAAAAATAGTAAGTACAATTATGCTAGATACGAAAATGACAAAAAAATAATATATTTAGCTGTTTTTGATATTAATGCAGTTTTGGATCTGGAACAGGGAGGAAGCATATTGGAAGAAGATTTAGGAACAATCGCCAAATTTTGGATTGGGTGTCTCTAGAGCCACGGACAGTAGCGTCAGCGTAGGATAGTTGCGTCGATGCTATTGTCTGAATTGGATGCAGGTGTGTTGTACATAATACTTGTTGGAAAAGGATGCGAACACTTGGATGCTTCTAGGTTTGTCTTCGCCTTCGCTCTGGTGCATTCAGATTTGAGTCATGGACTATCGCTCCTTATAAAATTGCAAAACTTTTGTTCTTCATCTTCATAGCAACCTTGGGAAAAATGGGATAGTGGACACATGGTATCAAATTGAATCCAAAGAGCCCTTTGTCAATGAGCGTTGTCTACATAGTCAATACTCTGAAAAGGGCCTCAGACTTATGTGGTTCTCCCCTACATGTTGGCTTGTGTGTGAATCATACAATATATGGAAAACAAGTATAACAATGACCTAGCTTGTAATTTGACAAATATAGCTTTTGGGTTGCTCCTTCAACACTTCAAACTTGTCAATGTGCTATCCCTATGACCGATATGAAAATAGAAAAGCTTTGCTTAAACGAGTGCTTGATTGAATGCTTCCATAAGTTATTTTAGGTCCTTTCTAGGTGAAGAATGAATGAGGGTTGATCTTGTATTTATATCAATCCCTTTAGAGAAATAACTTGCATTAAAGTACTGAGGTTGACCATTAGGATACGTTTCATGTGCAAATTAGATGACTTTAGGGCATTGGCCACCTGCATCAGGGTAGGATACTAGCGTCGATGCGGGGTCTAGGATTGATGCTTGTGTCCAAATAGTTAGAAAATAGGTATAGGCTCAAAACTTGCAGGGGCATAAGATAAACATATTTTAAGCATTCTGGGCAATATAGAAGGTTTGGGTCATCAACATAAGATTGTTCAGACCAAGTGATAGGCCAAGGAGCACAAGATAGAGGAGATGTGAGACTTCTAAAAGCGAGAAAGGTCCAAAACTGAGAGGAACAACCAAAGTCTGAGTTTGCCAAGTGCACAAGATTGAGGCACTATATAATCCATAAATATGTCTACAGTGATTAGCTCATAACCATGTATTTCTCCATTAGGTATAGGTGTGAGTTAGGTTGATCAGTAACAACTCAATTCCATAACAATTGTTAAATTCAAACTAAATTGTTTAAGATTTGAGTGACATATAGTAAATGCTATAGAGAGCCTTGTCACTCATTTGGGGCTCACATTGATTATGAATTCGACTAGTTATTGAACTATGCAGCTCTATTTTTGTCAAAAGAAATTTCATTATAATTCTTTATATGATGCGGTTTTAATTTCAGATTCTATTGCACGAGTGTGAAAAAATACACAACATGATAATATAGTTAATTAAAATGAGTTGGTGGCTTATTTGAAGAGAGGTGGATTTACAAAATGTATGGTTCATAGAATCCATTCCCACTTTGTAACCATCACCAAACATATGTGTTATACAATTTGTTTGACCCATCATGTTCCTTGTCACGCTATCATTTTAGGCATATTAATTTGGTTTTAAAGTTAAAAGTAGTACAAGGATCATTGATTATTTGATGGAACACTTACATTGCATCATGACCAAATACGTTCGCAAAATTAATTTACAATAAAATTTTATTATTGATATTTATTAAATAATAAAGTATTCAAAGAAGGATTGGATGAAGCCAAAATAAAAACCCCCTTATAAATGCTAAAGCTTGCATTAAATAGGAATCAAACAACAAATAAGTTGCAAATCATGTACTTGTGAACAATACCAAACTTAGACCTTTTCACCACATAGGCCCATGATTTAAATCAAGTGGCATTAAACCTTGGAAAATGAGTAGCTAAAGCTTTGATCTTTTCTATTGTTTTTTGTAAAAGCATTTTGTGTTTTAAATTGAGACCTTGTTATCTAAACCTGTTACCTATAAAACAAACTTATATTTTGCACGGGAATGGTTTTTTTAATCAACATTAGATGCAAACCTATGCTATTAGAGATTTTAGTGTTTTACCGCTCCCTACTTAGCTAAACTGGACAATTTTTTGAATACATTTTCTTGTTGCAATGTAATTATGTAAATAAAAGTGTTATTTTGCTCTTAAATAGTCTTACGAAATCAATATGGAACTAGAGTAAAATAAATACTTGATGGTACAATTTATCAAGCCTAGGATTTAAACTGCCTTTAAAATAACTTAAAATTACTAGTTCAATAGTCAAATAATTTTTTACTAGCATTCACAAGTAAATTTGGTTGAGTTTCAAAATAGTTCTTTTTGCTAATAGTTTTGTCAGTGCCATTCCTGGCTTGAAAAGTTGTTCAAAATGTTAGGTGAATTTTGAGTGTACTTCCACATAAATGTTTTCTAAGGCTTCAATCACGTTCTCTCTAGCTTAGAAAACACGATTGAAGAGTCAGAATATTTTATTGCTGGTTCCGAGAATTAATTCAATTAATACTTCCATTCGAGTTTTTTTAGCTTCGAAATGATAAGCAAACTATTGTTTACTTCTGCATTTTTGAGGTGTAATTGGTAAAAAAATGTGTAGGCAAAGTCTTTACACTTTCGCTAGTATAGAAAATGAGATGAAATCGTCGAATAAATGTTTTGATCATGTTTCCTTCAAATGTGTTTTATTCGCTTAAAAATATATACAATGTGTTGGACTAAAATGTTGTTTCCTTTCAAAAAGTGTTTAATCAATCTTTACAATGTTTTAGAAGTCGAGTCAGGTCTCTTTTTCTTTTGTGCACTTGAGTCATTCATGTGGTTGTTTGTAGGTCCTAGACTTGAGGTTGCTCTATTGTAGTGATGGTCCAATTAGTGGCCGCAATGTTACCCATGTGGGTAACAATGAGAGCTAACATTGTGAGGATATGTGGCGAAGGTCGATTGCCTTCACAGTAAGGACTATCACTCGTGCTTACAAATGGGTGAACTACAACCAACCTTGATTCAACTTGTTTAGGTGCACATAAGCTAAGTTACTGGTTTGGGTTTGGGCTCGGATTCGAAGAACCGGGTTCACTAGTATGGTGATTTTTTATTATGCCCTGGTTACAACTTTGGTTCGTCCGTACAAAAAATATATAAAAAATAAAAAATATAGAAATATTAACTTAATAAATAGGAATTCAGTGACATTGTCATTAACCATAGTATGCATATTGATATAAAAAACAAATATGAAAATAATCACAAAATACTAACTGAATGCCAAATGTCATGATAATCATTAATCATAAATATCAATAATAATTAATTACATCAAACTTAATGGTCATAGTCATCTTGCTCTTCATTTGACATTGAGAACATCAACATCAACATCAACATCATCATCATCATCATCATCATCATCATCATCATCATCATGATGTGGTTCATTAGAACCACAAGGACTAGCACTCTTGCTTAGTAAAGCTATGTGTCATCGAAGGAGTGTCAATGTCAATTAATGAGTGGTTGGAAATGGAAGCATCCAAGTCAACATCCTCCGGATCTATATCCCAATGCTTTGATGTCCCCTCCTTGTACTCTGGGTTCTTGTCCAATAGAAGACGCAAATTGGAGTGTATGTAGACCAACTCCTTGGCCTTTTTTGCTGTGAGCTTTTTGCGTTTTTGTGAGTGGATGAAGCTATATGTGCTCCAATTTCGCACACAAGGAGATGAAATCACAACCTATATTCAAATTTATAAAAATAAAAAGATAAAATCGAAGTCTTAAACATAAATTTTAAATTTTTAAAACAAAAAGGAAGTTAAAAACTTAAAAAATAAAAAACTTATTTGTGACAAAGACTTGATTGCAAGAGGTAGTTTTGGTGTTCCTTGGCCATAGAGGTACCATCACATATGAGCATCTTTCTTGTATTTGTCCTGAAGATCACCAAGACTATGGCTTTGGAAGGTAATGAAACCCCCAAACTCATTCATAACCTTGTCTTCTATCTTGAGATCGGGGAAGATCCTAGAGAATGCCAATTTATACCCTTCAGCCACTTCGACATCCTTGTATGGTGGCACCCTCCTTGACAAAGAAAGGATCTTCATTCTATAAAACCGAGGAGTTAGTGCAAAGGCAAAGAGATGTAGCGGGGTGGTCATTTTGTTCCATTGCTCAACAAGGATTGAATACACTTGTTTGAAAAATGTCTCCTTGGGGTCTTACTCTTTTGCATTAATGTTGACCATCTTCTCAACCATTGAGTCCATGCCATCATATATTTCTCCCAAAAATGGCTGATCCATGTTAGTGAAACAGATCATACTTATAATGGGCTTAGTGAAGCTCAATCAATAAGCTACACAGGGCCAACAATCATCATCTAAGATCATATTTTTCTTTCTTTGGGCCCGCTCTTTGCTTGACTCCCTCCATACACTCCACATGTGGCTGATGACCATGGTACTGAGTCCCTGTCGCATCTTCACAAGCCATCTCAAGACGATTTTGTGCGAGGCAAATCTAGTATCGGCAACTTATTACAAAATTAAAATAAAAAAAATAAAAAAAATTATGAAAATATACGAGTACTAGATTAAAAGAGTTAAAATTTTAAATCAAAAATAAAATTACTAAAATAAAATGAAAAATAAATTTTATAAGTACCTTCAACAGCTTCAAAGTCAAGAAGGATTTGAAGGTGGCTTGAGAGAGGTTATGGCTGGTGACAAACATTTGAGTATCCTTAGCCTCAACATACACTTGTTTGATCCACCCAAATTTTCTTCTCATTTTTTCCATGAGGTTGAGTGAGTGGACAACACAAAGTGTCCAAAAATTGTGCCCACACCTTACCTCCACCAACATTCCTGTGGCCTTGCAATTTTTTGCGTTATCCATTACAACTTGAATAACATTTTGAGGCCCCACCGCCTCAATGGATTAAAAGAGGATGTTGGTGAGGAAATTGGCATCCTTCACACACCCCTCACCTTCAACGACCTTCAAAAACATTGCCCCTTTAGGGCACACTGCAACCACATTGATTAGAGGCATGTTTTTTGCATCTTTCCATCTATTGGAAATTATGGAGACCCCGTTGAAGCCCATGAATCCTTGATTGGCTTCAAAGAATCTTCAACATGTTTTTTCTCCTTTGTCAATAAGGTGGTGCGACATCCCTGCGGCCTTGCAATTTTTTGCTTTATCCATTACAACTTGGATGACATTTTGAGGCCCCATCGCCTCAATGGATTCAAAGAGGATGTTGGTGATGAACTCGACTTCCTTTACACACCCCTCACCATCAACGACCTTCAAAAACATTGCCTCTTTAAGGCACACTTCAACCACATTGATTAGAGGCATCTTTTTTGCGTCTTTCCATCCATTGAAAATGATGGAGACGCCCATCAAAGCCCACGAATCCTTGATTGGCGGAAATGATGGAGACCCCCATCAAAGTCCACGAATCCTTGATTGGTTTCAAAGAATCTTCAACATTTTTTTCTCCTTTGTCAATAAGGTGGTGCGGAGTATCAATAAGGTGGTGCAGAGTATCTTAAACCTTGGACCTCTGTAACCTTTTGGGGCCTCGTTGATTGCTTTTACCATTTCTTGCCAATATAGTGATCTGACCACATTGAAGGATAATCCATTTGCATACACACATCGTGCAATATGCTCATCCACGATATCCTTGCCCTTATTTTGAAAATACCTTTTCGATGGTCCTTTTGGTCTTTTGTTTGAAAAAGAAACCTCTTCGTGCATGGAGGGTTTGCAAAAAATGGATGTGTTGGGAAAATCCCCAGGAGGAGTTAGGGAAATTGGTGGCTTCCTTGATCCTTTAGCTTTCTTTGATAAAGGGCGAGCTAATCTCACGGCATGGTCAACATCTGCTTTTTTTTGCTCCTTGATGTATTCAAGGACTTTTGATTTTGTCGCCTAACTACCATCCTTTCCCATGCAACCTTTAATGCCAGCACCTGGTACATGACATAAGTTGGTTTTCACCCTACTGTATGAGTTGACCTATTGATTATCACAAGATTTGCATCTCCAAATATACCCCCACCACCTGGAACTTGCTCTATCATTGGCACATATTTCCAAAGTGGTGAGCGTGCATCAATTTTGAATTGGGTTTGGCCGACAGAGGTAGAACTAATTGTCTTTGTAGTATATCTAATTGCAAGTTAAAAAACCAACACAACGTTACAAAAAAACACATTAAAAACAAACCCCAGGGCAACAAATTGTAAAAAAATGATTAAAAAAAAAAGTTAAAATAATACAAGCTAAATTTTAGAAGTTTAAAATCTTACCTTAGCAACAAATAGACTTCTCAATCAATGTAGGAAAATTGTTGCTTGATGAAGCTTCAACTCTACACCAACAATGGAAGGTAAGTATGCAATGAGAAAATGAGAGGCAAGTGTTTTTATCATTTGTGTTCTTTCATCTTATGTTTTGGTATTTCACTTAACTTTTAAGGTTTACAATGTGTTTTTTATTATTTTAAATCGTTGTTTTTTGTGAAAATTTAAGGAAAAAAAAAAAAAATATTTTAACTGTTGGATTTTGCCCAGGTTTGCCTTGGGTTCACCTAGGTTCTTTTGTAGAAGAACTTGGACAAATCCGGGTCACCCATGACGAATCTAGGCAATATCGGACCCGAACTAGGATCTGGTACGTACCCACACTAGGCTTCTCTGTTAACTATCATGAACTGGTATCTTAGGCTGATATATAGGCAGCTTGAGCAATGGGTGCGGGCATTAGTGACTAAACCTTAGGGTATGTTCTTTGACGCTCACCATGCTTTTGACCCTTAGTTCAGTTCTTAGAAAATTCGAAAGCATGATGTTAACCTTAGTGGGGGTAAGAAGAGATAATTGTTGCATGCAGACCCAATGTGTTAAGTGGATTGTGGATAGCTTGAGCTAGGCAGTTTGTTGGATGGATTGGACTCTGTTAATTTTTGTATGGCATCCTGTTGGTGGATGTGTCTTAGTTTGTGTGCGTGTGCACTAGGCTGGTAAAGCATCAAAACTACATCGGACCCTAATTCCATGACCCTAATTCCATGCATGGATATGCAGGCAGCTCACTGGGTTGAGCATGAGTATAAGGAATTAGGTTTTTAGAACCTGTCACTTGGATTTCCTCTTGTAGGATTGAAGGCTTCCCCTTGTATGCATGAGCCTTGATAGTGGAGTTTCATCATGAGTATGGTTTGTTTTGGAGATCCTTGACATGGATAATTTTAACTTATCTTATAACCCTTGGTCGCTTTGCATCATCCTCTTTTGAGAAAGACTAGCTGCAAAGAAGTCTGAAAGTAGTTTGCGTGAAAATAATATATCTAAATAAAGATAATGTTAATGTCACGGGAAGTGAATAACGTTTGTGAAATGGATTGTAACTTTTCATTGTGCGTGGTACCAATTGCTTGGTGTTTTGGCATTGTATGTGTGTTTTAAATTGTGGCCACATGCTTCTATCACCAATCTCTTGAGAGTGTAGTGTGTGTTGTTTAATAAATAAATTTTTAAAACAAATGGTGTTCGTTTTGCTTGGATTTTCGGGTGAAAGATTATGGGCATGACAAATTCAGTTTCTAATTGTTGCAATCATGTCTTCCAACTACAAGATACATCATGATTGAATTGTAACAATTGGTTGGTAGTAAACATTATTGACCATCTAATAAAAGTTGTTTCATCAGTTTTCCTTTCAGTATGTAGATAAAAGTAATAATTAACGAATTGATAAGACTTGGAGCGAGCGGGAGAGGTAAAGATCAATATGACTACACTCAAAATGGATTAACTAAAAAATGTATCTTTCCATTACAAAAATTATATATTTATAATTTTGCAAACTTCTGATGCATAATAAAAATCAGTTGAAATAAACTACAACATGAACAAAATACATGTCATTCTTTGCCTTTTACAACACTTTGCAACACTCTTCAAACCTGCATCTTCAATTAGACATCTGAAATATAACAATATTTAATATAGATATATAAAAGTGAGACTTATCTCTTGGCAATGGTTTTGTAAAATTATCAGCTGCCATGTCTTCAGAAGAGCAACATTTTAGATGGACCCTGCCTTCAAAAGTTCGATTGCATTATTAGTACCAAAACGATATTGAATCTTGATGTATTTAGTTCTCCCACAATAACAAAGATGAAAAGTATTTTATAGGATTGATCCATTTGATGCGCTCCAAGGTCATTTACAGCTGCCATGAGTGGGCCTTACATCAGGGGAAATGTATCAAAATATTAAATAATTGATGCCACAAGGTTAGAATCAGCAGTTTTCATGGAAACCAATATTAGACGATTTTTTTTTTTTGAAAAATGCATCATATATTACTCCAAGGAAAAAATGGTTATATCATTGAGAAAAAAGCAAGAAAAGCAAAGATTACATCAACTGCACATAATGGTAATAGGAGGCATCTCTCTACATATGCAAGGAAAGAAATCACCTAAGCCTGCGTGCCAATGGGCAAACAGTTCACATCGTTTCGAAACCGTTCAAACTTAGCCTATACAATCCAAGCCAACTCTTCTCTAAAAAGCCTTAACTTCCCCATATAGAGAGGGACGTGTCATTCTGAAAGATAACTTGGCATCTTGTCCTCCAAAGAAAACTGATTGCTGCCAATCATGTATGCCATAAACCCTTGCAGCTGTCCCTTACCATCCAAGAATCTCGTAAAAGAGGCTCATTCTAGGAGAGAGGAGCAATAAAAAGGAAGTTGAATTCAGCTTGCAGCCACCTCCAAAGGTTTCTTGCTATTGGACATTTCCAGAAGATATGATCAACTGTTTCTTCATTCCCCCACACCATTAGATGGAATTTGTTTTGATACTCTTCGAATCTGGTTTTCTTCTATTTTGTAATGTCCTTTTTCTCGGCAAATTAGAACAATCTGGATTTTACAGCAAACCCTTATATTGAAAATATTAAATTCTGATTTTTATATTAAAACCCTTGTAGATGAAATTATATAATTCTAGAAATTTCTCATTTTTACAACAAATTCTTATTTTTGAAAAAAACCCTTAAATCTAAAAATATAAAACTCTAATTTTTTCTCTGATAAACAAATGAAAATAGAGATTTTATTGGAATAACGATAGAGTTCAGTTACAACAAAATGCAGAAATTATTTATGACAACTAAATATGAAAGTGGATAATTTAACTTGGAAACAACTCCTAATGGTGACGTCAACGCCAACAATGATGATGTTTGCCCTAGACATATGACGCCAACCTTACAAATGCTTGTGACGCCAACCCTAACATTGATGCCCTAGCGTAGAGTTGGAACTTTCATACTGTCCTAATTATTTGATTTAGCTGATTTTTGATATAGACCAAATTTAAAAGTGCAAATGTAATCCCTGGATGGAACCACCACGCAAAACCTTAGGGTTTTCGTTCTCTGATGCTCTACAGGAGGGTTTTCATCCTCTGAGGCTAAAAGTTGAAGCGGAATACTCAAACTCACAAATAAGTTGGAAATGTTGATTGATAAAAGATACTCTTCAAAGGAACCCAATGTCCCTTTTGTAATTTTACTTTCACCTTTTACCAAGACAACACCCATAAAACAATGTTTCACTTCTATTTTGTTGTTTGATTTGCTTTATTAAACATAAAATTACTTTTGGCCAAGTTAAGTTAAATTATTAATTTATTTCTCTTGCATCATCCCTTTGGCCTTCAGGAAATGGAGAATAGGCAAGGGTCTTCTAACTTATACAATTTGAAAAAAAGGACATGACAGTTCACCCGTCCCAAAATTGCTTGCCCTCAAGCAATTGCAAGCTTAATTGCTCGAGCTCTTCCCAAATGGTTATCTCTGAAATCCCTGGATCCAATTTCATCTTTGAAAATTTGCAATCCTTTGTTCCGAGTAAACTTTGCTTCATCAAGTTGTTTGACTGAGAACCAACATGAAATTGTTCCTCTTGCACTTCTAAAACATTCAGTTTTTGCTGCATGTTATCCATAATGGCCCCTTGTGATATTGCACTCTCATTACCTTCATCAGTGCTTTTGTTTATAATTTCTGGTTGCCTTAGAGAATCTGAAACTGAACTGTAAATCAACACTCATGAAGTTAGAATGACTGCCAAATTCATCTCATTGCACTTGGAATTTACCTTTAGTATTGGGTCTTAGCAGTTCTGTAGAGCTTGAGGTCTTTATTTTTCTGTTATGGGCACAAATACCTGCTGCAAACTTACCACCATATCAACGATCTCTTCTTCATTCCACTTTTCTTGAGAATTTTACAATACGTGTATAATTTTTTCATAAGCAATCACACTCATAGGAACTCCTTTCTTTTGCATTTCTTTGAAAATCTCCAAAGAATTTATGGGATGCCCAGCCTTAACATAAACTTCCATAAGATATGCAAAAAGATGAGAGGTTAGTTTATCTTCAGTGTCAGAGCTTTTTCCAATTTTCACATTCATTGGCATATTTCTCATATGCATTGCCACACTGTTTTTGATCATGTTTCAACTTAATTTTTTGGCATACTGAAGCTTTGAAATGTCTCAATACACCATCCCAAGAATCGTGTTGTAGAATGTAACCAATCGCTGAATTTGTGAACTCAACACCTACCTCTACTAAAATACTCTTTTGAAGTGCATGCTTATCAATAGAATCATTCTGAAAGTCAATTTGATATGTTTATTGGATCGGAACATTCCTTTCATAATTTGAACTGACATCATTTAAAGCCTCAGTGAAATGTCTCTCATTCATGAATTTTAGCTTCTCACCTAAACCCATGATGTAGAAATCATTGCATATCTTGTGTCCACTCCAAGTGTGGAATTCTAAATTTTGAATGCTGAATGTTGAGTTCAGAATCATGATACACGGAATGGTGAAGCCATTTTGTAGTATCCCAACCTTTGTGAATTCTTCTTTACACAACTAAGAGTGGTCAACCTATATGTAGTTTGCGCTGTAATCAAAGTGTTTACCTTCCGTTGTTGCATTAGAAATTGTTGAGATATCCTCAACACCTTCATCCAAACAATGGGCTGCCCACATTCTATGAAAATCTCTCTCCAAGATAAGGTTAAGTTGCTGAATCCTCCTAGTACATGGGTTGGTGAAGCCATCAGCTACATTCACATTAAAGCCTTTATCCTTTTTGTACCTCAAAAAGTCACCTGGATCCCATATGCAAAAACAATTTTGAGCCTGAATCAAAGAATCTATATGCCCTATGCTTTTCCAGTATAAATTTAGATATGCATATGGTTTCTTCTTCCAAGTGTGT
This sequence comes from Torreya grandis, assembly GCA_037957365.1. Taxonomy (NCBI): domain Eukaryota; kingdom Viridiplantae; phylum Streptophyta; class Pinopsida; order Cupressales; family Taxaceae; genus Torreya; species Torreya grandis. The sequence continues at coordinate 1,103,271 of JARHVA010003390.1, forward strand.
ACAGTGCTGTAATGAAAGATCTCACAAGGAGCTATGACATTCCCATCAATGTGATTATCATCTTTTGGAGATTCTCCTCTGTGTATCTTGGAAAGGTGAACATGCTTGGAACTTGATTCCAAATCGTGATGTGTTGATCTTCTATGTCCTCTTGCGATTTTGGGAGCAAATGTCTAAACACCACAATACACTTATTTTAAAAAATCTGAATATTAATATCATGTTTATCTTGCCCATGTCTAGAAATATCTTTGGGATCTCATATTAGGATGCGTAGGCAGCTTTGTGACCTGTCTTCTTGACCTTTGACTACAACTGTCAGATCATGATGATGCAAACACAACCAATTACACAAATACAACTCATTATATATGGATAATGTCATGTCAGTGTTGAATGGTATATAGCAACTAAATCAAAACTAGTATAAGAAGAGTAATTGTTGTTGCCCTATCTATCATACCATGGACTTTGGATAGAAGACAACCATTTGCCAACTTATCACCAATCTCCGTGTCAAATATTATGACACATTCATTTGCAAATATGACTATTGTTTGGGCAATTGCACTCTCTATCCAAACATCAAATCTGAATTCAACCAAGATGGTATTGGTATGAATTTGCTTACCTTGTAATTGCGCTGCTCCATTGTCACTTACCTTAAGAGCACTATTGGATATGAGGTGACATGCCTTTGAACCTCACATTGGACTTGTGAGTCTTAGGATCTCTGCATTATAATTATTCTGAGCATATCCTGTAATCCATGATACTTCCTCTTTACAATTAGATAACTTTAATGCTTCCTTCAAAAGATAAACACGTACTTGTGGACCAATTAGAAATTTGATTTCTAGTTAGTCTTACTAACACAATTTTATCTGGTCCTTTGGAATAAGGATGGAGTAGAGGATCAATCAACCAAACTTGCAAAACAACAATTGACTATTTGGGCATACCTTTCTGTGTTTCCCATGCACGAACCATACCTTATTGATGTTGAATGTTTTGCTATTGCCATTGTTGACCTGTGGCTTGTAGCTAAGATATTTGACCCTTGTGCTTCAACCATTGAATCCTATTGTCATTCATAATATTTTCCTTATACTTATCTGATATCAATTTTGATTTTTTTCTTATCCATTTATATGGGATAATGAAATTATCAACAACAATGATATTGAAATCAGAAATTCTATCCTTTATATATCTTAAAATATCCCCTGGATTCCATACCATTATGCAAAATGCATTTTGAGCCAAATGATCTATCTTCATTCTTTTACACTTTTTAGAACAATAGCAAAACTGAAGTAGATATGTGCTATCATTCCCATATCTTGAACTGAAATTATAAGAGTGCTTACCCTCTTTGGTTGAAGAAATGGCTTTTGATAGATTATTCTGAAATTTTGAAATTCAGTCTTATAGTAGTGGCTCACTCTTCGAAAGATTGTTGGGTCGTTATGGATTGGCACATCCATAGTTTGCATAACTGGTTGGGGCGAGTACTCGCCAAGGGCCCAAAATGAGTAACCGGCGGTTATTCGACCCGCTCAGTCGATTAACTGACAAAGGCAAAAAATACTTGAATTTATAAAAATAACATTTTTTTTAGAAATTACAGAAGCAAAATAGATGAAATAAGTCTGTAAAATATAGGGAAAGTGTTTTCTATTAGATTTAAATATAAGCCGTCTCGCTCTATCTAGAAAGTTGCACTTGTCCCTGTGGCTCCACCTCTGCCTCTGCCTCATCTCCAAGGATGTCCTCCAATCCAATCTCTCTTCGTTTTGCTTCAACTGCACCTTCCATAGCTTGCCTCTTGAAATCGACAATCTTTTCCTTTGTGAATATGGGGGTCTCTCTTTGTGCAATCCAATCGCTGTAGGGATCGATCTCATCTAGATCGATAAGCTCTTCTGATGCGTTCTCCAACTTCTTTGTGCAAAGTCGAAAGTTGTATTGCACAAAAACCAAGTCATTGAGACATTGTTGGCTCAACTTGTTGCGCTTTGTGTGAATGGAGTTAAGCAAACTCCAATTGCGCTTACATCCAGATGTGCTACAAGGTTGAGATAAAATTTGGAGGGCTAGCCTTTGAAGATTTGGGGTATTTCTACCCCAATCTTTCCACCACGACCCTGCGAACAAGATATTCAAAACTTTGTAAAAAATTAATAATTGTAAATTTATAAATATGTAATTGGTAAGGTACAAGTAAAAACTTTATTTTGTATTATCTGGTGACTGTGTGACTCTCTCTCGAATAGCTAGTGCTGAAGAAAAGAGTCTTACCCTTGTCTACTTGTAGTTCTGCAACTTTGTAATAATGAGGTCTCTCACCTCGACGTTAGGTGTTATACTCTCAATGCACGTTGAGAGCCTCTCCATAACCTCTCCACTATCATTTGTGAAGCTATCGGAGTAGAAAAACTTGGAGTTAAGGTAGTACCCTGTTGCATAGATGGGTTGGTGGAGTTGATTGTTCCATCTTCGATCAATCAACTCCCAAATGGTATCAAATCTGACACAATCCCCTCTATAATTATTTTGGATTGCCTCTTTAGCTCTATCCATGGCCTCATAAATATATTCCATTGGATTTTGCTCTTCATTCACCCATAACAAAACCCCTCACCAAAGGCTTCGACAGCTACAAAGTTACAAACAAATTAGAATTAGTGTTACAAACTTATAGATAAATTATAAAATAAATACTTTAAGTTTAAAAAATTGAAAACAAGGAAAACAACTTGAAATTTAAATTACAAGTTATTTTGACGATTTCTGTAGCTCTCGTTTCGAAGATTTCACTGAAAACTAGTTTCGAAACCTTCACTCCATCAAAGTTCTTGGAATAAGATGACTCCATCCATGTTTGAGCAAACATCTGCTTTAAAAGAGTCAACAAACTACAAATACTTTGCAATATAAGAAAGTTCATTGCAAACCTGGTGACCCTTGCTCGAATAAGCTCTTTTTTCTTGGTGTGCTCTCTCATCACGCTGGAACCCAAGGGTGATTGTAGATATATTTAGTTTTTTTTCTAGCTTCTTCTGCAACTGGTCACACCCAATAAAGTTTACCTATGTCCTCCAAAAGAAGGCCAAGGCAATGGGCCGCACAAGGTGTCCAAAAGAGAGATGAATGTCTCTCCCTAAAAAGTCTCCCAACCACCACATATGCTGGTGCATTGTCTGTGATAATTTGGACAACATTCTCGATGTCCACCTCTAAGACAACCTCCTCTAGCATCAAGCTTAAAGTTTCTACATTTTTTATTTTACTTGATGCATCAATAGATTTCAAAAATACTAGCTCATCATTTGAAGACGCCAGAAAGTTGATGAGAGTGCGGTTCTTTCCATTTGTCCATCCATCAGAAAGAATAGTGCATCCAAATTTATGCCACAACCTCTTATGATCTTCGACAATCATCTTTGCATCTTCAACTACATTCTCGAGCAACTTTTCACTTAAGTCTTTTGGAGAGGGTGTCTTGTACCATTTTCCTGCAATTGTCAAAGTTGTAACCAAATATTTACAGTACGGGTTCCTCGCCACGTTGAAGGGAAGGTTGTTGAAGTATCAAAAATTTGCGCATGCTTTATCTGCTTTTGCATGCACCTGCTTGTTCCATCCTGTAGTTTGGAGTGGAAGTTGTGCCCCAGGTGTGTTTCTAGGCACAAAAAAAGAGTGTAACTAAGACGAAACTGGTGCAGATGTGCCATGACGTTTGCATGGACCACGATCAAAGCCCACATTTTCTGTCATCGTTGTCGCTTCTTCTATCAATGTGGCACCAATGGTCGTTAGGGTTGCTTGCATCCTTGCCCTCTCTAGTTTTTTTTTGTCCAGTGATGTAAGCTCCACCATCATCTCTCATTTTATCTCTTCAGTGACATTGGGACAAGACGTGACGTCGCGGCAAGGAATGCATGAAATATTGTACTTCATGCGATTAATGCCTCTTGACATTCTCTTCGAGCAAAAGTTGCAAATTGAAATCGTTTGGAACGTTTCAACTTGCATAGCATACTTCCAAGCATTGATGCGAGCATTATGGGGAGTTGATTGGCTACCACTGACTGAATCTGAACCCGATGAACTACCGGATGCCATTGTTTGCTAATGGATACCCTGCAAAGCGCAAACATATTAAAAACAACATAAAAAAATAAAAACATTCAATACAAATTATTAATTAAAATACGATAAATAAATGATAATTATAAACTATAAAATGGAAACTAAAATACATTTATGATTTACAATTTTAACGAACAAATTATAAATATAATTTATAACGGTTATTGTTAAAAACAACAATAAATAAATTGTAATGATATATCATGGAAACTAAACATAACACAAACGGTTAAAAAACAACATTTTTAATCAAAATTTAAAAACATTTAGGCATAAATTGTAAATACTAACACAAAAATTTAACGGAATGCATGAAATTAAAATGAAATGCATCGAATTTGTATGCTAAGCATCAAAAATATTTATCAAACATGTTTTTAATTAAAATACAATTCTTTTACATGTTTGAAAATTTATTAAAAAAAATGCATGAAATTTGACGAAATGCATGAATTTAAAATGAAATGCATCAAATTTGTATGCTGAGCAAATTATAAATATAATTTATAACGGTTATTGTTAAAAACAACAATAAATAAATTGTAATGATATATCATGGAAACTAAACATAACACAAACGGTTAAAAAACAACATTTTTAATCAAAATTTAAAAACATTTAGGCATAAATTGTAAATACTAACACGAAAATTTAACGGAATGCATGAAATTAAAATGAGATGCATCAAATTTGTATGCTAAGCATCAAAAATATTTATCAAACATGTTTTTAATTAAAATACAATTCTTTTACATGCTTGAAAATTTATAAAAAAAATATGCATGAAATTTGACGAAATGCATCAAATTTGTATGCTAAGCATTACAAATATTGTTCAAACATATTTTAAAAATTAAATTAGAATCCTTTACATGCTTGAAAATTAAAAATAAAATAAAAACAAATGCACTAACCTCGAAATTTCTTTGCTCAATTCTCCTCAATCCACTCTTGGATGCTCTAAATCTTGTGTGAATGAAATGTGAGGAGGTGTGTTGCATTTTATAAGACTGGGTTCCGTGTATTTTTTGCGTTTTTTTTTGTTTGGAGGGAAATCCGCGGTTTCCCAGTGTGTCCGCGTGGGTTTTTTGCATGGGTTCCGTGGGACGCAAAACCGACGAGTAACCATCAGTTACTCGCCGGTTCTTTTTTATTTATTTATTTTTGATTGTCGGTGGTTTCGATCGACAGTGATTCATTGTCTGCAATTCCCGGCGAGTAACCGACCAACCGGTGGTTACTCGTCGGTTATTCCATCTATGGGCACATCTATTTTCATCTTTTGCTCTTTGCATTCAGTTAGTAATGCCTTTTCCTCCTTGATTTCATTGACATAAATGCAATCATTTGAAGTCAATAAAACATCTTATACTATCAAAAAATCTTTACCCTCGCCCTGCATGTTGGATCCCTCCCGTTCTTGCTCAATGATGTCTTGTGGCTCAGAATTTGATTGTTCTTCTTGCTTCATGATTTCTTCCTTAGCAATCTTTTGAGGTTTTGACTTTCCCTCTTTCTTCTTCAACCTATTTTCATTGTATATCTCCAAGAATTCTTCAAAGATATTATTTGTAAATGACAAAGTTTTTATCATATGTGCCAAAGACAAGAAGTTTGCATTTATCTCTGTCACACTGCTCTTTTAACCATGCTTCCTGAATATGATATTTCTTTCGTGCTCTTCTAAATGAAGTTAAAGCTTTGAAGCTAATAGAAAACCGCCCCAATCGCTGATCCTTAAAACTTGGGTTCTTTATGCATGCTTTTTCTCTTTGCAGGAATGTTGGTCGGAAAGTCTTGGAAGGGAGGTTGACTGAGATCCTCTCATTCGCTGAAGAGCTTGATTCGCCTTATTCAGATTAATACCTTTCAAGGCTTGGATTAACTCTGACATGGATTCTTTCACTGTCTACTAGATTGTTCTTTCCAAATCTCTCTGACCTAGACTGATTATTTCCTACAAAAAACTGATCTCATTTGTAGGAACCCTCTTTTCTTTGTTTTCCATGATTTTTCGTTTGATCCACACGCTTGCAAGATCAATGCTCTGAGACCACTGTAATGTCCCTTTTCTGGGCAAACTAGAACAATTTGGATTTTACATCAAACCCTTATACTAAAAATATTAAATTCTGATTTTTATATTAAAATCCTTGTAGATAAAATTACAGAATTCTGAAAATTTCTGATTTATACAAGTTTTGATTTTTGCAACAAAACCTTAAATCTGAAAATATAAAACTTTGATTTTTTTTTGATAAACAACTGCAAATAGAGATTTTATTGGAATAACGACAAAATTTAGTTGCAACAAAATACAAAAATTATTTATGACACAATTGAATGTGAAAATGGAGAATTTAACTTGGAAACAACTTCTAATGGTGCTGTCAGCACCCACAATGATGATGTCAGCGCTAAACATATGATGCTAGCCTTAGAAATGCTTCCAGAAGTGTGATGCCAACTTTAATATTGATGCCTTAGTGTAGATCTGGGACTTCCACGCTGCCTTGATTATTTGATTTCGCTGATTTCTGATATAGCCCATATTTGAAGCGCAAATGTAGTCCCTGGATGGAACTGCCACACAAACCTAAGGGTTTTCGTCTCCAAGTCCTTTCCACCGAAGGGTTTTCATCCTCTGATGCTCCACAGGGGGTTTTTCGTTCTCTGAGGCTGAAAGCTGAAGCGGAATGCTCAAACTTACAAATAAGTTGGAAATGTTGATTGATAAAAGATACTCTCCAAAGGAACCCAACGCTCCTTTATAATTTTACTTTAACCTTTTACCGAGGCAACACCTGAATAAAACAATGTTCCACTTCTATTTTGTTGTTGACTTGCTTTATTAAAAATATATAACCTTTTTAATAAAATAACATAATTTGCCTTTTTATAATATAAAATTACTTTGGCCAACTTAAGTTAAATTATTAATTTATTTCCCTTGCATCACCCCTTCAGCGTTCAAGAAATGAAGAATAGGCTAAGGGTCTTCTAACTTATTTAATTCGAAAAAGGGGACATGACATATTTTCATAAGACACGTCTACATAAATTGGATATTCAACTGTTTCAAGATGAGTCACTAGAAGCTCAACTTCCATTTAGATTTCTTGAAGAGCCTTTTCATCAACTGCCTATACGAGTGTTTTGTTTTGAATATAAACAACAGCGATGATCACTTCAGTCCCAAAAACTAGCATGTAGTTTGCTGGAAGCTGTGATGGTCTAATAACTTGAACTAAGGTGCAGCTTTTCTTTCTGCAACATCATTTTTGTGTATCTATTGAGTTGTGATCTAGCTGTGAAGTTGGAGCTCTTACTTCCATGGTAACGTGGGTTCGAAAACAGCGCCCGTGGTCTTCAATATGATGCAATCATTAAGTGTACTTTGTAAAATGGAGTTAAGTACCATATCCAATCTATAGAAGGGTTTTTCTGAAAAAAATCACTGCTGTAATGTGCAGGCTGTTAACTGTTTCTGAATGCAACGCTTAGCCAGAAAATTTGAAAAATTATCATGCTTAAATTTCCTCAACTTCCACTTGAGTTGTCAACATTGTTGAATTCATTATCATCGAAAGGCATAGACAGTTGGTGCTGCACTGCTTTGGGATCACTCATCATTTCCATTCTGATGGGCATCGGGAATGAGTCCATATGAGCTTGTGCAACTTGTAGATGAGTGTGGAGTTTGCCTCATCTCTTCGCTGTCTATTCATGCTACTGGTTCACTTTGGGTTGCATTTCTGCTATTTGATCTTTGGTATTTTGAATGTTGCCTTTAACATCTACCAACGGATGATTGGCCTATGTATAAAGCGGAGCATTATGTTTTTAAGATGTGATTTGTTCCACGTGTTGACAAAGTGTTGGAAATCACACGTAACATGTCTAATATCTAGGTATCTGGTTTGATTTGTTTACACACCGAAAAATAAAGAAAGTCCGTCCTTGCTTGGATCTCTCTTCCTCAACCGCTTAGTGCCAAGATGGCGTTCCATGCCTCGACTATATTCAACAACATTGGACTCATGGCCTTGGGACTTCTCTTGGTTAGCTAAGGGTTTGTTCTCACCAGTTGTTGATTGACATTGATCACCACATTCAATGAGGTGGTAGGAGAGCTTGCCTTTGTTCCCTTCACGAGGCGGAGATTCGACAACACTGGACTCATGGCCTTGGGACTTCTCTTGGTTAGCTAAGGGTTTGTTCTCACCAGTTGTCGATTGACATTGATCACCACATTCAATGAGGTGGTAGGAGAACTTGCCTTTGTTCCCTTCAGGGGGCGGAGATGGTGGAGCACTTTTTTTGCTATTTGGATCAAAGGTGCTTGGATCATTACCTTCGAGAAGCAGTCTCCTTCATGTGTCAAGTTTTTAGGGGACCCAGAGCTACCAAATTAGTTACATTTTTCCTTCAGCCAATTTTTGTGGTTGGAGGTGTGAAGTGTCCCTTGGATACTACAAATTTTCACATGGATGGTGATATATTTGTAAGGTTGTGTATAGATTGGTTAGGCTGTATCCTCTATGTGTTGATATTAGGTTTCCTTCATCCTCTTTTTCTCATTCTAAACATGGTAGATTTAATGTTCCCCGGACTAGATGGTCTTGTCCATATTCCAATAGATACGACCACATGCGTATCACCAACTTCCTTTCTACTATTGGAGGATCACTGGCTTTGGATGTTAGGAGAGTTTCTGGAACACCTTTTTTGCATCCCCTAGGATCAATTAGCTGTGGCCATTCACCTATGGATATCATTAAATTGTGCATTGGCTCACTTACAATGTTTGATCAGTAGGGGCCTGGGATGCTTGCTTCAGATTTAGGGGAAACCTTTCCTTCCAGCCTATCTTCTATCTTATTTGGTGATGGTTCTTCCTTTATCATGATTATTTGTAATGTTTATAATACATGCATCTTTGTAAAATTTTAGAGTTTACCCGCTTTGGGTTCACCCCCTTGTTAGCCAGGTTCTCTTATTAGTGTGGTTTGAATGTAATTTTAGCTTGTGGATTTTTTGGAGCTTTTTTTCATTCCTTGTTATTTATGCTGACTATACTTTTGAGTCCCATTGACATAGTTTGGTCATTCGTGGACATTGATATAATTTCCTTCTTTCTATGCTGCAGCTGGTCCACTGGACTTGTTTCATTTCTTCCTTTATGTCCTCCTTCCACTCCTCCAACATACACATACACCTTTTCCCTTAAGGTTGCTATGGAAAAAGGTTCTTCATTGTCTTTATCGTCTAAACCACTGGTGTTTCTTGCCCTTGTTTGTCTTTTCTTTGCTCTCAAAATTCATTGCTATGTTGTATGGTTTGTCGCAAGTAGGCAGGGAAACTTCCATTTTAGTTATATACTCAGAACTAAGGCTTCTATGAACCATCGTTTTCTCCATTGTTTGAAGCATTATCTAAATTAATAAATAAGCTGTAATAAGCTCCTTTAGTTGTTTGTAGTATGTTCTAACCGATTTTATATTTCCCTCCTCCACATTGTAAATTTCTTCACTTCTCATTCTCCTGCTGCAACAATTGGATAGATAAATGCTGATATTTTGCTAATATTCTATGCCAAAGGTGCTTTAATATGAAAAATTCATTAAAGAATATTTTGTTCTTTGAAATGAGTTAAGCGAGTAGGTACTGTTGGCAGGGAAGAAGCAATCGATTGTAGTTATTCAGGACTCAAGCTAGAAGCTTCTGTAATTTATTGGGATCTTTTTGAAGTTCATCATGAATGCGTGATGATTTTGATTGTGCCATCGAATTCCAAAAGGGAGAGTAATTAGCTTTTTTATCTTGATGAATCTGGAAATGAAATAATCTATGAAAATCACTAGACGAGCACTAGAAGTAATTTCAGAGGATTCTATTAGAATTTAGTGACGTGTCACAAAATGGAACAGTTTTTATGTCTATTTATTATTCAAAAACCATCCTCTAATTTTGATTCATTAAAATAAGAACATTATGTGATAGTTGAAGTTTTTCTATAGAAATAGGATTTTTTCTAAAATGAGAATGCTATATGGTATGTACTAGGGGCTGTAATGGTTAATGGTAATTTCCAGCCAAAGTTGATAGAAACTAGCCTTGTGCCTTTTGGCATGGAACCTCTTTTGGTATGCTAGCACTGGCAGTATGGTTCGTTGTAAGGGCTTGAAGGCATTAAAGGCAATCCTCATGGGCTTGTAGGATTTTGATGTACGGGGAGGACCAAATGTAAGTCCCTGCCAATTAGGGGTACATCAAACTTAAATGGTGCTGATTTTGGAGTGGGGCCTCATTGGAAGGTTTGTGATGGCCATGATAATTCTTTTCCTAATGAGGTGGTTTAGTACATATACTGTCTGAGCAGTTGCATTTCTTTAAGTCTGTATATAGGGATTGCCTTTGCACACTAACTCTATTATGACACGTGCTTTGTATGTTTTCAGTTTTCAATTGGTAAGACTGGTCTTGTAGCAATATGGATTCAATTATAAATATTAGTTTGCATGCAGTCTTCGAGCTGATATTAAGCCTATTACTTACATAATTCCTTTATTTTTATGTGCGTGTTATCTATATCTCTATACATGATCTATTGGAACATGAGATTTTCCACACTTCCTAGATGGAAAAGTAGGTGACTGGGATAGATATTGATTCTTCTTTTTTGTTTTTGAAAACTAGATGGTTATATGGGTGGGATTAAACATTATTAAAATTATAGTAAAATGATAAGAGTTCCATTCTCTATGTAGAAGAGTGAAGGCATGCACAGTTAGTGACCAATTTGTTGTGGCCACTATTTTGATTTTGATTATTACTTCTATAGGATTGCTCAGTAAATGTGATTCCCTCTTATAGTGGGAATATGGTAGTTTATTTGATCCTTCAGATATTTTTTAAGTTATTTAACTGGACAAGCACAGTTTTACTTGGCTTTACACTTGAATTTTGTTAAGATGCCTTATGAACAACCTTGATTCACATACAATTGTTACAGATTTCAATGTGAATTCTGTTCTTGTGACTTACGCACTGCCTTGTTTGCTTGTCAATGTTTAATATACCTAGTCTATTTTCAACCAATATTTTATGGCTAAAATTATAGTTAGTACTTTTATAAGATTTCTTTGTAAATGTACTTTTATAGTTTATTGGATCCTGTAGATAAATGTTTTTATGGTTTTTGATTGCGCAAATATGTTGTAAATATGCTTTAGATTGGAGTAGGTCGAAGATTCTCTAGGAAGGGCATCTAATTGTTGAAACTTCTTGTGCCACAAATTGCATTGATGGTCATGAGCACATCAATAACCTTATACTTCTTTATTTTTGGCATCTACCTTTTATTTCTATAAGGTTGTGCATAAGTTTTGAAACTTCTAGTGCCACGAATTGCTTTGATGGACATGCATCATCAATATACTGGTATTTCTTTCTTTTGGGCATCTGCCTTTTATTTCTACAAGGTTGTATTCCTTTTCTGCAAGAGTATCACATACATGTACGTTTAAATGCATCTAGTTTTCAAAATTTTCTGTGTAGAGATGCTACACAGTAATTGTTATAGAGAACTGTAATTTTAAATGCTAAATAGAATTAAAGCATACACCACGTCAAATAGCTTGTCTTTGCATCTTTCCTTTTACTTTGGCACAGAAACAGGTCACAGAGTAACTCTTATCATGTGATGTGTTGCATGGTTTACAATTCTTCTATTTACAATCCGCATTTATATATATGTTTTTAAATTGAACTGCAGGGTTGTTCCCTATCGCCAAATTCAGCCAGAGGCTTATAGACTTTATCTGGAACTTCTTGGTAGATATTCATTTTCATTTGCTCCAACAAACGCTACATCCTATAGCAAGAAGTGAGTACAAGTTTCAAACTTTAGCACTTTTTGATAATATGAATAAAAGCAATTTGTCTGTTATTTCTCACCATTCTTAGTGAAAAAAAAAGATAAAATTCATAGGTAAACATGAGGTACGATATAGTTTGTGTTTAATTGTGTCATCCTTTATAGAAATTGATTCTTCATTGTATTTTGTGTTTCGATGATTAAAGAGATAGGCATGGGCCGACCAGAAATTGATCCTCAAGTGCAAAGGCAGAAGGGAGATGCAAGACTGACTTGTCAAGTAGGGACAAAAGTCGGACTTAGTGATGCAACGGTGCTGAGTGGAAGGATCATCACTCAATAAAAAAATTTACTCTAGGGATAACAGGCTGATCTTCTCCAAGAGTTCACATCTATGGAAAGATTTGGCATCTCAATGTTGGCTCTTCACTACTTGAGGCTGTAGTGTGTTCCAAGGGTTGGGTTGTTTGCCCATTAAAGTGGTATGTGAGCAGGGCTCAAAACGTCACGAGACAATCTGGTCTGTAGACTGTGATATTAGCAGTGTCATTGTCATCCAGCATATTATTATTAATTTCATGTTTTGGTAGACGACCTTGTAATGTTAATGATTGTATTGTCAGCTATGGGTAGTGTATTAATGAGTCCTTATGAACGGTTGGGTTGATGGTTGTGTTTAACCAACAACCGTAGGTTCTCTTGTCATATAAATAGAATGATGTATGTCGGGGTAAGGGTGCTGAGTATTACGTCATGCATGTACCGAACAACTTGTATTGAACACTAACTATGAGATAAAGCTGTAATTATTCTCATGTTCTTCGATTCTGCATTGTGGTATGCTTTTACTATTCTGTAATTGATATTTCTTGGTAGCGAAGTTTCTATAACAAACATGGGCTATTTCCGATGCGGGCGTTAAAGCAATGAGATGGCTTGTCCTAAGTATGAGAAGATTGGGAAGGACACACCTTTGGTGTACTAGTTATCTTGCCCATGGTAGACGTGGGTAGCCAATTGCAGAGCGGATAATTGTTGAACGCCTATAAGTAAGAAGCCCACCTCAAGATAAGTGCTCTCCATATGGTCACGACGAGATGAGCCGTTTATTAGACAAGTGTTGAGTGGAATTAGAGCTTACTCTTAAGTCCATTTGTGTGCTCCACTTTATTTTTCATTGTCTTCCTTTCCTGTTTTGATCATCCTATTGTATAATAGGTCGGTAGGCAACGAAATAGATAAAGACGAGACCCACCAAGATATCAATCAGTCTGAGACCCACCATCACCAATCACCATATTGTAAGTGGTGGTTGAGACCCACCATCATCATATTGCCATATTGTGAGTGGGTGGGGGTGGCCAACCACATTTGTATTTTATTATCTATGCCCTATCTCTCTATCCACCCCTGCACTCCCACCTGCCTATTCTTCTACCGGACAACGCCCCTCCTTGCTCTCCCTTCGGATAGATATAGGGGCCGATCAGTCGATATACACTAATGCCCTACATTAGATGAAGTGGTTAGGCCGATTTGATCCCCCAAGATCCGCCCGCACCCATCTTCAACTCATCCATGGGGTGAGATGAGTTGGTTTTGCACAATAGTGATCAATTAAGAGATATAGATCGAGGGGAATCTATATGAGTCGGTTTTCTAGCTATGTCCACAAGATTTCTGTGGGTCCCATAAAGTAAGTGCCATATCTCTATTCTATAGAGATTGCTCTCAACCGGCTTGACGGCTCTTTGCATCCACCTACCCCAACCCAACCATTTTAACTGGATAGGCTTGGCACTCTTTAGGGAGTGGGCTATTTCCTTGATCAATATTCCTAGATACATGTGGAGCTAGTTCCTTGATTGGAGTAAGAATCAGATCGACCATTCTGGTTGGGGCGGATCGACCATTTTGGCTAGTGCATCACCACTGGTGCCATTCCCTCGGGGACAAGCTAACCTTGTGTAAATCTGAGGCCCGCTTTGGGAAGCTTTGCCTCGCTCACATCCTCTCTTCGCATGACCGACAAGGCCCTATTAGAGTTGCACTCCATATGGTTATCTTATCTCCCCCTCTCAGAGCACAAAGTGATCTGGTGCCAACTCTCCTTCGGGGAGTGGGTCAACAACTGAGCAAAGGGGCAGTCTATGGCTAGGCTATGTATAGTCTAGTCTATTGGAAGGAAATGATATTGGGGAATCAAATCCCTTTCACGTGAATAGATTGGCGCATACACATACTTTTCATACAAACTAAGCCGGTTAGTCGCACTCTATATCTATAGCGCTGTCGGCTGGGTGTGCCAGACCAGATAATATGCATGATGAATGCTATTATGCCATCCCCTATGCTATCATCTTACCCCTTAGCTTAGAGATGCGATATCAGTCATCGGTCATATTTATCTTAAACCTTGTTCTCAATATTTATCTTACCCATTTCAATGATTTTATCTTCTCTTTTGTAATTGGCTTTAACAAGTAAAGATTAATGAAACAAGCTAAATTCATTGATGTATAAACACACAAGACATTCAATCTATTTAAGAAAAGAATACCACCTTTGGATAATAAAAGGGAGGATGGCTTGTTTTTTTCTTTAATAAAAACTACGTACTTTATATTAATCAGAAAAGCTTATGTACAAATTCTTCCATGCCAAGCATGGAAGCTGTTAGCCATATCAGAGGCTTGATAAACATTACAACCAATATTCCTATTCATTAAGCAGAATCTAAATTAAGAATTGTCCTAATAGCTTCTTGAATCTTATTAGACCACCACAAAGGAGGTGGTCCATAGCAAAGGATACCATCATTATTGTCCAAGGCCCAATTCACTAATCCATCTGCAACTTTATTTTGCTGTCGAGGAATATGTTTGAAAAGAATTTGTTGGAAGGTATGTTGCAATTTCTGGATTTGATCAATTTCTTTTGCAAGTTGCCAATTGGGAGGATTTCCATTATCTGAGTTGCTAAATAAATTTATCATGATTTTGGAATCAGATTGAACCCTGATCTTTTGCCATCCTATTCTGATAGCTTCTTGCATTCCTCTACAAATACCTCTTATTTCAGCCAAATTATTTGTAGAGATACCCATATTTTCCGCAAAGATAAAGCATACCTCTCCGTGTCTAGTACGCCCAATTCCTCCCACAGCTGTTCTCCCAGGATTGCCCCTTGAAGCACCATCAGTATTAAGAATGCCATGGTAATCATTCATATCCTTTTCTGAAACATTATTTTGTGTTTTGATCTTTGCATGAAAGCGAGGCATAGCAGCCTCCTTAGGATCTAAAGAACGCTGTCTGTAAATAAAATCCCATTGTGGATTTGCTTGAGTAGGAAGCGATATCTTATGTTTAAGGCTTTTTGTGTAATTGGATTTAATTGTTTCCCAAACATATATAGCTTCTCTTCTGTTTTGTCTGAATATTCTATAGTTTCTCTCCTTCCATATATTCCATAATAGAAGGGAAATGCCACTCCACATAGCAGGAAGCATATTTTGTCCTTTAGGTATGGCTACCTTCCATATGCCCGTAACATTTGCAAGGGATTCACATCTGTTCCATTGAATCTTAAATACCAAAGCCAGTTGTTGCCATAAGGGCATTACCCATGGGCATTGAAAGAAAAGATGATCTATAGTTTCCTCCTCTTGAGTACAAAGCTCGCATCTAAATGGGCCATAAATTCCTCTCTTTTTAAGCCTTTCCCTTGTAAGGATTCTTTTATGTGTGAGAAGCCAAAGAAAGAAACTTACCTTGGGCCATAACCCTGGCTGCCATATATGCTTAAACAAGGTTTGATCAGGATGCGGTTGTGCTTTCATTAAAACATTATATCCTACATATACCTCATATCTTCTAGAAGAGCTACCTCCAAATCCAATTTCACCCTGCTCAGAAGAGAAAAAAAGAGCTCGATCTCTCAAAATCTGGTTTAATAAAATCTGTTCTTGAGCAATCCTTATAGGCCATTCTGATATAAAAATCCAATCATTTTCAGCTCCCCAGGGTCGAATTATTGGTTGAATATACTTTGCTATCTTAACCTGTGCTTGCATATTCT
Source organism: Torreya grandis (assembly GCA_037957365.1). NCBI lineage: Eukaryota > Viridiplantae > Streptophyta > Pinopsida > Cupressales > Taxaceae > Torreya > Torreya grandis. The sequence goes on from JARHVA010003390.1 coordinate 1,119,385, forward strand.
CCATTATTGATTGAAGCTGAGGATAGAGTGTAATAATTGGGGGTTTTCCATCCCAAGAATTAGTCCAAAAGTTTGCTATGAACAATCCAGAACAATTATTATTTAATTAAAATTTCCCCTCTTTTGATAAACATTAATGCTGGAGAACCTCCATTCGGAAGAACTCTTCTAATAATCTATTCCGGATTGCTGTTTTCTGCATATTTCTCCCTAAAATTTATAGACCAAAGGTCTTCAGGATAAACAATAAGTCTCCAGTAAAATTTTGCCGCTAAGGCTATATTATGATGAATGGAAGATCTGAAACCTAATCCCCCTTCTTTTTGGGCTAACATAAAGATGTCCATTTGACCAAAGATCACTTTGTCTTTTCCTGAGTCCCACTCCATAGAAACCTTTGACAAAGAGAATCCATCTTTTTTAAGATTGTAGCAGGAATGTTCACTACTGAGGCAACATAAATCAGCATAGCTTGAAGGACTGATTTGATGAGAGTCATCCTTCCTCCTGTTGATAACCATTTATTTGTCCATTTCTGTAATTTCTATTCAACTTTATTAATAAGCCATTGCCAATCGTTTAGGTTTCCAGGAGATAAAGGCACACCTAAATATCTGAGAGGGAATGTTCCTTTTTGAAATTGTAGAATATTCAAAATCTGATCTTCTTGTCTTTCAGAGCAATAGAAAAAGAATATATTGGATTTTCCATTATTTATTAGTTGACCTGTGGCCGAAGAAAAAGTATGAATGATCTTTTGAATTCGTTTGGCTTCTGCCACAGTAGCTTTGCCCATCATAGATGAATCATCAACAAATTGCAAATATGATAGTGGTTTAACAGTTTTAGCTAAATGTATTCCTTGAATTTTCTTCTCCTAACAATGTTTTTTGCTCAACTTGCCCAAACATTCTGCTAGGATAATGAACATAAAAGGGGATAGTGGATATCCTTGCCTTATACCCCTTGAAGCACCAAAATATTTTGAAGGAGAACCATTAATTAAGACAACAAAAGTTGCAGTAGAAAAGCAAGCTCTTACCCAATGAATCCATTTAAAGGAAAACCCAAATCTTTCCAAGACTTGACAAAGAAAGTTCCAATCCACCCTGTCATATGCCTTTGATAGATCTAATCTGATGAACATTGCCGGCCTTTTTAGCTTTTCCATTGAGTGTAGAATTCCTGAGCAAGAACTATCTCATCATGAATATGTCTTCCTGGAACAAATCCCCCTTGTTCAGGTGATATTATTTTTGACAGAAATGGCTTTAGTCTTTCAGCAATAACTTTTGTTATTATCTTGTACACCGCATTACATAAAGCTATAGGTCTAAATCCCGATATATCTTCTACCTCTCTGGCTTTTGGAATGAGGGCTATGTATGTCCTATTCAACTCTTTGAGCATGGTTTTCGCTTTCCTCGCTTCCTCCACTACCTGCAACAAATCAAATTTTATAATTTTCCAAAATTATTGAAAGAGTTCTATAGGAAACCCATCAGGGCCCGGAGTTTTGCCTTTCTGCATGGAAAATACAATTTGTTGAAGCTCCTCCTCCAAAACTAGCTGGATCAGCTTATCATTATCCTCCTGAGTGATATGTGTAGGAATCAGATCTAACAGGTGTTCTTGAGCATTTCTATCCAACGATTGTTCCTTAAAAAGATGTTGGAAGTATTGGCTTGCCAGCTTCTTCATGCCATTCATTGAATTTTCCTTAGCTCCTCCTTCTGTGGATAGGCTTTGAAGGTAGTTTTGTACTCTCCTTGCTAATAGAGATTTGTGGAAGAAGGCTGAATTTTTGTCTCGCTGAATTCTGGATTTTTGTTTACTCATGATTTCCTCTCTGAGTTCCCATTCCTTTAAATCTGCCTTCAAAGAGCATTCTTTCTTAAAAAGATCAATTGACATACCTGAATTTCAATGAATATCATTAATTTTCCGAAGCTCACCTAAAAAATGAGCCTTTTCTTTGGCAATATCACCAAATCCATTCCAATTCCATTTCTGGAGTTGAACTTTTAGGTACTTTAATCTTTGGGCAAACATATACATTTGTGTTCCATGCCTAGGCCTACCTTCTATCCTCCACTTACGAACTAGATCATATATATCTGCATGCTGAAGCCACATCAATTGAAATCTGAATGAAGTTTTGGGATGGATAGTTTTTCCTATTTCCAAGCAAACAGGTCAATGATCCGATCCACTATTATTAAGTATCCTTGCTTTCGGAGCACATCCTTGCAGCCAGCGTTCTTCAGAAACAATGAATCGATCCATTCTTTCTAGAATACAATCATTTCCTTGTCTTCTATTGGACCATGTCATTATCCCTTTGTCCGTAGGAACATCCACTAAATTATGGGACATTATGAACTGCTGCAACTCTGTTGAGCTGGCGTCTAAATGATTGTTTCCTCCCTGCTTTTCTGAAAGAGTAAGAATAGTCTTAAAGTCTCCTCCCAGTATAAGCGGTATTTTTGGGAAAGAACTTATAATGTAGTCCATTCCTCTCCTGTGTTGCCTTTTATCCTCCAGTGATACAGGGGCATAGATATTACACAATATGAACTGCTGGTCTTGCATCTTGTCATACCCCTGTAAGCATATAATTCCATGCATGGCACATGAACTGCTGATCCCATAGTGTTATCTGACCTCCCGATGCACCAGCTGAACTAATAGAAATATGTTGAGATTGGGGCCACATATTATTAGCAAGAGTAGAAACTAATTCCATAGAAGCTTTTGTTTCTTGAATACTTACCATAGCTGGCTTATTTAACACAATCATCCTTTTAAGCTCTTGAAACTTAGAAGATGATCCCTTCAATCCTCTAATATTCCATGTGATGATTTTCGTTGAGCTGGGTATTGGAGATATTGGGTCAAATCCCTAATTGCTCTCGAATGACTCAACTCTTGTCCTTCCTATTGAATTTTAATCTGATTGGGTTTCCTTCCCGCTCTAGTATTATTGTCCAATTTGAATTTTTTGTTTTGTTCCTGTTCCACTCCAAATAATAGATCATCATTATGTGTTCTGGAGTGTTCCTTAATTACTAATTCTTTGTCCAGATCTTCCTTTTCTTTTGACTGCTGAATCTCTTCCTGAAGTTTGTCATTTAACTTAGTTTTCCTTTGATAGCTTTTGATCCCTGTGTGGTCTTCATTCTTATTAGGATGGCCCTGAAAAATAACCAGCTGATTTTGAATATCCCTCTATTGCTGATTTATTGCTTCTTGGGATTTTTCCAACTGTGTTTCTGGGACTTGTGATTTCATAAGATCTTCTATCTGTTCTTCCTCATTTTCCTCCTGGAGACTTGCATATCTATTAGAGTTGCTCATTGCCTGTTGATCCTTCCCATTTTTTTTGCAATATGTTTCTTTTTTGGTATAGCAAGTTCCTCTTTTTGTTTTTCTGCCTCCTTCGAATCTAACACTTTAGCTGGGTAATCTTTCACGAGATGGCCATATTTGTGACAAAGACGACAATGAAAGGAGAATATTCTCATAGTCCAACATTTGCTCCCATTCCTCATTATCAATTACTAGTGAAATTTTAGCTGGTAAAGGATTAGTCAGATTTATAGGGACACAAATCCTTGCATAGATCATTTGTTCCAACTGAATCGAAGCATCAACGATCATCATGAATTTACCCAGGGTATTGCTAATAGCCATAAACACCGTTTGATTCCAGTATTCAGTTGGTAAACCATAGAGTCTCACCCATACTGGAACCATCGAGGGTAATTCTTCTTCTGGTTTAAACATGGGATGCCAGGGCTTCATGAATAACCCCGCACGTCCCATAAACCAAGGACCTCCTTGAAACACAAATTTCTTAATTACAGCTATATCAAAAAAAATAAAAAAATATCCATTAGGACATACGGAGATCGTGAACTCACTTTCGTCCTCCACATTTTTTTTGCTCATTCTTTCATTTTTATAAGCGATGGACGAAATCCCAGAAATTTGACAATTAATCCTCTATTTTCCAATTCCCGGAGATTATCTTGCACATCTTCCTTCTTGAGGTGAATGATTGGGGTTCCATTTGCCGCCAGCATGCATCCTTTCTCATTTTTCCTTGGATCGAACTTTGGCATTCTCAATGGCATTTTCTAAAAATTTCGATTGGATGGATTCGAGGATGCAAATCCTCGCAATACATCCCTGAATGATGTCTTACCATTATTAGATGCATTGTTGGTTTTCCTTATGTTTTCCATAGTCGCAACAACTAAGGTGTTCGCCAAACGCGAAGGGACTAAAGAGACACAGTTCGAGAAGAATATACCTTAAAACAATGATGGCGGGACCCTTTCCTGACCCCATGGGTTGAGTTAGGGCAATACGACACTTTTTGAAGGACACGTAGATCTAAACCGAATCTTCAGACCCAAATCGAAGCATCTTTAGGTGACGTTTCTTCTGAAATCGTCCATCCGAGCATGGACAAAGGGCACGAACCTTACAACATCTTTTTCCCACTGTGCATATATTTCTTCTCTTGTTCATGTCTTTGCATTGAAATTGATCAGGAGGATGGCTTGTTTTAAGAAATATCTGTTAGAAGAATTTACAGAAGCAACGATATAGTATTTAATATACTCATTCATTCTCAAATAGTACTATTGACTGAAATACTTACTCGATCACTAAATTAATATCTAATGTAATTTAATTGTTCTAATCTAAACACACCTTTTACAAGCAAAATAATTTCAACCCATGTTTCTTCAAGGGGGTGTGATTTGGGGATGGTACAAAGTACTCCCGTATACTAGGAGAAAGGGATGACAAAGGGTTGACTACAAATAAAATAAGAAATCCAAAAACTAAAAAATATAAAAAATAACAAACTAAATATCTAACATTGATTGACAAAATGTTCTATCTATTTTGATCAATCCCTAAGTTGATCTGTAATTAAGATAGACATTCCATTCCTAATTCATCGTCACAGATCTTATTATACTTACAACCGATAAATCTGATGTATATTGTTGTTTGTTAAGTACTTTGTTTAGAACAGTTTTTAATATAGAATTGTGAAGCTATCCAAGCGCATGAATTTATGACAACAGTTTTACAAACATGAAATTGAGCAAGTAAAAGAACAAGAATTATTCACACAAAGGAGAATGTATACAAATTTACTTTGGGAGAAGCCCTATGCAAGAAAACTCTAATATCTTGGGGCCTTGCCTCCTTATGTCAACTGAAACCAGCAAGAATTACAAGCCATTTGCTCCTGTGGAGCCTTTAAGAAAACCGTGGGACTATTATGATACTTCTACAATGCTGTCACAAGCTTTTCTACTTTGAAACTTGCTCAACTAAGTCAGCTGTAAAAGCATGCTACATCTCTAGATGTCTTTTTACAAGTGCCCATGATCCTTATTTATACACAAAACAGGTTACAAAACAAACACAGAGGAACCCAAGGGACTTTCCATCTCAAATTTTGGAATGGGAATGTTTCGTCTTTAGTTTTGGGAGGTTGAACTTCTCCTATGTCACATCCGGGCAGATTCGTGCCTGTCAAATTTGTCTGTTTGTCTGTCTGAAAGTGACAGATTCTCCAGTGGTATTTCGTTAGGTAGATTTGTCTGCTATTGAATCTACTGAGTTTAGTTTTTTTGTACGGGACAATTTAGGTGTTTGGCAAAATCGTCACTTTTTCCATTTCAAGGAGGTTCTGAGCCATCCTCATAGCTTCTTGCACATTTCTCTAACTCTGTATGGTCACCTGAAACAATGTTCTATGTTTTACTTGTCTTCATCATTCAGAGTGCAAGCACATACATGTTGTCGAGTGTATCAATGTTTATACAAACCACGTAAAACCTATTACATCTGAAGCAAATTGAAATAAATTGAAAAAACCTACTACATTGTCTTTGGAATACTTCTTGGCTTTTCATGGTAATTGTCCTTTCAAACCAATCTGCCAATTCCCTTACTCCACTCTTTTATTGTCCTCACCTTTTGCTGCAATGCAACGACTTTTTTGAACTCCTCTTGAGCATTGGGTGAAAAATCTTCAGTGGAAAGAAACAATGGGCCTTCTTCGTCATCTAGCATTGAAGTTTAAAAAAGGCGTTAGCTCTCAACATTCATGATTGAATATATCTTGATATAAAGCAGGTCTAATCTGAGTGCATTGGTTCCCACTTGCTCGACAATCACAAATGCTCTAAGCTTTAAGTGTTTAAACTTCTTGCCTTGGTGCCTATCTCTGCTTAAGTAAAGCCATACCTTTTCCCCAACCTGGAATGTGCTCAATCCTATGCTGATCATGCCTTGCTTTATACTTAGATTGAGACTCCTTTAATTTCTCTTGTACTTGAAGATGAAGTTGCTTCACTTTGTCAATGATTTTTTCAGTCCCTTTGGATTTCTGAATCAATCTCCTTTTTATTCTATCTTGGTTTTCCCATAACAACATCAAATGGGTTAGATGCAAGAAACCAAAACACGTTTCAAAATTAGAAAGAAAGAAAGAAATCAATTATATTAATGTCCACAAATGACCAAAAGTAGGTCAATGGGACTCGGGAATACACCCAAGTCTTCGTAGAAATATGAACTGCCCTATTATATGAGTGTTGAATATATGCTGAATTTTCATCCAAAGTCTTCGGATTCTTTCTATTATACCCCCTCAAGAGATGCACCAATGTTCTGTTTATTTCTCTAGTTTGGCCACCCGTTTGGACGGGATGTGGTTGATATGTAACTTTGATTCTTCTTCCACAAAGTGGTCTAAAATTTTCCTAATAACCTTGCATTTCTATTTGAAACAATGGAGCTAGGCAAGCCAAAGTGAACCCAAAAATTAGTGAAAAATAAATCAGCGGCTTCATGGCACTTGAGAGTCTTTTTGCATGAAATGAGTATATGCATATTTCCAAACCGATTTACAATACAAAAATATATTCACACCCTTTTCTTATTATCAGAAAACCCCTAAAAAAACAATGGAAATATTTTCCTATGGCCTTGTGGAAATTGGTAGTGTCATATAGAACCCCAGGTTTCTTTAACTTGCTTTACTTGTTCTATATAAAACACATCCCCTTATGAATTTAGCAACACCTTGCATTTTTGGCCAATACACATACCTTTGAGAATGCGCTAATGCCTTGGGCACCTCAAAATTACCAACTACTTTGGAGTTGTTGCCTCTCTCATAAGTTGAATTCTTCTCCAACTTATAGAATAGCCCATCTTTGAGATGACAGTCTTCTTTGTGCCCAAATTCTCTAGTCTTTTCTCCTTGCAAAAGCTGATATGCCTATCCAAAACTTATATCTTGTGCATACTCTTTCCTATATGCCTCATGGACAAACGGTTTAAGCTGAGTTATTGTGTCTGAAGCTGAAATAAAAGACGGTAACCAACATATCATCTAACTTGTTAGTCACACCCTTCTTACCCTTCATAATCAAATGAAATTGTTGGAAGAAGCCCATCCATTGTCTTGATTGCTGCATTTTTGATTGTGCTTGTATATATTGAGTAGGTTGGTGATCTATGTAGACAATTGTTTCTTTGTCCAGCAAGTAGTGTTTCCATTATTTTAATTGCTTGAACAATCACATATAATTCTGTTATATGTAGGATATTTCTAAAATGCCCCATGAAAAAATAAATAATGGTAACATATTGGCTTAAATCCTTGCAATATAACAACCCCCATAGCATAGATGCTTGCATCTATTTCCACCACAAAATAGTAGCTACAAGTTAGGTAGTGCTAAAACCAGCACATTGTTGATTTTATGTTTCAACTCTTCAAACTTTGTTTTGCTGATTTCTATCCCATGTAAAAGACATACCACTTGTGGTTTTGGAATACAAAGGTGCCGCTATCGTGGAGAATGATGCTATGAAATTCCTCAAGTATCGGATAGCCCCTACAAAGTTCCTTATTTAGGTCACATTAGAACACTTGTGCTATTTGAGACAGACTTAAACTTTGGCAGGATCAATTCTCAACTCTTCTTGAACCACGTCCCGAATAGATTAGTGATTGCTGTATAAACTGAAGTTCCTCAAGTATTGGACAGCCCCTACAAAGTTCCTTGTTCAGGTCACGTTAAAAGACTTGTGCTATTTGAGACAGACTTCAACTTTGGCAGGATCAATTCTCAACTCTCCTCGAACCACATGCCCCAAATAGATTAGTGATTGCTGTATAAACTCACAATTCTTTTCATTGAGCAGCAGCCTTCAACATTTGTGAAACTTGTGCCAAATGCATTAGATGCTCACCATATTTTGCCAAACGCTGATATATCATCCAAGTATAAAATTATTAAAGAATCTATGAATGGTTTAAATTCATTAGTTATCAACCTCATTACACAAACCAAAAGAAAGCACAAGCCATTTATACAAACCTTGCCTTGTCTTGAGATCTGTTTTCCCAAATATCTTGCTCCTTTAACCTTACTTGGTGATACTAGGATTTCAAATCTAGCTTGGTGAAATACTTGGCATGTTGAAGCTGATCCAACAATTTGTAGGCACTAAAATAGATGTCATTTATGTTTGTAAGACATGGCTTGACATTTGGTTGCAAGTTGGTCATGTGAGTAAAATAAAGTGATGTATTGAATAAAGCAAGGCTATTATTAGTCATGTTTTTGGCTAAAGTCTAAGTTATTAGTACATGACCATCATTAATTTTTGTTAGTATAGGTTGTTTGGTGGTTGGTGACGGTTTCCTTAATTGCCACCCCTGTCGGCCTTCAATGAATTCATGGGCATGGCCTTAACTTGGACAAGGAGCTCTTGTGTGTGCGATCCCCTTGACCTTGTTTTTTGATGTACTTTAATGTAATGCCTCCAAATTGAGACAATGATAAAAAGGTGGGTTTTCCAACAAACCCCTAACAATCCCAAACAAAAGCTAAATTCTGAAATGTAAAACCAGCCAACCCTAGGGCCGTATATGCATCACCAAACTGAAAATCTCACACTTCCAAATACTCAATAATAAATAGAAAAATACTTTATGAGATTTAGCGAACTATGGCTCACACCGATTGAAGAAAGGGAGCTGAATTGATATATTTTCTTATCCAAACCCTCAATGCCACCACGCTGATTTTAATGCCCTCTTCTTGTCACCAAATCCAACTCCGAAAACTCTCACAACTGAAGATAAATTGCAGACAAATTCCAGCATACATATCTTGTAAAAATTGGCCAATGTTAGGGCCTAAAACATGATTAATTTTCCCCAAACCAAGTCGCCACAAATAGGGATAAATAACATGTAATAACTCAGAAAATCAGACTTCTATTCATGCCAAACCCGCGAGAAATAGGTTATAAAATTAACCAATAATGACATTAATTAATGCCTGGTTGTTTAGGGCCAAACAAGGCACCCTAAACCCTTGCACACCTTTCTCAAGTGAATTGCCCAACTCAGAAAATAAGGGTAAAATTTTCAAAATTAAACCCTTGCCTTAAACCTCCAAAATTCCTTCAAACCTTTATGATTTATTACGAAAAAAAATCAGAAATAATATAACAATTGTCTAAAAACTCTCCGAAGATGCCCAAAACTTCCTCCAACTAATTTGTCCTACCTCATAAAAATATAAAAAATAAATCAGATTATTTTCACTTACCAAAAATCTTCAAAATGGCCTTCAAAAGGCTTCTAGGGCGACTCAAAAGGCTTTTAGGGCAAGTCGCCCAAGTTGGAAAATTGGTATTAAATATTTGCAATATTTTATACTTTGCGAACACTCCAAATCAGCTCTAAAATCCTCAAGATCAGCCTTCCAGTTAAGTTGTCATAGCTCGAAAATTAAATAAAATATTGTGCAACCTTCGTTGACTTCAACGAACCCTTCCAAATGGCTCGCCCAACTCCTTAAGCAAGTCGCTGCACCCTGGAATGGTCTTCAATGCCACAAACAAGCTTCCAAGGTAATTCGTCATTCTCCAAGACTTGTAAAATTACCAAAACCAGTTTCCAATAGGGTTCACAATATTTCCTCAATATGGGTGGTGTTCAAAAACATCTTTGTCGATCCACTTGCATATAAACATGCAATTTTGAAGCTCAATTATAGTGCTTGAATAAAGCTGCCCAAATAGTAGGAATGGAGGTTTTCATCTCCAAATCCTTGACACTTCTTGAAGGCTTTCATCCTCAAGATGTGGTAATGAAGCTTGACAAACTTGATCAAAGTTTTCAATTCAATATTCAACATAAGCATTCACAAAATCTTCCATTGCTTTTATATCCAATCTCCAAGGGTGGCGCCCAAGTTTGAGGGTTGTAACCCTTTAAAACATAAGCACTCATTCTTTTAAAACTCCTTTTTTGGGGGTTAAGGCTCTCACAACCACAACTTAAGTGAACATAAGATTAAAAGTACTTATTTGCAAACTCAACTTAAAATTAGAATATTTTAAGTACTTTTTATCTTTTTGCTCATAGAATAGCCCCCCTCCATGTTCCCTTTTTCTTTCCTTTAACTTTGTGGGAACAACCAAGCTAAGGACCCAAAACAAGCTATGCCGAAAAAGAGGACATTACAGCCCTCTCCACCCAAAATTGCTTGTCCTCAAACAATTGCAAAGCCATGGGGCTGTCCTCAAATTCTTCATAATGCATCCTCTCATTGAAATGACTTCCCACTAAAAAGAACCTTCAATTTGAACTTTCTATTTGCTAAACACATACCTTGTTGGTTGCCCCCATAGTTTCAAGATGTCATAATCATCTCTCAAGAATTCCTCGTAACCCGAAAGGACTAAGACATGCCATTCTTGATTGCTTTTGATATATTATCTCAAGGTGAATGATGTCTCCATAAAAAATATTCACAATTCTGTAATTAATCACTAAGACCTCATCATACAACATACCTTGAGTGATAAAAGTACATAGGTACAACCTTTCTTGAGTGTGTCTTCTACCATTCTCTTTATGCATAGGAAAGATGTAAAATTGATCAAACAAAAGCCTATGCCAACTCTCAACATAGAGTTGTACCTTCCAAGTTTGATTAAACCAAAAGTATGCTTTCATATGCATATTTCCAGATTACACCCTTGGCTGGAATTTACCAATAAAATCAGATTTTTGGCCTCCTATATACTGCTGTACTTGTCCCTCAAAATCAGATTTTACTATGTGACAATTTTCAGAATGTATCTTGGTACCAAATTTCCCCAATATGGGCTGTAATATGCCATAAAAATGCCAATTTCCCCCTCTTTCATGTGGCTGAACCTGTTTTATTAACTCAGGAAATTTGAAACAACAAAATTCAGACTTCTTACCCTTTTTCTCCACTCTTTCTCTTGGCTGCCATGTGCAACATAAATTGTTTTTGATGCCCCCAAGGATCCATAGGTGAACCCAATATGCTTATCCTTTTTTTGCAAGTAGAAGGACCTTCCTTTCTTGTCATTTGGACCCTTTGAACAGCTGCTAGTCACTTTCATTCCTTCAAAAATCAGGGGGTGTCTTTTTTTTAAAACATCACTACTTCCCCTTTTGCAAGAAGGATTAGGGTGTTGCCCCAAGCATATTTTGGGTTGCCCTTGGCAATCCATTCTCTCCTCATCCCTTTTAATATAAGTATGACAAAAATTGGAATTTGCAATGCTTATCAAATGCCTTATAGAAGGCTCCAAATTAGGATGAAAGGGCTGTATTTTATGTCTAGGAACAACCTTCTTTTCCACTTTCCTCATGCTCATGAGACATCCTCCCAACATATTATTTGCCTTAGAAGAAGGGGCCTCTCCATCACTCAAACCATGCAAAACAACCTCCTTACCTACTATCTTGAATTTAAGTTCCATGGTTTGGTAGTTTTGTGTATACTCACCAAGTGAGTGCAACCATTGAATACCGAGGACCATATTGGTCTCCTTTATGCCCACCACATAAAAATCATCTTCATCCACATGTTTTTTCGAAGTGAAGCTAAGCTTTGAAATCTTGGTTGTACAAGGGATGGTGAATCCATTCGCTACTGTGACTCTAAATCCTTGAACTCCATGGATTGTAGTCCACATGATTTTGCCAATCCTTTATCAATGAAATTGTGAGTTGCCCCACTATCAATAAATATGGTAATAGGTGCACCCTTCAATGATCCCTTAACTCTGAAGGGATAATATCTAGGAGCCCCTGAAAATGATGCCAAGGTGCCACTCAACTCCTCTTCTCCCTCTATCTCCAGAGTGTTCTCATAGTTGGCTGTCCCAATTTCCTCCTCATTTTCTTCTTCAGAAAGCACATCGATGTAGTGAACCTGTTCTTTGCCATGACAATTGTGGCTTTTCTCCCAAGGGTCCTTGCATATGAAGCAAAGACCTTTCCTTAGCTCATTTCTCATATCAAAGCTACTACGTGGTAGCTCCTTATATTGCCCCCAACTCGGTTGGTTTGGTCTAATCAAGGGACCCACATGATTGACCTTAGGTGGCCTTGCAAAGCTACTCTTGGGCTGCCCCAAACTGCCACCTCTTTGCTGCCTAGTAGGTGGGAAAAAAGTACTCTTTGGCTGTCCCAAAGGTGGAAATCTGCCCCTTGGAGTAGAAGACACCAAATCGTAGGCCTTTTGAATGGCCTCTCTCAGTGAAAGTGGATCAAAAGCCTTGACCAATCCTCTTAAGGAGTCAACCAATCCCTCTGTGAATAGCACCACCAATCTCCTAGCTGAAATGTCAGTCACCATACTGAAAGTCTTTGAAGCTCTTTGACATAATCATCTATCGAGGCCCTCAACCTCAATTGAGCTAAATCACGAAAATGAAGCTTTGGATCTGCTCTATTGAACCTCTCAATCAATCTCCTGCTGAACTCCTCATAGGAGTGTATGTGTTGATGCCCCTGCATGATCAAACCGTGATACCTTCAATCGTGGGCTGCTCCCTCTAAATGCAAAGTGGCAAATTGAATGGCCTCTCCCTCTGCCAAAGGTCGAAGTGAAAAGAAGGTTTCCACCTTTTGAATCCATGCCCTCGCTGAGCTCCTCTGTGACCCATCAAAAGTAGAGAGAGATAACTTCCCTAATCCATGCTGGAGGTCTCCTTGGCTGCCCCTCTGCCTCTGTCCGATACTGGGCCTACTCTGCCCCCGTTTCCAAGCTGAAAACTCAGAATAAGTCATAGCCTCCATAATTGTCGCAGACAAAGTGACATACTTATCCATTTCTCTCTCCAACTCCTCGCGTGCGCTGAGCAACCCCTCTCTCGCTGGTGCGGGTCCTCCCTCTGAACAAATGTAGGATGTGTGGGCTTACATGTGGATGCCCCATTCTCTGAAGGGGGTGTATGTGCATTTGGCCATCTCCCTGAGGCACTGTTATCTCTATTGAGTGGCTTCAAGCCACCCATCTCATTGAGAGAATGAAGAAACCCCTCCATCACTGTTGTCATCCTCTCCTGAGTTTGAGAATATTTCTCAAACCTCTCCTTGGCCAACCTGTCTCTTCTCTCACCTTCTGTCTCCTGGTGCTCCATGTCACCCATAGCTTGACCCTGTTCAAGTGAACCAATTGGTGGAAGCCCTGCATCCCTCCTGCTACTCCTCAAGTAATAGTTAACCTCGTTCTTGCCACTCATGTATTAAACCCTTCACCCCACATAATAGTCAAGATATGGCTCTGATACCATTGTAATGTCTCCAAATTGGAACAATAATAAAAAGGTGGGTTTTTCAACAAACTCCTAACAATCCCAAACAAAAATTGAATTCTGAAATTTAAAACCAGCCAACCCCAGGGCTGTATATGCATCACCAAACATAAAATCTCACACTTCCAAATACTCAATAAATAGAAAAATACCTTATGAGATTTAGTCAACTATGACTCACACCTATTGAAGAAAGGGAGTTGAATTGATTTTTTTTCACTCCAAACCCTCAATGCCACCAAACTGATTTCAATGCCCTCTTCTTGTCATCAAATCCAACTCCAAAAACTTTCTACAACTGAAGATAAATTGCAGACAAATTCCAGCATACATATCATGTAAAAATTGGCCAATGTTAGGGCCTAAAACATGATCAATTTTCCCCAAACCAAGTCGCCACAATTAGGAATAAATAGCATGTAATAACTTAGAAAATCAGACTTGTATTCATGCCAAACTTGCGGGAAATAGGTTATTAAATTCACCAATATTAGCAATAATTAATGCTCGATTATTTAGGACCAAACAAGGCATCCTAAATCCTTACACACCTTTCTCAATTGAATCGCCCAATTTAGAAAATAAGGGCAGAATTTTCAGAATTAAACCCTTGCTTTAAACCTCCAAAATTCCTTCAAACCCTTATGATTTATTGCCATAAAAAATTAGAAATAATATAACAATTGTACCTTGCCAAAATGGAGTCTAAAAACCCTTTGAAGATGCCCAAAACCTTCTCCAACTAATTTGCCATACTTTAGAAAAATATAGAAAATAAATCAGATTATTTTCACTTACCAAAAATTTTCAAAAGGGCCTCCAAAAGGCTCCTAGGGCAAGTCGCCCAAGCTGAAAAATTGGTATAAAATATTTGCAATATTTTATACTTTGCGAACACTCCAAATCAGCGCCAAAATCCTTAAGATCAGCCCTCCAATCAAGTTGCCACAGCTGAAAAATTAAGTAGAATATTATGCAACCCTCGTTGACTTCAATGAACCCTTTCGAGTGGCTCACCCAACTCCCTAGGCAAGTCGCCACACCTTAAATTGGTCTTCAATTCCATGAACAAGCTCCCAAGGTAATTAACGACTCTCCAAGACCTATAAAATTACCAAAACCAGCTTCCGATAGGGTTTGCAATATTTCTCAATATGGATAGTGTCTAAAAACACCTTTGTAGATTCACTTGCATGTAAACATGCAATTTTGAAGCTCAATTACTGCCCTTGAAAAGAGATGTCCAAGTAGTAGGAATGGAGGTTTTCATCCCCAAACCTTTGACACTTCTTGAAGGTTTTCATTCTGAAGATGTGGTAATCAAGCTTGACATACTTGATCAAATTTTCCAATTCAATATTTAGTATAAGCATTCACAAGATTCCTCCATTGCTTTTATATCCAACCTCCAAGGGTGGCGCCCAAGTTGGAGGGTTGTAACCCTTTAAAACATAAGCACTCATTCTTTTAAAACTCCCTTTTTGGGGGTTAAGGCTCTCATAACCACAACTTAAGTGAACATAAGATTAAAAGTACCCTTTTGCAAACTCAACTTAAAATTAGAATATTTTAAGTACTTTTTATCTTTTTGCTCATAGAATAGCCTCCCTCCATGTTCTCTTTTTCTTTCCTTCCCTTAGATTTGTGGGAACAACCAAGCTAAGGACCCAAAAGCAAGCTATGCCAAAAAGGGGGACATTAAATTTATTGAGATAATACAATCAGTGTTGCTTATATTCTATTGTTCTCAATTCTGTTTGTTTACATTTCTATTCATATTTCTATTTGTACTACAACTTGTCTAATATCATTGTATATTGGTAGCTAGGCAACCAATTTTTTTGGTGTCGTTGCCTAGACGACCTAGGTCGATGAGGCGACATACATAGGAAAGATTTTTCTAATAGAGAATTGAAGGATGGTGAAGAGAAGAGAGTTGATGATGAACACAAGAGGAACACAACAACGAAAGCTCTAAGGGGAGCAAATAACAATAGAAGATCAACACGATCGATGGAATAGAGATCCAAGAAAGAGAGAATGTAGTCTGTCAAAATGATTGTTAAAATTAGTAATTTGAAGATCTATTGACCTCGAAGCATGAATGTTTTAGAATCAATTCTAGAGTTAGCATGGGTCTAAGATTTTGAGCCAGAGCAAAGAATAATCATATCCAAAGTCTACTAGGAAGTGGAGAGCCAAGCTGGAAGGAGTGCTCAGGGCTAGGTAGAAGGAGTAGATGATGACATGTTTGGTAGTGCTCGGGAGGTGAATTTAGCATGAGAGTGTAGCATGCAACACTATTCTACTAGAAGAGGAGGATCTTACAGTTTGAGGCTCGCCAAGAGAAGGTTTGAGTACTTGGATTGCCATCATACCAAGTTTGGAAGTGAAGTCAGTGATTTCAAGTGTTTCGTAGAGTTTGGTAGAGGAGTTGCATCCAAGAACATGCTTCATTGTCAGTTGGAAAAGGAGAGCATTGTTGGTTAGCAATGGACGAGGGCAACATTTTATTTTAGTTTTTAATAGACACACTGTTCAAGTTTGGTAGCATAAGAATAGAGAATTGCTCTTGGAGAGAGTAGGAAATAAGAGAAAAATGACGTTTATCCTAGGGATGATTTCAATTGGCATAGACATATATGAAAGTACACGCACATGAGCAAGCATGTGCATGAACATGTGAGGAAGCATTAAGAAAGGATGTTGTTTAGCTTGGAAGAATTATATAAGCAAATTGAATCTTGTAAATGAAGTTGAAGGTGTGGTTACAAGTTAGACACCAAAAAAAACCTACTCCAGATGCCCATAGGATGTCGGAACAAGTTGAGTGGAAAGAACTAGTTGAGATGGAAGTAAAAGGTGCATACCAATGTGAGGATACGATTGCAAAGAAAAATGAAGAAGCCTTGACATTGTCTCTTATAGTGGATGCTCTGAGTGTAGTTGCCTTCTATTCTTTAGACGACCAATTTATCTTTGTCACTTGGTTGGAGATTGATGATACTTTGGTTGAACAATATGACAAACTTGAGATGAAGCAACTTGACAAGTAGGTAGATTTGAAACCTATGAAACTTGATGCATGTGTAGACTTTGGCAAAGAAGAGGACCTCCAAGTGAGTGGTGAAGAAGAGTTTTGCCAATTAAAGAATTAACCCCCATCAAGTGAGGTACAATTATAATTTTTTGTTATTGAAGACTAATGCAAATATGAATTTTGAAGAAAGTATAGACCAAGGAAATCAGAAAGCAACAAGTGAAAAAATGAAGTGCACACAAGTCAAGATCTCGCTAAAATTGAAGAGAAAGGAAGAACATTTTTTTTTTCATTCAACCATACTATGTAGTTGCAGAGCTGTTTGACTCTACATAAGTTGACAGACAACAAGTCAGTCGTACATTGGTTGACATGGTTTTACATGCAGACCCTATGATTGTTAGAACTTGGCTAGGAGACAATCATGTGATTTATCGACTATCGTATATGACTTGGCTGACTTATAGGTAAGACGTGTAGTTTAGAGACGATAGGGTCATATGGGACACATGGCCATATAAAAATCAGCACTAGTTTCAGGCTCGTACATACAACATGCAAGATTTATGAGGTAATAGATAGGGCCAGACACGACACAAAGTTCTATGCCAATGGAATTTTTTTAGGGTTGCCAACTTAGAGGGTTTAAAAAACCGTTTTGTAATTCATCATGAGAGAGTTGGGTATTCCCAAAAGACAAACGTTTGGTAGACAAGGTTTGTAAGGAAAAAGAGTTCGCTGACAAAGGAAACTTGATCAAGTGGTCTGTATGGTGGAAAAGCTGGGTGATAATGGAAATTTAGACGACAGTGGGAAAATTTCCATTAAGAGTTGCCATGTGATCAACTCTTATTTTTTTTCTGTTTTCAACAAGAAGCATAAAAATTTATTTCATGGCAAACAAATTTTGAAGGAACCACTATTGGATTATTAATTTAAACAAATAGTCTTGTGCCAATCACCCTCTAGTGAGCTATTAGGAGTCGACAGGATACTGATAGGTTTAGGGGTAGATATAGGCACTAAAATATATGCCATTTTTGTTTGTAAGACGTTTCCTGACATTTTGTAGTAAGTCGGTCATGCATGTGAAATTAATTAATATTTGAAATAAAGCAAAATTATGATTAGTCATGTGTTTGGCCAAAGTGTAAGTTGTATTAGTGTATGACCATCATTAATATTTGTTAGTAGGTTGTTGGGTGGTTGGCAATGGTTTCCTTAGTTGCCACACCCATTGGCCTTCGAAGTATTTATGGTCTTGGCCTAGACTCGGACATGGAGCTCTCTTGGGTGCTGTCTCCTTGACCTTATCTATTAAATGTGTCTTGCTATTGAGATAATACAATAAATGTTGCTTATATTGGTCATGATCTTCAACATCTCCAAACGCTTTCACTCTAGCTGCAATTTTTATACTAAGGGGAACTTTTAGAGATCATTTTGGCCTGCACTTATCTAGGTGCTTTAGCATGAAGTCTGCCTCTCATCCATTCCTTTGAAAGGGGTATGCCACTCTTTCTGTCTTAGAACGTCAATGTTTCCAGATCCATTTCCAGGACATCCCTTTGAAATTACGCCTTTTTGATGCAATTGTCAAACCTACAGTTTTATATGGTTCAGAGGTGTGGGGACCTAGCTTGGGAGCTGTTGACTGGGTCTCGTATTGAGAGGGTCCAGACTCTTATGTTATAGTGCATGATTTGTTGCAAGCGGACAATTCCTCAATGCACATTCCAAGCTGAACTTGCCACCTAGCCACTAGGCCTTGAGACTATCTTGAAGCTTACTTTCTACATCCATAGACTAAGGTTCTTGGGGGATTCAACCTCTAGTTGTGAGAGATATCCATACTTAGCACTTTGTTCTTCATAGAGGATTGCTTCACTGGTCCCCACTAGATGTTGGCATTGTTGGTAGTTTGAAACTGGATTGCTCCTCCTTTCTATTAGCATCTCTATTGATCGGCTACCCCATTTCATGTATCCTAGACACCTCCCTCGAGCTCCTTCCCACAAAGGACATCATCACTAGAGCTACTAGAGAGAACATATACAGACAATATATCCAAGCCACTTGTATCTCCCCCCTTGAGCTGCTTAGCTCCAAGTGTGCTTTCTATGCCGATAATTTCTTACAAGTAGTGAACGGTATTATTTGTCGCCCTCACTATCTCCACTGCCATTGGTCCCACAACTTGAGGTCTCCCCATGGCTAGATGAGAGTACGTTCTCGCTAGTTATGGGTTGAAACAAATCACCACATTCTCTATCAGGACCAGATCTGCCGTCTTTGCTCCCTGTAGGAGGTGGAGATCGACGAACACATCATTTTCAGATGCTCCATTTACTATGAGATTTGGGGAAGATATCATTGCATGTACAAGTACTCAGTCAACACTCTATCTACTTTCTTTAAATATCCAGATCAAAGGTGCTTGGCTCTTTATCTTTGTGAGGCCATCATCCTCCGGTGCTTATCCCCATAGGAGGAGCCTAGAGGCTCTAGAGCCCCCATGTTGATCACCTCTTTCTTCCAGCCCATCCAAGGGATTGGCAACACTAAGTGCCCTTTGGACATCGGTGCATCACAAATCAGAGCTGATAGATCAGTTAGGTGGCGCTTCTCTCAACATATCACTACTACTCAGATTACCTAGATCCCCTAGCCTGCTCTCCCTTGGCACTGTGGCTCTGCTTCTTCCTGCCAGCGTGGCTTTGCCCCTTTTCGGAAAAATAGATCTACTACTTATTGGCTGTCCCCCAGACAATAGGGGTAGATTCACATTATGAGTTTATTTTGTATTCTAGGAAGTACATCGCCCTTGGATGTTAGGGGAGATTCTAGAGGAAGTGCTTTGCTTCTCCCTAGGATCTCCTAACTTGACCCCTCTAAAATTGGGTACTCCCCGACGAGCACTATCAGATCTTCTCATGGCGATTGATGATGGGTTAGACGGCTCCTCCATGTCAGACACAATTAGAGATTTTTGATGAGATCTTCCAATCTTCATTGGCACATGCTTTGGGGGCTCTTGTTTGCCCTCCATTGCTATTTTTATTGGTTCCCTTACCACCTTTGTCAATGGAACATTGTTCTACTTTGTCTTATGTACTTGCATTCCTGATTTTTTTGCTTCTTGGATTCTCTTTTCCTTGAACTTTCTATTGTTAACTATTGTATCCTTGAGTCTGATTGCCGTATTTTTGGTCATCTGTGGACATTAATATATTTTCTTTCTATTTAGTTTGTCTGCATTGCTGTTCATATTTGTGCTTATACTACAACTTCTTGTTTGGTATCGTTATATATTTCTAGACTAGGCAACCTACACGAGTCATCAAAATGCTGAAGAGGATATCTATTCCTGTTTGTGATTTTATTCAAGGCTTTGTAATCAATACCCATTATAATAACCATCCTCCATGTGCCACCTTTCTTTAGCACAATGACATTGGGAGACCCACATGGAGATGTGCTTGGAAAGGTAGCTCCTTGATCTAAGAATGTATGAATTGTTCCTTTACCTCATTTACCTCCAAAATAGATTGCCTATAGAGGCCTATCTTGGGGACAGGGAAATATGGTAATAATTGGATTTCATGATTGACCACTCTCTTGCTTGGCATGCTTTTGGGCTCTTGGAACACTTTCTTGAAGTTCTGTAATAATTCTTCCGTTTTCTTTTGCTTTATGTTAGTGCTCATGCTTGGATAAGTTTTATATTCAACAACCCCATTGCCTTGCTTATCTCTCAAAAAAGGTAGATGAAACTTCTGCTTTGCATTAATCAACTTTTTGGGCTTGGCTAGAACTCACCAAGGAGAGTTTGGATTTATCTTGATATGCATTGATGGTGAAGCTTACTATTTTTGACCAAGTGTTACTTGTTGTCTTATATCATGAAGCTAGCATTCCTCTTGTACATATAAGGGCTGCCAAACAGTACGCAACAAGTAGGAAGGGACACAACACACACTTAAACCTCATCAATGAAATGTTCATTTATACCATACTTAACTTTGAATTGTGTGGTGGCCTCTATCTCTACTCATTTCACCCAACCCAGTGAATAAGGACATAGATGAGCATATGCTTTTAACCCAAGCTTGTCTATTAACTCTTTAAAAATCAGATTTTCTTGTGGGCAAGAATAAAAAAGAGCATTTATATTTGTCTAATATGTAATAGTTTGGTGAGTTCACCTCTATCCTTGTTATCTTTCTACCCAAACAACCTCTCTTTGGTTGGAAGCACAATCAATTTTCTCATCTACATTGGAACTGCTTTGAATCTCTTTCACCTCTACTAATGAATTCATAGCCTTTTTTGTTAGTGCAGTTCTAGGAATGCAATTCAAGATGTAGTTTCCAATGTTTGTCCTCAGTATGATCATCTAAATCACATTTCCCACAATGATGTTTATAATTTTTATTCTTTGCAATAGTGGCGGCGACCCTTAACTTTCCATTTACCTTTTACTTTTGGCTTTGAGGCACCTTGCTGATTTGTAGAGGATGAAGAAGATGGACCTTTCTTGTCCATCTCGAGGTAATGTGCTTGGGTGCATGCCTCATCAATGGGCTTAGGTTTGGCGATCAAGAAGTTCGTGCTTAGATGGCTATGAAGTCCTCCAAGGTACATAATCAACACATCCCGATCTCGTATTCACAATCCCATTTGGATTGCTTGTCTCTGATATTTGGTTGTATATTCCTACACTCTATATCCTTACTTTTTGATGGTATTGGAATTTAATTGCACATTCCTATTCATAATGAATATGATAAAATTGGTTTTTAATTTTTATTTTTTAAAAAATCCTCCCAGTTAGTAACCCCAAGCTTGTCTACTAACTCTTTAAAAATCAAACCTGCTTGTTAGCAAGAATTTGAAAAAGCATCAATCTTTGTCTTCTTATTTGAATTTTAATATGTAAGAGTTTGGTGAGTTCACCTCTATGCTTGGTCGCTTTGCTACTCAAAGATACATATCTTTTGATGGAAGTGCAAGCAATCTTCTCATCTACATTGAAGTTGTTCCCAATCTCTTTCCCCTTTACGAATGAATTCATAGCCTTTTTGTTGGTGTGGTTCTTGGAATGCGATGCCAAATGAAGCCTCAAGCATATGTTTTCAGTATGACTATCTACCTCACATTGCCCACAATGATCTATAGACTCAATATTCTTTACAATAGTGGTGGAAGCTCTCTTACCTTTCCATGGCTTTGAAGCATCTTTGCTGATTTGTAGAGGATGAAGTAGATGATGGACCTTTCTCCATCGCAAGATGATTTGCTTGGGCACATACCTCATAAATGGGCTAAGGTTTGTCCATCATGACTTGACTTCTTGGATGGCTACGAAGTCCTCCAAGGTACTTTCCCAACACATCCCAACCTTGTGTGCAAAAGCCCATTTGGTTTGTCTACCACAAAATTTGGTAGTACGCATCTGCAATCTTTGTCCTTTATTTTATTGGTAGTATTGGCTATTTATTTGCACATTCCTATTCATAACAGATAAGATAAAATTGGTATTTGATTAGTTTCTTAAAATCCTCCCATATAGTAACTGTTGGCAACTTCTTCGAAAGCAAAGAATGAGCATAACTTTCCTATCAAGTTAGTGTACGACTAAAAAGCTTCAAATGTGCAAAAGAGATTTGTTTCTTTTCATTTACTTGATGTAAACAGGAAATATAACTCAAACTGGGTAAGCTAATTGTTGAGTTTGTTTGTGTTTACCTCCCTTTTAAGGCTGAATCTTGTCTTTCGCTTCCACTTTGAAAGGTGGCTAAGTTAGGAGATCAAATTTCAAGTAGAGGATACATATGTAAGAGTTTGATTCATACATATGTGAGCTCACCAAAGCATCAATCTTTGTCTTCTTATTTGGATACATGCAGCTTTCAGGGCACTTGGAGAGGTAATCTTAGTGCAAGAGGCAAGCCGTCTTTAGGAGAGAATACTAGACTATTGACCACATCTTCACTCTTAGGGCTATCATTGAGGAGGCTTGTAATCCGTCTTAAGTCTTTTGTTGTTTTGTAGGCTTCCAGAAGGCCTTTAACTTGGTTCCGAGACATTTTCTTTTCCTGAAGCTGCATGATGTCGGCATTCTAGATTCTCTCATTACTGCTGCTTGGAGGCTCTATGAGACAATTGTCGGGCAGTTTCATACTTATCACAATCTTTCTAGCTTTGTGAAGAATACCATTGGGGTCAAGCTGGGATGCCCTCTCTCATCAACCCTCTTCAACATTTACATCGATTAGCTAGAGGATTTTCTTTGACAACATACCCATGTAGATGATGATTGCATTTTGCATGATATATTGATAGCCATACTTCTTTTTGCTGATGACACTATTCTCCTTTCTCACTTTGTTGATGGTTTACAAAGACAACTTGATGTCCTTACTCATTTCTACAAGCTTCATTAGTTAGTGGTCAACCTTAGTAAAACTGAGGTCATGATATTCAACACCTCCAATGGTTCTCTTCCCCGGTTTTAGTTCCTCTACAAAGGGGAACATTTGGAGATCACATCAACCTACACTTACTTGAGGGTCCAGTTTTTCAAACCATTTTTTAGTATGAAGCCTACCTCTTGGTCATGCCTTTTTAGGGGATATGCTTGTGCCAATGTTTTCAAATCCACTTCTAGGACATCCCTTCGAAGATGCACCTCTTTGATATAGTTATCAAGCCTACGGTTTTGGATGGGTCTGAGGTTTGGGGTCTGTTGAATGAGCTCATATTGAGAGGGTCCATACTCTCATGATTCAATGTATGATCTGTTGCAAATAGATTGTTCCTCACTGCATTATGCAAGCTGAGTTTGCTGCCTAACCTTCGCACCTTGAGCCCATCTTTAGGCTTACTTTCTACATTCAAAGATTTAGAACCATGAGGGATTCAGTTTCAGGACGTGGGAGGTATCCATCATTAGCTCTATGTGTTTAGAGAGGATTACATCATTGGGCTCCAATAGATGTCGATGTTGCTGATATTATGAGACTAGTTAGCTCCTCTAGTTTATCGACATCTCTATTGATAGGTTACCTCCTTTCAGGTACTCTTTAGATGCCTTTCATCGACTTTTTCACTTAGAGGTCATTATTAGAGTTGTCAAAGAGGATATGTACATGCAATACATCCAGGTCTCACTTGGACCTCTCCTCAGCAGCTTAGCCCCAAGCTTGCCTTTTAACAACTTTTTTGTAGGTGGTGTCTGGTGTCATTTGTCACCTTGACTATCTCCACCGTTATTGGTCTCATGCCTTGAGGTTTCCCCTCGATCAATTAAGGTTATGCTCACACCTATTTTGGGTTGAGATTGATCATCATATTCCACATGGGTATCGGATCTATTGTCTCTTCTCCCTCCAAGAGATGGAGACAGAAGAGCACTTCATTTTCAAATGCCCTATTTATTATGAGATGTAGGGGAGATACTGTCTTTACAAACACTCACGCAACTCTCTATCCACTTTATTTTGATACTCGGACAAACGATGCTGCCCTTTTTCTTCGAGAGGTTGTCACCTTTTAATGCAGGTCCCTCTAGGGAACTGTTATAGCGTGGAATTGCACCCTTGTGAGAGAGTTCTTCGGGCTCCCTCACTTCCAGTTACAAGCATATGGACAACCTTAGGATGTGGGTATCTTATGGTGAGGTTGAACCTCTAGGCTTTTTTATGAGGCTAGTTCTTCAGGTGCTTCACTTCAGCTCTTGATCTCATACTAAAATCTACTAACAGCTAAGGAAAAGGTTAGGAGGATGACTGAAAAAGAAATCTAAGCTAAGAGAGGTGATGCACCAAAAAAGAAGTGATCCACTTGGTCTGCTAGTTCCTCAAGTGCTTCACTTCAGCTCTTGATTTCACACTAAAATCTACTATCAGCTAAGGAAAAGGGTAAGAGGATGACTGAAAAAGAAATCTAAGCTAAGAGATGTGATGCACCAAAAAAGAAGTGATCCACTTGGTTTGAGGAAAAGAGGCAACTACTGATGAACCCAAATAGGACACAGGGTATTCTAGTTCTATCTCAAGGCCATAGGCATGGAGATTTTGCGTGGAGGTTGAAGGGAAGCCTTGCATTTTGAAGGATAACAAAAATAGGTCTACGGGAGACACTATGAACTGGTAACACTTCAAGGAGAGCTCAACACACAGACACTTCACGCAATCCTGCACAAAACCAAAAGGATCAAAAACAAGGTGCTGGAGAAAATCGCAGGGGATGAATGACAATCATACATTCTGCAAATGAAACCAAATGTGCACACTTGTTTTAACCAAAAACATAAAAGTCTTCCTTGTATTGCTTCAAAAGAGTCTTTTACAAAGCGATTTTTGCAGAGTAATTCTATCGCCAATCTGGGGATGATTTGTTTGGCTCCAAGGCCTCTATTTATAAAGAAAAGGGAGGAGAAAGAAGAGGAAGAAATAAGTCAGTGATGGCTGAACCTCTGACGTTGTACTTCCTTGTTTACCCTAAATGCGCTGCTCAGGATCACTAGACAATCCTCTCGAGCTCTCCCATCATTAAGTTTTTCTTTGGCGCATCTGAGAAGCCATGTTGTGAGTAGTTGGAATGTCTCTTCTTGGCATGATGCATTTAAGCGTCGAACGGCAATTGCAGGGAGTGAACTATGGTGAATAAGAGCCTTCATAATTCTCAACGACCAGTCACTTGGACTCTTTCATGCTCATTGGTCATCCTTGTGCCACTTGTCCTTTATTGATTGGCCCTTTCTGCTCTAGTTTACGCCACGTGGTAGCCTTTCATTCGTTGCATTATGATTCTCACGTTGCTGGACCAAGCTTAAGTCAAGCACTTGAAAAATCCCAATTTACTCTATGCAGAGTAATTCGAGTTCTTTGATCTCTCCAACTTCGGGCTTTACCATATCCTTTACTTATAAAGCATTTTAAGTAAAGTACTTGGAGAAACCCAATTTACTGTATGCAGAGTAATTCGGGTTCTCTAAGCTTACTTACTTCGGACTTGTCCATCTTGAAGTCTTCTCACTTTGCCATTTCCAAGCCTTAAGACTTCGGGCTTTACAAACTCGATTACTTCCAACGGCTAGTCGCTTATCCTGATTTTGATGTCCGTTGACCCGTCATTTCCTTTGGACACTTGGTCTTGAGCTTTTCCTCCGAAGGAATTCCTTCAGCGTTTTCTTTCAGACAAATCTCCCGAAGGAATTTCTTTGGACAATTTGTCCGAAGGAATTCCTTCGGACTTTTTGTCTGTGCCTATCTTCGGAAATTACCTTTCGGACTTTTCAAAATGGACTTTCCCGAAGGGTGAGAGACCCTTCGGGCTTCCTGTATGCCCCTTTGGACTTCCGTAGATGATCCTTCCGAAGGGAAAGATACCCTTCGGGAATTCTGAAATGGTCCTTCCGAAGGGTAACATACCCTTCGGAAAACTTGCAACTGTCCACTTGGAGAAGGAAAATCCCTTCGGATTTATGAAAGCGATCCTCGAAAAATTTGATTGGTCCCTTTTGCCCTAAAAAGGCCCTTCGGCATTTAGAAAATGCCCTTCGAATTTTTGAAAAAGACTCATCCCTTGAAGAACCCGCGAAGCACTATTTTTCAAGACCAAATTGGGTTTGTCAAGACTTCTTACTTATTTCGGGCTTCTGACTGCTCACAACTTATGAAGTAATCAAGTAGTGCTCTTGGAGACCTTGAAATACACTGTCCATGAGTAATTCGGGTTTGTAAACCCGAATTACTTCTACTTATAAAACATTTAGAAGTCAAGCACTGTTGGAAACCTGATTTGCACTGTGCCCTCAAAAATCTGAAGTTTTCACTGCTGGAAAACCCAAAGTCCTCCACAAGACTTGCCATTTTCTTGCCTGCAAGCTCCCTTTCCATACTTAGGTAAATTTTGTTATTTGGGCCAAAAATGGCCAATGGGAACCCCTAGAGCCCCTAGGAAAAAGCAAGGCCCTCCAAGGAACCTCTAGAGCCCCCTAGGCTAATCACTGCTTTCTTTTAGTCCATCACAAAGGTTGGTGGCATTAAGTGCCTTTTGTTAGCAAATGAAGAGATGTTTGTGAAAGCACTTGATAATTTGATCAGTGTGTCCATCTTATTTATGCAATCCAAAAATTGGTTGCAAGCAAATGGTTATAGCAGTTATGGAGGTTACCTGTTTAGACCTTAATTAATTTTAGTTAAGTCTTATTACATTATTTATCACCCCCTCTTAATGACTAAACTAGAGACAACTCCAAGTTTGTCTCGAAACTTTACAAAAAGAATAGAACCAAGAGGTTTAGTCATTAGATTTGCCGGTTGCTCTGTAGAAGCACAGAAGTGAAGAGAAACGCCACTAGAATCAAC
Organism: Torreya grandis; assembly: GCA_037957365.1. Classification (NCBI taxonomy): domain Eukaryota; kingdom Viridiplantae; phylum Streptophyta; class Pinopsida; order Cupressales; family Taxaceae; genus Torreya; species Torreya grandis. The sequence continues at coordinate 1,146,508 of JARHVA010003390.1, forward strand.
CAATTGTCGAATGTAGTGATGGTGTATCTCGATGTGTTTGGTGCGAGCATGAAAAACACGATTCTTTTGCTAACTTCAATACACTTTGATTATCACAAAATAGTGGAGTAGGTGTATATGAAGTTGCAAATCAACAAGAATCCAACGTAGCCAAACTACTTCACAACTGACATTGACTGCTGCTTTGTATTCTGCTTTAGTGGAAGAGAGAGCAATAGTATGTTGAAGCTTGCTCTGCCATGAAACAACCCCTGAACCAGAAGAAAACATATACTCGGTGGTAGATTTCTGAGGATCAACTGATCCTCCCCAATCAAAGTCTATATAACCAATCAATCTGAAATCTGTTGTCCTCTGATAGAGAATGTCAAAGTCAAGAGTTCCTTTGACATATCACAAAACATGTTTTGCTGTTGTCTAGTGTACTAGCTTCGATTGAGACAAAAATCGAGAAAGGTAGCTAACAAGAAAACATAAATCTGGTCAAGTGGTGGTAAGATATATCAAGCTGCCCATCAATTGTCTATATAATGATTCATTGACTAGTGATGAATCATTACGAGCTGATAATTTCAGCCCTACCTCCATAGGTGTAGAAGCAGAATTACAATCCATCATTCCAAACTTTTTCCAAAGAGTAGTGGCATTCTTGACTTGAGCAAGAAAATGGAGTGGTCATGTTGCCAAAATTCTACACCCAAACAATAGTGTAGGAGGCCTAAATCAATCATATCAAAAGCAGTGCACAAATCTGATTTGACTTTCTAAATTGCTGTGTCTCCACTATCTGTGATGGCAAGGTCATCAACATACACAATGAGTATCACAATTTCATCATCAGTGCTTTTGATATAGAGATTCGGATTAGATGGACTTCGTCTGAATCCAGAATCTCGTAGATGCTGATCAATTTTGATATACCAGGCTCGATGAGCCTGCTTAAGCCCATACAAAGACTTCACCAATTTGAAAACCAAATGATCACGACCAGGTTCTTGAAAACCTTCAGGCTGCACCATGTATACTTCATCCAAATTGCCATTAAGGAAAGTGCTTTTGACATCCATTTGAAATACTTTCCAACCAAACTGAGATGTGATAGAAGTAACCGAAATGTGACCATTTTTGTAGTAGGAGCAAAAGTCTCCTCATAGTCTATTCCCTTCTGTTGTGAAAATCATTTCACAACAAGACGGGCTTTGTACTTGTCCAAAGTACCGTCAGCCTTGCATTTGACTTGTACACCCATTTATAGCAATGCGTTGCTTCCCTGGATGTAAATCCACCAATGTCCAGGTATTGTTTCTCATCAAAGCATCATATTTTGATTGCATCGCTTTCTCCCACTCAGGTTTAACTTGTGCATCAGAGTATCGCTGGGGCATTGAAATACTAAAAAGATAAAAAACAAGAGCAAAATACGTAGCTCTTCATCATCAGTTGAATCCACAACTGACTTTCCTAGCTGCCTAGACCGTGTGTGACACTGAGGAAAATCACCCTCTCGTACATCCTGTAGAGTAATGTAATACCACTTTGGTCTCTTTTGTACCAAGGATACCTGTTCCCGCTGAACAACAGATGGAGAAGTGGTCGACCCAAGTTGACGACACTGATACATTAATGGAGTGTTAGCCATAGATTGTTGCACTGAAGACTGTGATGGTGTCTCCAAAACATGCGGTTCCTCATATTCTAGAGGAAGTACAATGCTATAAACCTCTGTATTATCAGAGACAACTTGCTGATTACAAACAAAAAATGATTATGTTTCTTTTACATCAACATCCCGACTAATGATGATCTTGTTAGTAGACACTCTATTAGTCTATATGCCTTGGATTGAGTACTATAATCAACAAAGAAATATCGTGCACATTTAGAATCTAGTTTACTTCTTTGTTTCTTAGGAATGGAAGCATATGCAGTAGAACCAAAAACATGAAAATGTGTTACCTCTGGTTTGATGTTGGACCAGGGTTCTTCCAGAGTGATGTTCTCCAAAGCCTTGCAGGGACTTCTGTACAGTATGTAGACTGTCGTGTTTACTGCTTCTCCCTACTATTTATACAACACACCTCTGCTGTGCATCATGGATAGAGCCATCTCTCTGATTATGAGATTCGACCTTTCAACGACTCCATTCCACTGAGGAGTGTATGGGGTTGTTAGCTGTCGATGAATTCCTTCCTTGCCGCAATAGTTCTGAAATTGATTTGAAGTGAATTCTCCCTCACTGTCCGATCTTAAGGCTTTGATCCATCGACTTGTTTGAATTTCTACCAGTGCTTTGAATTTTACAAACTCAGCAAAACACCACATTTTTATAGAAAAATCATCTACGAACAACAAAAAATGCCTTGCACCAAGAATGGTAGATGACTTCCAAGATGGCTTGCATAGATCTGCATGAACAAGATCAAGGAGCCCCTTTGCTCTCTAGGCACCTTTAGTGGGAAAAGGTTTCTGCTTTTGTTTGCCAGCCAAACATCCTGCATGTATACTCTGCTTGACTTGGATAGTAGGTAATCCAAGAACCATATATGATTTTTGGAGTTTGGCCAATTATTTAAGATTGAGATGTCCAAATCTCTCATGCCATACAACACTGGTATTTATCATCCACAATTAATGTATTCAAACTGACAATGGCAGGATTAACAAGTCTATACAAGCGATTTTGTCTAATGCCTAGGGCTATGACTTTATCATTTTTGATATCAGACACAATGCATTTCTTTCCTGAGAAATTGACTTTAATGTGAGGGTTTTCAGTTAACTAACTGATTGATATAAGATTTTTGTTCATCTCAGGTACATACCTAACATTCTTGACTACGAACTTTGCAACATTGTTCAATACAATGCATATATCTCCTATCCCTTCTACAACATGTGATCTACTATCACCCAAGGAAACTGAATCTGAAAAACTTTCTTTTGTAGTGAAATTAACATACCAGTCTTTTTGACATGTAAAATGTCGTGATGCACCAGAATAAAAAAACCAATCACTGTTAGTCCTCTCATTGGAACATGACACCATGAGAGCATATTCTTCCTCAGATTCAGCATCGACTGCTGCCACATTTGCATGCCCTTTTGCTTTCTTGTTGTGTTAGATTATATTGTCTTTTTTTGCATTCTTTCTTAATGTGACCAAATTTTTGACAAAAATAACATTTTACCTTGCATTTTGGGGAAGATGAAGACGTATCTGAATGTTTTTTCCATTTTCCTTTGGATTGGGCAGTGAATGCACTTTTCGATTGGCTAGAACTGGGCTCACTGAAGTGTCTTCTGCGTTATTTTTGCAGCAAATATGAACTCACCCAATCAAAAGTGAGAGTGTTACTCTCTGTCATCAGGTGCAAAGCTTCCACGAATGATTCATACGAAGGTGTCAGACTGTTTAGAACAAGAGCCACCATATCATCGTCATTCACATTTTTGTTGATCGCTGACAATTGGTCACGAAGATCTTTCATCCATAATAAATGCTCTGACAGAGACCTTCCTTCTGACATTTTTGTGGAAAATAGCAGATATTTCAAATAAAGTACTCGACTCTTTTCCGAAGTCTGGGACTTGTTCTTGAGATTGGTCCATAGTGCACTTGCTTTTGCAGCATTCCGGACCTTCGGAATCATGTCGTCCGACATAAAAAGTTTCAACAAAAGAAGGGCTTCTTTATGACATTTGTCATAATCGACAAAATTTGTTGCCGGTTGGTGTTCTATGTCAAATATTATCTTGTCACAATCACGGAATTCCGCAGTCGTCAAGATTTTATGACTCCATACATTATAATTCTGCCCAGTTAATTTTTGGGTCTCAAGAAGGATGCGTTTTTGAATATTGGCCATTTTTCACTCCAAAAAATAATTTTTAACCAATAAAATAAAATTTTGCAAAAATTGAACTGTTGTTTTTTTTATTTTTTTATTTTTTTATTTCCCTGATTTCGTTCAATTCAACTTTCAACCATTCGAAAAAAAATATTTTTAAAAAATCCGAAAAATTTGTGAACTCACTGGAATTTTATTGGCCTTCCTTGACTGTTGGCGTGTCAAAATTTTTTTGATCTTGTGTGATTTTGGTTGCTGTACTTTTCCACGATTTTTTCGCTGCAACTTTCAATGTTTTCTTAGGGGACGTTTTGCCCTACCTATTTGCTTGTGCCCTAGCAATCTTCCTTGAACTCATTCGTTGCGTCCTTGTGTCTCCATGAACCTTTTGCACGTGCCCTTCGACTGACATGCCCTTCTTGCAACGTCAACGTTTTTCATTCCGCTGTGACTGAACTTCATCCTCACGACCTTGTTGGGTGACTCCACGACCCCTGCGTGCTTCCTCAAAACGTGGTTGTGTTTCTCTTCCACAGGACTTCCTTCTTCCGTCGCGAATGGTTTTGTGCCCTTGTCGTTGAACGATTGCAAAACGTGACTGTGCCTGCGTGTGATTGTCTGAACGTCCACGATCCTCCACGACTTTGCAAATCCTTCGACCTTTCGACTGCGTTTCTTCCACGACCTACCCTTCGATCGTTCGATTGTGTTTCCTTCCATTCCTACCCTAAAACCAGGGTTTCCTCGAACGTTATACACTCGTATCGTGCTGCTGGCTTCCTCGAGTGGTGGCTCTGATATCACTATTAGCAAATGAAGAGATGTTTGTGAAAGCACATGATTATTTGATCAGTGCATCAATCTTATTTAAGCAATCCAAAAATTGGTTACGAACAAATGGTTACAACAGTTATGGAGGTTACGTGTTTAGACCTTAACTAATTTTAGTTAAATCTTATTACATTATTTAACAACCTTTGGATATTGTTGCTTCACACATTGAGGGAGGTAGATTAGTGACGTGATGCTCCTCTGGACATCACTACTTCCAAGGTGCTCCAACACACTAGCTCTTAGTGATGGGGATCTGCCCCTGCTCAACTTTATGGATCTGCTCCTCAATGTCGTGAATTTGCTTCTTCACAATTGCATTCTGGGGCGAGGCGACAAGCACACATTACGAGTTTATTTTCTGCCATGGGAGTTTCTTTGGCCTTGGATGTTAGGAGGGATTCTAGGGGGAGTGCTTTACTTCCTCTTAGGATTACCCAATGTGACCCTCTCAGTGTAAACACTCGTCGATGGGCATTATTAGGTCTGACATTGGCCCTTTCATAGTGATAGATGATGACACAGATGATTCCTTTGTCTTGGGCAGGGACAAAGATATTTTTTTGGACTACCATCTAATCTTTCTGACTTTCATCAATCCATGCTCTTTGGGGGTTCTTGCTCCCCCCACATGGATATTTGTATTGATACCCTACCGACATGGGTTGGGGGCTTTACTGTGTTGGATTTACCCCTCGTTTATTTTTAGTGTTTTTGTTCTTCTTCAATTGGCCATTGATCCTGGGTCCTTTTACCCTAGCACCTTTTAATGTAATTGGATGTATTCTTGAGTCCCATTGACGTAATTATGGTCAATCGTGGACATTAATATAATTTCTTTCTTTCTTGGTCTTTGAGTGGCTCTTCTCTTGCCTTATCATGAGCCTTCAATATCTCCTGCGATCCCAAGTTTTTCAGTGACTGCTTCCATGAACAACTGTATCTTGTTAAGCTTTCCTATTGATTGGGTGATTCTTGTAACATGCACTTCCAACTTCAAGGACCTCTCCTCATGAAAGTCTTCCATCTCTTGGTGTGTATGCTTTTTTCTTTCTCATGATAGATGCTTCCTCTTGCTTTTTGTTCCCACCTCCTTGTGGATATCTCTTTTTGCAAGGGAATCAATTCACCTTTTACTATTGTTCTAGCTGATCTCGTCAAGAGCATATGTCTGCAGGATTGGTCACTCCACACAAGTTAAGGTCCAAAACTTTTCTCTGATACAAATCTGATCTGTAATTAGGAAGGATATTCCACTCCCAATTCACCAACACAAAGCCTAACATATTTATAAATGGTAAATATGATTTTTGTTTCCCTTAAATACTTTTCTTAAATCAATCTTAAATATATAATTGTGAAGCTACGTACTGGAATTTATGGCAGCATTTGTACAAACATGAAATTGAGCAAGTAAAAGAACAAGATTCAATCACACAAAGGTGAAATGATACAAATTTACCTTGGATAAATCCAACGGTGGAAAACTACAACAACATGGGGCCGTGCCTCCTTGTGTCAACTGAAATCAGCATGAATTACAAGCCAATTGCTCTCATGGAGCCTGCAAGAACATTATGGGACTGATACAGCACTTCTATAATTGCCCTGGTCTGAAACCACTCAAACAACCCACTTAACTCCTACACTCAGCTATACAAGCATTCTACAGATCTATATGTCTTTTTACAAGTGCTCATAGGGCTTATTTATGCACAAACAGGTTACAAAACAGATGCAGAGAAACCCAAAAGACATTCCATCTCAGTGGTTGGAATTGGGAACCCAAGAGACATTCCGGCTTCAATTCTAGGTGGTTGAATATCTCCTATGTTGCATTCGGGAGGATTCGATGCCTGTCAAATCTGTCTATTTGCCCTTTTCTGAAATTGAAAACTTTGCTAGGGTGTGAATTCATTAGGAAATTCCTTGGCCGTTATATCTGCCGAGTATAATTTGTTTGCAGCAGACAACGTTGCTGAATTTGCTATTTTTTACCTTATTTCAAAATTATCAAGGGTGTCCATGAGGGTCTAAATCATCCCCAGAGCTTCCTGCATACTTATCCAACTTTGTGTAGTAGCTTTAAGTATCTATCCTATGTTATACTTGTTTTCATCATTCGGATTGTGAGTACATACATTTTGATTGTATCAATGGTCATACAAACCGTGAAAAACTGATTACAACTAAAGAAAACTGAAATAAACTGATCTCAAATGATACAATTTCATTCACAAGTCGCAGGAAAATGTCTGAATTTTTAATGTTCTCATTAATATTTTTCTTCTAGGTTTTGCTAAATTTTTGTAAGGCCCAAGTGGGACCCTTGCATGGGGATAGGGGCGGCACAATGGGGATGTCCTCAAGTTGTCCCTTGTCAAAGTGGATGGCTTAGGGCATCCCCATGCGTTCTTTTGTTCCTGTCCCCTGAGTATTGAATGGTAGGGTGCATCGTAGTTGAAGTTTGAATACAATTTAAATCAACATTGGATGATTTTCCTCCTCTCTATGACAAGTCTCCCAGTTAGAATGGTGTGCGAGAGGTGATGATATTCTAACTTCTTGTTTCTCGATGAAGGTGTGCTACCCTTCAACCCTACATTGACTAAGCCTTTTAAACTTATGTGCTCCATGCCTATCAAATGAAGTGTATGGTGTTGTATTATAAGCTACACAACATGTTTCCTGGTACTTTGTGGAAGGTACATGATGTTGTGAGCTATGTGGATTTACACATGTTTCCTGGTACTTTTGTAGGAGCTTGAGAAACAAAAGCTTGAAGAAATATTGTAATATCTGAGTCTATATAATAGTGTGAAGCCGTAGCCATTTGGCCCCTGCCTACTGTCGTGGGTTTTTGCTGTAACAAAGCTCGGAATAAAAGGAGCATCTATTGACGTAAAAAGATTGGTATCAGAGCCATTGGATCTAGCATTTGGAAGCTTGTAAGATTTCTTTGTTACCTATTTCAGACTTTAAGTATCTTTGCTTTCAAAATTTCTCTAGGAATCTATTGCATAGAGTCTCTTGGCCGTTTAATCCTTTGTCATAGGCCTCTTTAATCTCTGCAACTTTATTTCCTTTTCCAAAATTTTTTCGCTTTCCAAATAATAATCTCTAAAATGGAATTTGGAATATCCCAAGCAGCTTCTACTGTTGAGATTCTTAATGAATCTGAACTTGATGGAACATACGAGTTACCTCCTTTTATTCCATAACAGTTTTCTGACTGTCCAGATATAGCAGTTCCAGAAGAAACCTTAGAAAAAGAAAATACCCTGTATAAGCCTCTGGCTATTAAGTTTTCTCAGATCTATAAGAAGTCTGCACTTCTTAAGTCCAAATTTGTTTATAACTCCACTTATTTGTCTTTTGTAAAGCCCCGTATCAATTCAGTTGAGCTTATTCTAAATTATAAACCCCAGAAAACATTTCAAACAAATTTGTTATCTTTGTTACCCAGATCTCTCTCTGCAAATTTTTCCTCCATGTCTTCTCCATGACCTTCCTCATCCTCTACTTCTGCAAGAAGAGCTGTAAAAGCAGGTCACATATTCATAGAAGATGAAGAGATCAATCAAGGACCTGATCCTACAAGTTCCTTGCCTTGTACAATGATGAGTCTTCCGGCTATCATTAATCAGAATGGCATAACAATCCATTGGAAATGGCCAAAGGGGTCGCTGAAAGCTGTCTTTTCTCTGTCGGCTTCTTTTACCCTGCCCTGATAAAAACCAAATTTACAGTCAAACTGTGAGAAGTATTTACATTTGGCTACTTTCTCAAGTAGATAACTTTTGTCTGGGATAGGATATGGATATGGCTGTGTAATAGCTTTTAATGGTCGATAATTGATGACCATCATTTTCTTTTCTCTTTTCTGCTCAGAGTGCTTGTTTACCATAAAGGCATAATAGTAGAAAGGAGAGAGATTTTTCAATAAAGCCATTTGCCTCTAGATCTTTAATCCGGCTTTCCATATCATTGTAGTCCTGTGCTGGTATTGGGATTCGTTTCCCAATCTTCATATGTTTGCCTTCAATGATTTTGATTTCCATCTCAAGCATGGATTTGGACCAAAATTGCTGAGGGTTGTCAGAACAGATAGTGGTTTTAATCTTTTCTCCTATAGCTTGGATTTCAGCAGGGACTGTAAACTCAGAGGTTTGATGCATAGAACTGGAAAATTGTTCAGTGGCATAAATTAGACGAGGGATCCTCAGTCTTTCATTTTCTAGTGTGAACATAACACTTTTAATAGTAGAACCATATGGCGAGTATCTGTCTATAAAAACACCACCTAATAAAATATCTACAGGTATTTTGCTTAAAGCAAAGAAATCACAATGGAAGATTTCATTTTGTATTTGAAAGGGTTGCTGGTGTTTATACAAATTACAGATAAAACTAATTCTTTGGACATGTAAGCTCTTATAAGCTAGGGAGTCATCTAATTTCTTCCAATCTTGAATGATTTGTGGTTTTGCAAAAGAAAGTGAAGCACCTGTATCTATTTGGGCATCTATTAGTCTACCATTTATTTCGACAGTAATAAATTGGGCAAACTTTCCATTAATCAGCTGTGTTAGATACGCTGATTGTGGAATTTCTAAGGGAGGAATACTAGTACATATCAATTTTTGTCTCCCTGGATCTTGGACAGGAGTTTGCTCTAGGTAGATAGTTTCTTCTTCGTGTGCTTCTTCTTATGGATTACTGCATTCACCTGGGCAGTAATCTTGGTCAGAGTAGAAAGAGCTTTCTACTTCATCCTTTTATTCTTCTGTGGGTAAAAGTATATCCCACTGTGGCTCGATCTTTGGCGAATGAATTTCTCTTGGTGGTTCTGTACTGGTGAATTTATTTTTCATCCAAGAGGTGCTAGGCTTGAAAGAGCTCGAAAACTGCAAAGGAGGATGATGAGACCTTTGCATTGTTGGTGGCATTCTTGGCATGGAGCGCTGCCTTCCTCGTGTATGACTTTGTCCTCTTTTCTTGGGCCTGGTGTCTCTCTCTAGTACTTCATGGTGACGAGACCATCTTCCATATGCTTCAAATGGAAGGCTTGAATAATCATGGTGCCATTAGATGACTCCCTAGCTTATAAGAGCTTAGATGTCCAAGGAAATAGTTTTATTTGTAATTTGTATAAACATCAGCAACCCTTTCGAATACAAAATGAAATCTTTCATTGTGATTTCTTTGCTTTAGGCAAAATACCTGTAGATATTTTATTAGGTGGTGTTTTTATAGACAGATACTCGCCATATGGTTCTACTATCAAAAGTGTTATGTTCACACTATAAAATGAAAGACTGAGGATCCCTCGTTTGATTTATGCCACTGAACAATTTCCCAGTTCTATGCATCAAACCCCTGAGTTTACAGTCCCTGCTGAAATCCAAGCTATAGGAAAAAAGATTAAAACCACTATCTGTTTTGACAACCCTCAGCAGTTTTGGTCAAAATCCATGCCTGAGATGGAAATCAAAATCATTGAAGGCAAACATATGAAGATTGGGAAACGAATCCTAATACCAGGACATGACTACAATGATATGGAAACCCAGATTAAAGATCTAGAGGCAAATGGCTTTATTGAAAAATCTGTCTCTCCTTTTTGTTGTTATGCCTTTATGGTAAACAAGCACTCTGAGCAGAAAAGAGGAAAGAAAATGATGGTCATCAATTATCGACCATTAAATGCTACTACACAGTCATATACATATCCTATTCCAGACAAAAGTTATCTGTTTGAGAAAGTAGCCAAATGTATAGTTTGACTGTAAATCCGGTTTTTATCAGGTCAGGGTAAAAGAAGCTGATAGAGAAAAGACAGCCTTCAGATGCCCCTTCGGCCACTTCCAATGGACTGTTATGCCATTCGGATTAATGAATGCACTAGCATACTATCAAGCATACATGGATGGCATCTTCAAAGGCACTTCAGAGTATCTTTGTGTATATATAGATGATATTCTAATTTTTAGTAATGCTCTTTCTGAGCATTTCTCTCATTAAAATTCGTTGAGCTAGTTGATAATGCTGGATTAGTCTTATTAGAAATGAAAATCCAGTTATGGAAACAAGAATGTAATTTTCTTGGAATGATAGTTCAGAATTCCAAGTTACAAGTTCAGTGGCATATCAAAGAAAAAATCATCAGTTTTTCAGATCAGTTGGATAAACCAACTCTACAAGCATTTTTGGGATTATTGAACTATTTAAATAATTTTTATCCTAACTCTGGTGAAGACATGTTCATTCTTCAAGAGCTTCTCCAGAAAAGGAAAGGATTCCAGTGGAAGGAAGAACATACGGTAGCCATACAGAAGATTAAGATAAAAGTCTTTTCTCTTCCAGAATTACACATCCCAAGGTCTGAAAATTTTATTGTTTATATTGATGCATCTAATATTGCTTGGAGAGGAATGTTAGTGTGTTGTACAGAAATTAAAGAATTCGTCTGTGAATTCGCTAGTGGTGTGTTTAGCTCAGATATTCTAAAATGGATCTCCTTTGATAAGGAGATATATGCAGTTAAAAAATGCCTTGAGAAATTTATACTGAAACTTTTACACTTGCCAACATTCATCATAAGTACCGATTGCACCCGGTTCCTGACCTTCCATGAAAAAGATCATGGCAGAAAAGACGGAAGCGGTAAATATATTAGATGGCAAGCCTTTTTCAATCAGTTTAATTTCTCTATCGAACATATAAAAGGCACTGACAATATAATGGTAGATTGGCTTAGCAGAAATCCTCTTGCAACTTTAATGCATTAGCGTTATCCTGGTTTTAATCTAACCGAAATTCTTAACCAACGGTTTGATTCATTAAATATAATAGTCCAAGAACAGATCCTTCGAGAAGGTTTGCATCCTAGGTATACTAGGATTTCTTATTCTGCAGCCACTGATTTACAGATATCAAATGCAGCTTCCATTATCGCCAATCGACAAAGAAATTAAAGTGTTATCACAATCAATAGACTAAATAGTGAATTGTTATATTATCAATTTACTGAACTGTTAAAGCGACCATTATGGACATGGCGCATCATAATTCAAACACCTCATAATGAGCATCTTTATAGATGGATTGCAAGGTTTGGTCCTCACCACATCTACGAAGAAGAAAATCATGATCAAGATACGGTGGTTCACACTATCATTAGACGACATTTGAGTGGGAATCTTATTTCCATATCACTCCAAGAAGTACTCCCTACAATCATAATCATGGGTCACCCCATTGACATCTTTTCAGTACATTTCAAATAAGATGTCTTTTTCGACCTGTAAGTGAAGATGACTTGCTCACTGAAGCGGAAGCCATGTTGGACCCACCAAGACAGCTAGCTATCTTCATCAAGCTCGTCCAACAACATATCACTGTAGATTAACTTTTGTGTTGTAAAGCATGACGGGATAGACACCGCCTAGGCAAAGATTCCAGGCAGGGCCTCTCATATTGCTATAAATAAGACCTCTCTGTTTGTATTCGATCATCGAAATTTTTTTGAGTCTCAGAGATCTAGTAGCTTCTCAACTTCAAGTGTATGCTCTTCTCTTGCCTTTCGTAGGAGTCTAAGAAACAAAATCTTGATGAGTCTATATAATAGTGTGAAGCCGTAGCCATTCGACCCCTGCCTACTGTTGCGGGTTTTTGATGTAACAAAGCTCAGAATAAAAGGAGCATCTATTGACGTAAAAAAGATTAAGAATTGTCCAAAGAATATGGTTTTGGGCAGTACTCGCTGAATGAGCTAAAAGATCAATTTAGAAGGGTGATCAAGGAGCTATGTAAGGACACTTACCATGAACAAGCTTAGTGAGATTAATACCGCCTTGGAGGGACTAAATAGACAGTTGTCGGAGTTCTTTGAAACTCCTAACATTATGATCATGTGTAATGTCCCCATTCCCACATTATGATTAAACAGGTATTGAAGACCTTTAGTCTATTTTTCCATAGACTAAAGGAGCCCTTTTAGGCGATTATATTTTATTAGTTATTTATTAATTGTCAAAATAGTGATTTTTATCATAAGACCATTATTATTTAATTATAGAATATCTAAAAAGTGGTTTTTACCATGAAAGTGCTTAAATGAATTAATTATTAATTTATTTGCTTTAAAAGTAATTTTAATTACTATTTTAAAATTAAGGTAACTAATTAATATATTATTCAAAAATGAGATGTCGGCATGGGAGCTAAAACAAGGGAAAAAAAATGTGTTTTATCTTTCCAAAGTGGTTCACCCTTTTTGGAAGTTATAAATACATGATGAAGGCTACAATAGAGGATATGTTGAATTTGATAATTGTTTCTTCATGCTTGAAAAAACTATTGGGATGCATGCCCAATAGGTGTTCGTTGTTTTGGTGTTGTTCGTTCTACAAAAGGTTTTTTTTTTTGACGCCACCTATGCTAAAGGAGATCTTGTTACTTGCCTTAGAGTGGGGCGATTTGCATTGAAGAGCTCTTGTGAGGTTTTGGTGAAGTTTTTGAGGCTCTTTTCTTGCATATTATTTTTTATTAATGTTTGCACTATTTTTGCAAGTGGAGCGAATTATTTTGGGATGCTTGATTGAGGGTTTGGAGGCCCCTTTAGGGTCTATTTATGCAAATTAATATTCTGAAATTAATTGCTAATTTTTTGCACATTGGCGTGGGGTTTTGGAGAAGGTTTGTGGAAGCTTTGAAGCCCTAAATTGATAGAAGATTAAATAATAATTTTCAAATTATTATTTATTTATTTATTTTTGACAAGGAACTCGGGTTTTGAGAAATTTGGAGCAATTTTTGGTGACCTTCCCATGGAAGGAAAATTTCGAAATTATTTTTGTTTGATAGCCATTTTTTTTATGATTAGTTTGAGCTCTTATTTGCATCATAATTCTAAATATTGAGGGAGTATGAATTTTTGAAGTTTTCAGCTATTCGGAGGAAATAATAATTGTTGAGTGCAGATTTGCAAGGTTTTCTTTCTAAACTAATTATTGTAGTAATTTTCTGAGTGTTGGCGATTGGATTGGATTAAGCTTGAGCAGTGATTAGAGTGGGAAAGAAGGAATTCATTTCAGCTAGTGTGGAGTTAGGGTTTAAAGGATTGAAACATCTATTTCAGGCTCTTTCTTCATTACGGCAAGAGCCATTTGTTGCCAAATTCACCAGCTATTTATTTCAAGGTGAATTAGAGTTAATTTTCAGTTTGGAGGTGCAATTGCAACAGCTAAGGTTTGCTGATTTTTAATTTCAAACTTTAAAAAATTATGGATTTTGGGGAAAACCCCTTTTTGGTTAAATCGTCCCATTTGGGGACATTACATCATGATCATTGACAGATGGTTGGTGCGTTGCAAGAACACAATGATTCCTAAAGGGGACCTTATAGGGAAGTTGTGAACAAGTTCAGAGTGCTTAAGTTGTCTCAAGATAAGAGCAATGCTGCAAGCAAGCCAACTTCACAAATGATGGGCCCAGGCAGAGATCCTTCCCTAGGGAAATCTCTTTAGGGAGTGTTTTTATTATGTTCTGTATATATTTCATTTTTGCAATATCCGTAAAGTGTATATTGTCTTTTGTAATATTTCAGTCACTTTATCCAAAAGTGAAAAGTAAATGCAAAATTAGAGTAGAATTCTTGAAAAAAACAGCTATAAGAATATGAAAGGTGAGCCCATTCCTTCCTAAAATTATAAATAGGAGAAATGGTTATTTTAAAGGGGTTGTTTGATGCTATTCAAATTTTTTCTTGAAAGGAAAGGAAAAGAAACTTTGTGTTCATTTTCAATAAGCAATACAAAATTATTTTACAGAACTATGTGTCTTGAAATCTCTCTTTGGTAATCTGGTTTATTCTTATGTTAATGTATGTCTTTCTTACCTTTCAAATAATGCAATTTTCCATTGTCGAACCGTCAAATCACATGAGTTCTTTTTTGGCATGCAAGGGATAAGATCCGAGTTTGCTTATTTGTGCATGACCCTTTGTTTTCCCTCTTTTTTTATTTTTCTTTTAAAGGTTGAAAGAAACAAAACCTCCACACAATTTTGCCTGTGCATATTTTATATAATTTACTTCCATTATTTTTCGGATTTCAATAAGGGGAAACTCCCCTCATAATAAAGGAGGGACTTTTGTCCACTCACTATTGTGAAAGTCCTCTATATTCCTTAGTACCAAATATTTTGCCAACAATGTATAAATACACGTTCTTTTGTTTTGGAGAAAGCTGTTAGAATGTAGGTTGCTGCTTAGATTTATGATGGTAACTGCAAGCCATTGTAATTAGACATAATATGATATATGCTATGGCATTGCGTGCTTGTGTTTTGGATGTGTGTTCTTTGTATGTGGACGAGTAGTTTTATTTTATTTTGCTTAGTTAGTAGCTGCTTTATTAATAAGAATTAACCCTTCTAGATCTAAGGTGTGCAAATGAGGAATTAGGTGACCCTTATTTGCAACATTCCGTTTTTGGTTGTAAATGGTAGCTTTTCATGAATTGGCACTTGTTTTCCTGTTTATTTGTAACTTATGTTTTTAATTGTATATGCCAATGTTGCTGAAAGTAAGTTAGCAAATGAAGTGAATATCTAATCAGTCCTAATGGCTAGATACTTGCAATGGAATCCCTTATAATAATGTTTCTGAATAATGAAAGATGACAATTTTAGTCAAAATACATTGAAGTCATTCTATATTTTCAGGGTTTGGCTTCAGTTAAATCATAGCTACATTGATGAGTGGAAGGTTTTGTTAAAAAAATATTGTGAGTATAGGTGTTCAATGGTATACCAAACAAATAATCTTTAGAGTAGGAAAGTTACCAAATAAAACCGACATCATGTGTGAGTTATATCAATTACACTTGACCAAGAGAAAACATAAAATAAAGCATATCACATCAGATGGTTGATGCCCTGCCTTGTCTCAAAATACCCTGTTGGTTATATTTTCCGTCTCTGAATCTTTTTGCTACTTGAAGTGTAATATTGCCAGCCTTTGGAAGAAACTCATCATGAATTCTATTTCCAGCTTGAATGAATTTATGTTAACGTGTATATTTCTGCCGTCCCACTTTTCCACTTATTTGATTCTTCCCATTTCTTTACAGTTGCTTTACAGATACAATATTTTTCTCGATGTTAATGCCATCCCATAGAATTTAATTTTTTGTTCCTGAAATTATTTTACTGCAGTAACGTGATCTTCATGGCAGCTTGTGCAGTAATAGTGTACTCCAAACAGATGTTTGTATTTAGTGTTGCATCTATTTTTACTTCCTTTGTCCTATGTGTGAATATCATATAAAATTCTAGACATATATCATCTGGAAAAGGACTTAATATTAACTTATTTTATGGTTTACAAAATGTTTTCAGGACTGTAGAGGCTGTGGATGATGCTCTTCAACTTTCCAAAATGTTTGGCATACCGGTGACTGAACTTGGGAAAACTGCAGTGCTATTTACTTTTACAGTGGTTTCCACTCTGGTTAATGCAATAGCAGAAGATTCAGGTCTGCAAGTTAGATGGTCAGAGAAACAATGCAGGTTGGGTGGGAATGTGGGACAGCATGACATGGAAATAGAGGCATATGAGGATCTTAACGAGAAACGATATCAACATCAGGAATTTTTACGGAGAACAAATATTGTGACATCCATTGGGGTGGTTAGCAAACTTATGGAACACAAAAGAACATCTACATTTTTCCGTCTTGCATGTCGAAACATGTAATCTTTCTCATCTTGTGGAGTCATTAAAATTGTATTTTTCTATCTACTTGAATATGGAGGTAAACAGGGAGGTAGATCAAGATGTAGATATGCTTAGAAAAGTTTTTCAGGCAGTTATGGAATTTAGAGTGCGAAGGCTGGTATTAGTAATTACTATGCTATGTATATGGCTTGCATTTCCACATTGTCTGTTCAGGGTGACCTCTTTATCTTTGCATGTAAGACCTAGGCAAATAATTGAGACGTGTAAATACATACCTCAACATGTAAGCAGACTTTACCATGTTAAAATATGGAACTGACAGATGTATTCAGACAAAGCCCTAACAGGTTGAAGCATTCCATTGTATTAATATGGACAGGCCTAAAGACCTGTGGGGTCAAGGTGTCCCATTATATTCATTTGGACAAACTGAAGACTCGTGGGGTCAAGGCGCCCCATCATATATATAAAAAATTATATATATAAACTATAGTAGCAAAAATCATTTGAAGAAAAAATCATTTTTTTCAAAAGTGTAAGTGTTTTTAAAAAATCGTGATTAATCGAGAAAAAAATGGAAAAACATAAAACCGTTGAAAAAACTGTTTTTTTAAAACTTAAAGGAATTTCCTGCATAGATAGATAAATATGAAGATAAAAATATTAATGTCCAATAGATGACCACAAAAGTAAGTCAAAGGAACAACATATTACAAATTATGAGAGGAAGTTAAATGAGATTGTACGTCATCAAAATTAGGGAACTGTTTTCTTTCATTAATTTGTAGACTATTTAATTGCATTACATTTGCATTCTAAAATGCATACTATTGTCGTTTACAAAGGAACAAAATATGGGAGGGAGCCAATGATAATGAGGTAGACTAGGGATCAGTAGGTGTAGATCTTGAAGCTCTAGGGTTAGAGCTTCTCTTAATTTGAGAGAAATCTTAGTGTCATACTCAACTTTCTCCAACAAGTCAAAGTTAGCTAGATCATAATTAGACTCATCATTATTTTTAAGCCATTTGGATTTTGAATCAATCTTGTAAAGTTCATTTGGCCGATCTTCCTCGACGGTACCCAAAATTATCAAATAGAATGCATATGTTAGTGATTTTGGTGAATAATACTTTAGAAGAATATAAATCAACTTTCCATATGAATTGAAAATTAGAAATGCAACATTTCTCAACCTTGCACTTTCTTTATCTTCAGGTAAATATTGTAGTGAACAAACACCAAATCATTTATCTGTTCTTGAGTGCGTCGATTGCGTTTTTTCGGAGTATATATGCTCGAACACACTCTAACTACGCTTACAAGCGGGTGACTTGCATCGCTGGCTCAAAATGTGCATTGCCATCCAGGTGTTTGGTTTCTTTGCCAAAAAAATCTCACCATTGTGCTATAACAACATATTTTGTCAACATTGTAACATGTTTAATTCAATCGAAATTTAACACTTTCACCATACGTATATAGAAAAATTGTCTACCTAGTTTGAAGGCCTTCATCCTTGTGATGGCTACCTTACTAGAGAAGAAACCCTTTGCTTGCTTGTATATCGAATATTCTCTCATAGCTCCATCAAAATATCCTTAGAAAACATTCTCTTCATGCATTTAAATAGGCCCTTTGTGATCTCTACATCATCTCAAAATGAGCCACTAAAGAACAACATTGGATTTAATAAATATCCAATTGCATGAAGGGATAATGCATCTGTCAATCTCATATTTTATCAGCTATCTCTTATAATGGCATGTACGTGGCTTTGTTATTCTCCAATCTGCTCCTAATAGCGTCTTTGGCCCTATCAATTGCCTCATATAGATAACCCATGGGCGTTTATCCCCATCGACGAGTCTCAAAATTTGAACTAGAGGCTTAAAGAATAAAATAATTTTCTCTATCTCTTCCCAAAAAGATAGTGATAAAACATAGTCTGCCACCATTTTGCCTTCCATATGTTTCACAAAGAAATATTCTATCCACTCAGTTAAAATGAACATTCATATTAAATTCATTTGTTGTTGGTAAAGAGTTTTCAATGCAAGGAAGTCAGTTGTAAACCTTGTCACCCTTCGCTGAAGAAGTTTCTTGCTACCTATGAATGTGTGCATTATATTAAGCACTCCTGTGTGGGATTTTTGCAAAATCTCTTTCACCCATGGATTTTTGCCTATCATCCAAGGTCAAATCAAAACAGTGTGCCACATATGGAGCCCAAAACATAGTTCCATATTTGTCCATAAGAAGCCTCTTAGCAATCACACAAACAACATTATCTGTAATGAATTGGATCACATTTTATGGCCTCACCTCAATCACAACCTCATCAAATAGATGAGAGAGTGTCTTGCCCTATTTTATCATCTCAGATTCATTGACACTCTTAAGAAAAATTGTGCCAAGGTCATGACACAAGGAAGTTGATGAGTTTGAGGCTTAATCTGTCCATCTATTTAACATTATAGTGCACCTGATTTTTGCCATTCCTTATGATGTTTTGCAAGAACATCGCTCACATCCTGTACAATATCCTTTAATAAATCAATATGCAAAGTCTCGTATGATAGGGCAATGAACCCAAAACCTACAACTGCGATTGCATCCACCATACTTTGCTAATATGGAGATCTGGACACATTAAACTACAAGCTAGAGTTGTACCAAAATTTGGAGATTACCTTCTTTGCCTGCTTGTGAACGATATTATTCAAACTTGTACTCTCTAGCGTGGTTTGCACTCCATGTGTAGTGCGAGAGCTAAAGAAGGCATGGATGTTTCCCCTACTTGTATTTGGCCCACGAGTTACTAATTCAAGGGTAGATTATTAGGGAGTTATAATGAGTTTTATAGCTAAAAATATTAAACGTATTCAAATAAATGTCAAATATAACATCTACCATAGAGGAGGGTTAGGGTTATTAGTTAATGTTAGGTTTAATTTTTTTTAAGTTTTGGGTGTATTTACATTTTTTTAATTGTAGAGAACATTTCAAATTGACCCATCATATAGGGCTTTACAAATTGATTTGTTGAAAAAAGTACCAAAAAATTGGGTTGAAAAAACATTTTGAGTCAAGTATAAGAATTAATCGCGTTTAAATCACACGTTCTGTCACTATGATATAAACAATGGATAATAGTCATTTTTAGTCCATGAGGCATAAAAGTCTAGAGTAGATCATCTAGATTGTCCTCAAAATCATGAATATAAAAGGCATAATACTTGAAAGACAAATGTAAATTCAAATCTAGAATATATCATCTAGATTGTCTTCAAAATCATGAATGCAACTGCCAATAGCTCCACCCTCCAACCCTTGTGCGAAATTCCTTTGATTGTCATCATCGACACCAAATAATGAAAGTTGGGTGAGAGTAGCTGTGGAAGCATCCTCTATAGTCTTTGGAGGAATATCTCAAAGTTTGTTAGGCCCTCGGATATAGTCCTCAGACTTTTGTAACAGGAGGCGCAATTGGAATGCACGAATACCAAATCCTCATTCTTCTTGGATGTCAACTTGTTTTGTTTAGCTGAGTGGATAAAGGCATATGTACTCCAATTTCACTCTGCTGAAGAATTACTAGCCATATGTACAAAAAAAGGTTGTTAGAAATTTTAAATTAGTAACAATGTACAAAACTATATGTTAATAACTTAATAAATTTTCTGCTTTTGTACTTGTGAGAGACTTTTGATGGCAAAAGGTCGTAGGTACTTGGTATCATGGCCATGTACATATCACCACTTGATTCGAGTCACGTCCATATAAAAAAGAGACTTGATTTCTCCCATGCTACCTTTTGAAGCTACAAACATTTCCATTTCATTGTGGACCAAACTAGCTACAGATGAATTAGGAAAAAACCTTTTGAATGGTGCCCTAGTTCCATTTGCAACTTTTGCGTCATCATATAGTGGTTGTCGATTTGGTAGCCGAAGTATTTCACCGCTATAATATTTGGGATTTAACGCATATGCAAGGAGATGCGATGGAGTGGTCATTTTATTCTACCTCTTCATGACCACTCTTAACTTTATTGTAAAAGTTTATTTTAGAATCTTGCTATTTTTTTAGTATGATCTCTCGCATACTTTCGAGCATGGAGTTGATTACATTATAAATTTCTCTTATGCAAGTTGCATTTGTAACTGCGTATCAAATCATAGAGGGAATAGGCTCTATAAAATTGAGCAAGTACTCAACCTTGGCCCACCAATGATCATCAAGGATTAATGATTTTATTTTATGGGCTCTATCAATGCTTGCTTGTCTCCACACAGTCCAAACACTATTTATCACCATACTGCTTGAGGCCTCTTTTACCTTCACAAGTTGTCCCAAGATGAGCATGCCAGACAAAACTTGTTTTAACAACCTATAAAAAGAAATTAAGACTTTTATAAAATTTTAATGAAGTACAAATCTAGAATAAATTCAAATAATAGTAAGTTATAACTTAGAAACTAAGAAATTCAATTTGTTCTCTTAAGTTACCTTCAACAACTACAATCTTGAGAATCTCCTAAAGATGACCTTAGACATGTGATAATTTGTGAAAAACATCTGAATGTCATTTGCCTTTACATAAATTTGCTTTATCCACGAGATTATGCCAATATTTTGCATTATTAAATTGAGGTAATGGAGTGCACTGGGCACCCAAAATATGTGCTTGTATTTTTCCTCTACAATCAATCATGTTCTACAATTTTTTGTGTTGTCCGTGATGACTTGGACAACATTTTAGGGGCCCGCCGACTCAATAGCCTCTATTAAAATATCGGCAATAAACTAAGCATCATTCACTTGGCCCTCACAATCAACAACCTTTAAGAACATTGCCCTTTTAGGGCATACTATAACAACATTTATCAAACATCTATTTCAAGCATCCTTCCATCCACTTGAAATAATAGACATCTGTGAATCCTTCCATGAATCCCTAATTAGCTGCAAAGAAGCTTTTATATACTCAACTTCCATTGTTAAGAATCTGGTTTGAACCTTCTCATAATTAGGGCCTTTGTACCCTTGTGGAGCTTCATTGATGGATTTCAACAGTTGTTGCAAATATGATGACCTCAATACATTGAAGGGCAGCCCACATGCATAATTGCATCGAGCAATTTAATGTCCCCTTTTTAGGCAGTTGTGGTTGTTGGGTGGTTTAGCCTATTCCTGGCCCTCGTGGGCTAATGCAGGTGGTTAGAGGGCCCTGTTGGACGGATATCAGTGTGGTTTCTTATCCTGGGTTCAATGAGGTTCAAGCTTGGCCTTTGCAAAGGTTTCAGAACTTAGTTTCTCATACTTACTATTTATAGTAAGTCTTTTAGACGGGGTTACTATTTATAACAGGGCACTTGATTGTGACATGAGGGCAGTGTCGATTCTGGTATTTCGTTGGTTTGGTGAAATAAGGAGTTTGCCTAAGATATAACGTTTAATTATTATTAAAGGTGGCTTTAATAATAATTAATATTTTAATACTATATTTTAACGTTATATTTGCACTTTATGACTTGAGGGTTCTTTAGTCATTAAAAGGGGGCCATTTTATAATTAATGGTTGAGACGCCAATATCAAGGAGATTATTTAATATTTCTAAAGTGCAAATATTATATCATTTTAAAATAATATTACTATGTTTCTAGAAGCTTCTTGGAGATGGATTGAAAAAGTATAAAAGAGGATCAAGCCATGTTTCATTATTATCCAAGAATTGATATTTGCTTTGACAAGTTCATTGTGGAGCCTAGGGTCTCTGCAAAATTCTTTAGTAGTCTTTGGGAACGAAAACTCCCTTGGATTGACATAACTGAGGTGGTGAGATATCCTCCGAAGGGTTGCAGATTGGGAAGGATATTATAGTCCTCTCATTGGTACATAATTTGTGGCCAAAGGCCAATTTTGTATAGTTCGATTGGAGGAATTTGGTTGAAGACATTTTGGTGATATCTTGAGGGCGATTTGGAGGCATTATCTTGGAGACATTTTGATCTTCACTTGATACTAAAAATCAGTGACTTCTAGGAAGTCGACTTGCACATTGGTAATCAGATTTTAGCTCTTTGTGACCTCATTTCACATCGATTTTCCTTGGGAGTCAAAGCACTGGAGTTAGGGGCATTGATCATCATTTTTGGACTCTATGGGAAGGGATTCAGGGCTGCATATATTTAATACTCAAGTTGCAGGTCCATAACAGGGACGACTATATAAACTGTAGATATTAATTCATTCCCTTCACATATGACAGCGATTCCATTTAGGGAGTAAGGTGCTTGGTTAGGAGAGGCTTGGAAATCCTTTTGAGAGTATTTTGGAGGAGTTTCAAGATCACAATGATTTAATCTGTAGCTACATGTTTCAGAACCAGGGGTGGTTGGTAGAGAGCTGCAATTTCAGCTAGGAGGCTCTTTGTGTCGGATTTTGGCTGTTCCTACATCTCCAGCATTGGACGGTTCCATAACCAGGGTCTTCATGTCATTATAGTAGTTCATATTAGCAATTGAAGTCATAGAGTTGCCGCTGTAGGTGACCTTTTCTATATATCAGACTTTGCATTGTAATTGCATCCTTAGTGTAAGCCAAGAGTCTTGGCGAATTCATGCTCTATTGTACTTGGGTTTGCAAATTGATAAAGAGTTACAAATCGGAGTCATTTAGTATTCATCTTGATATGAATTTGGATTGTATGCCAACTGTTTGACAAAATGTCAAACTCGCTGTAAATGCATTCCCTTATGTAGTTTCTCATTTATGTGCATTTCAATATACAAAAAAAGGTGTTGCATTGCATTTGGTTCCTTGTTTAGACATCGTAGAGGTTATTACAAGCTATCAACTCACTTTAGCATTCATCTTAAGCGTCATCCATAAACTGAAAAACTCAAATCAGCAAACAAGCACACTGCACATCAACTATTTGACGAAATTACACGGGCAGTAATTTGAATAAATTCAGGTCAGATTGGGTTAGGCTCATTACAAGCAACCAACTCATCAAGAATGGCTCTATTTTCAACATTGAATGCTTTTTCGTATGGTCCTTTTGGTTTTTTTCGTGAGGTGGTCTCCGTGTCTTCATCCAAGGGTGTTTCAAGTCGCTGAGCATGGGTTTGAATGAAAGGATGATTTGAAGCTGAAGGTGTGGGTGGTCTTCCTAAAGGCCTTCTTTGCATAAGAATTGTTTTAGATCGACCTCTTGTAGCAACTTCTAAATTAGCTTGCTCATGCTCTTTCATGTATTCCACCATTTTTGCCTTAGAAAATTTGTCACACTTTTTGATCCTTGGTCTTTGATACCCGGTTAAACGGGTTTTGACTTGAGTATATGAGGAACTATATGTCACGTGACAATCGTTGCATATCCAAATATGAGAGCCACCACCAACAATGTTCTTCAGCATTGTCACGTCTCAAAAGAGGAGAAGCGGGATTATATTTCATGGAAACTAGAATGTTTTCACATGGGCCTTCTTCCCTTGACGCTGAACTTGATGTCATGGATATCCTAATTTGCTTTTGATCACCAAAATCACCAAAATGGTGCGAGGTGAGAAATTATATTAATGTCTACAGATGACCAAAAGTAAGTCAACGTGAGGATGTTTAGAAAACAATGAAAGAAGTTTGAAAGAATAAAATTTTAAAGCTTTATGCACAACTTTTAAATTTCTAACCTTTTTTCTGTTTCTCCAGATTGTGTTACGCACAAGAGAAGAGAATACGCAAAAGTTAGAATGGAATTACATACAAAAAATAGATCTTATTATCCTAATATGCTTTTGATCACCAAGATCACCTAAATGGTGTGAAGTGAGATCGCGCACAAAGTTAAGATGTTTAAAAATCAACAAAAAAAAATTCAAAAATATGAAGTTTTAAAACTATGTAATTTTTTTAAATTTCTAACGGCTGAACTTGTTTCTATTTCTTCAAATTGCATTATGTACAAGAGAAAAGCATACATATTAGAATGAAACTTTCATAAACTTTAAAGAAAACTAAACTCTAGGATGTTTTAAAAATATGATTATATTAATTATATATATATTTTTAAACAAAAATATAATGAAATAATAAAATTTCAAATCATTTAAATGCTGTTTAATTTTATACATAGAGAAATGTAAAAACAAATTTCCATAAAATTAAAAAATGGAATGAAATACAACATCAAAGGAGAAAACTTGTTGAAAATAGTAATGGCTGCCTCCAAAATTTCTCCTTGCTCTTGTAAAAAACAACAAAAAATGAGTGTGTGTTTTGCCTTTACCTTAAGTGTTTTATATAGGTTTTAGTTTGAAGATTAGGGATATTTTTTAATGTTTTAGCTTTTTTTTTGGATTCGGGGTTTTGTTTTTTCTGGCGGAAATGCATGGAGCATCCCATAAACGCTTAAGCACATGATGGAAACATCTGGGACGTTTTCATACTAGAAACATATCCGGGCAGGGTATTGGGGGGAGTGAGGAGGTTGCTTTTGTGCAATGTAGCTATAGAGTTCTTTTATATGCTCCAATAAAGAATTTATATTAAAATTTGTTGGTTATAAACTTATAGGTTAGTAAGAGGCGATGAGTTGGTTAGAGATCAAAATTTGAGAGCCTTGCATCCTAATGAGAGAATGATGATGAACGTCAAGCAACACCTTTTTACATATGGGTTTAGTGTTGTTCACATCTTGCTGTAATCATCGCTGGTTTAGTGGGAGACCACCTATCATCCATCCAAGCTGACATATTTATACTTGTACTTGTTTCCACCATGTTTGTAGTAGGTACATAAGGTGTTTGTAATAATGATATTATACCCAAAGTCAATTCTTCCTTGACCCCACCGATTTTATTAATCTTTCTTTTTGCATTTTGAATTCTTGAACCTACTTTAAGTCTATTTCCCTTCGTTTCATGTTAGAGTTTCCTCTTAAAGCTTTTTCATTGTATGCTTTGACCTTTTACCCTTTGGAAAGGGGTGAAATTATGAAGACGGTGTGGTCGTTTATTTCTCACACAAGCAATTCAATGCTTATTGTGTAAAAGGCAAAAGTCAACATTGTGCTTGGGCATGCACGCCAAGTACCTTCACTTGAAGGACCTTGGTGCACATGCAAATACAAAAATTATATAATAATTATCTTTGGGCGAAGGTATGAGCGAAAATTCCATGTGCGATTTTAGGGGTCCCTTGACCTATAATTTCAACAAAAAATTGCAGGATAATAGAAAGAAAGAAATTATATTAATGTCCACGAATGAGCAAAAGTAGGTCAATGGGACTTGAGACTACATCCAATTACAATAGAAAGTGATGGGGTTAAAGGACCTTAGGATCAAAGACTAACTAAATAAAAAACAATTAAAACATTGAAAATTAATGAGGGGTAAACCCAAGGCAGTAAAGCCCCAACCCATGTGGTTAAGGTACCAATACAAATAGCCATGTGGGTGGAGCAAGAATCCACAAAGAGCATGCGCTGATGGAAGTTGGAAAGACTAGATGCTACTCCCATTAAACATCTCTTACCATGCCCAAGATAGAGGAATCATTTGTGTCATCGTTTGTCATTGTGAAAGGGCCAATGCAAGATCTGATAATGTTCATTGGAGAGTGTTTAGGGCTTAGTGGGCCATGTTGAGTAATCCTAGGAGGAAGCAAAGCACTTTCCTTAGAATCTCTCCTAATGTACAAAGCCGAAGAAACTCTCATGGCAGCGGAGAAACTTGTAATGTGTATTTTGAATATATTTCAAAACTACCCCTCTTTTCCCGAATATTTCTAGTGATCCAGAATACATAGACAATATTACTTGGATTATCTAAGATGCATAATTAAACTAACCCATTTTGATTTATTTGAAAATGATATACTTCTAGTATGTTTTTACTCTTGGTTTGATACCAAAATTAACATGCTTGACCTAGTATATATGTACAATAATTTTCAGAATCTTAAGCAAGAAACTTGACCATGAAGACCATAAAGATCATAAAACTGAATTTTTCTTTCAAATATTGTAGGACTGAAAAGTGGAGTTGTTTATGTCAATGCTTGTAAGTATTAGAAGCTCGCTCATCATCTCTGAGTTGAAAGATAGATGGTTAATTATTTACACAGTTGATTGGTTCTATTAAAGGTCTTTAAGCTTAGAATATCAACCTAGCCAACACAAGACAATTAGAGCACTTACTGATTCAGGTTCTCGGACATTAATATTTGGGTGCAGTTATGGAGTACATAGAAAATCTTACCTGGACTATTTGACATGGATAATAAAAGTAACACATATTGATTTATTTGAAAATAATGTAATACTCTTGGTTTGTTACCAAAGTTAACATGCTCAACTTATATTAATGTACAACATTATTGAGAGTTTTAAGCAAGATATACTTTGTAAATATTAAAGTCTAAAGACCATATGGCATAAAACAGTAGTTCTCTTTCAAATATTGTAGGACTGAACAGTGGAGTGGTTTATGTCAATGCCTGCAAGTATTAGAAGCTCACTCATCATCGCCAAGTTTAAAGATAGATGGTGAATTATTTACACAGTTAACGGGCTCTATTCAAAGGTCTTTAAGCCTAGAATATCAACCAAGCCAACACCAGGCAATTAGAGCACTTATTGATTCAGGTTCCCGGACATCAGCATTTGGGCACAGTTATGGAGTAGGCCGGGCTACCACATGGCTCCCTTTTGATTTATTTATGGAGGATACAATGGATGGAAGGCAACTTCCAGCGAAATCTACCATTGAGATCCTAGCAGGTATGCAAATCAATCTAACCACTATCATTTATCACTCAGTATTTTTAATATGACTCATGCTAATCTGATGACATTGGAAGGTAATCCAACAGGAAAGTGACTGAAGACATCTATTCTCTCTTGCTTTTAATCTATCTTTTTTTAAGATTGCTCTCTTTACTGATCTGTATTGACTTGGACAATTTGATGTTCAGAACTGACAAAATCTCTTCAAGCAGTAAATGGTGCAAGTTGGCAAGAGACATTTTTAGGTCTCTGGACTGCAGCCCTTCGGCTTGTCCAAAGGGTATAAAAATATATTCTGCTCCTAAAGTCTACAGTTTTAAAAAAACGGTTAGTTTAGAAATTTCAAATAAGCAAAACCGAGTACATTTTACTTGAAATATAAATTGGCGAATAATTGTAGTTATTATTTCATGTGCAGGAACGAGATCCCATTGAAGGTCCTATTCCCCACTTGGATTCAAGGTTATGCATACTACTGAGTATTACACCATTGGTAATTGTTTCTATGATTGAGGAAGAAGATAAAATGCTTCAAGCTGCCAAAAATAATGTATTAGGAAATATTGCAAAGGTGCATGAACATGACAAAGAGAGGAAAGTCATGGGGTTGGGTACAAGGCGTGCAGCCTTAGTATCAAGTCTCCAAATTCTGGGACAGTTTGACGAACTGTTAAAACCCCCTGAATCTGTAGTCTCGGCTGCCACCCAGGCTGCTCTTAGAGCAGAAAACTTTGTTGCTGGCCTTAAGTGTGGAACTGGGAGCTTTGATGGCCTTAGCAGCAATGGTATTTCAAGTGCAGTAGGTAATTTTAACAATAACCAACTAGCTATATTTCTAATACTCTTGATCTTTGTTCCATCCCAGTATTTGAGTTGGGTTACTGTACTTGGGGAGAGTAGTTTGAAACCAAGGATATGAATATATAATTTGATGATCAAAATTGTCATCAATTAAATCTTCAAATAGAAGCTCAATATAGCATCGATTTTGCTTGCAGGGGGAAACATGCTGCACCTAATTGTTGAAGCTTGCATTACCAGAAATTTGATAGATTCCTCAGCATATTTATGGCCAGGCTATGCTGAAAGACTAGTGAATCCATTATCTCACTCGATACCAGTTCAAAAATCTCCATGGTCTGATTTTATGGATGGAGCCCCCTTATCTGTTTCACTAAAAGATGCTCTTATTAAATCTCCCGCTTCAAGGTACTTTTATATTTGTTGGCAACTTTATATTAAGTTTTCTTTTTGTGAGAAGCTTTCTTCTAAGCATTTCCTGTTCTATCTGCATTATTTGTTTCTCAGTTTCCTTTTGTTTCTAGTAAACAGTCCATTGTTAGGATAATGACACTGAACTTTACATGGATCTGATGGAAGCATAGTAGAGCTAGAGAAGGTGTATCAATTTGCAATGAATGGACCAGATGAGGAAAGGTCTGCTATGGCCAGCATTTTATGTGGTGCATCTCTTATTCGTGGATGGAATGTCCAGGTGTTTTATATACCTTTATGGAATTATATTGAACAATTCAGTCAATGTTATAATGTTTCATTGATGTCGAGGATCAGATTTTCTTTATTGTTGATGAATATGGATTTAGGTTTTTGACATTCCAATGCTTTTTACTAACTTGGGGGATCTATGTGTACACATTAGAGCTTATAACCTTGTCACTTGTTTTCTCAGCTTTCCTGCTAGGGAATGTTTTTCTAAAGGGGATACAAAAAAAACTGAGAAAAAAGGCATGATTTGTTTTTGATATTTTTCTTCTTTGGTTTCTCATAATTGGCTTTTTCTACAGGAGCATGCAGTACGCTTGGTAGTAAATCTTCTTTCACCTCCTGTTCCTACAGACTATCATGGATCTGGAAGTCATTTAGTAGCTTATGCACCATTGCTTAATGCTGTCCTTAGAGGAGTAACTACTCATGATAATGTTCATGTTCTCTCATTGTATGGGGTGGTGAGTTCAGTTAACTGGAGATACACTTGCTAATGTAATATGATTTTTGTTGGCAGCATTTTCATTGATTGGTCTGTTTGTGAGTCTGTCTAACATGATTAGCATCTTACACCTAAAATATCTCTTGGCAGGTTCCACAGGTTGCAGCTGCACTGATGCCAATTTGTGAGACATTTGGATCCATTTTACCTACTGCGCCTCAGATGTCACACACAGGGGAGGAAGTTTCTGTTTACACAATATTTTCAAATGCTTTTCTTTTGCTGCTGAGATTGTGGAAGTTCTATGGATGTCCTCATGCACATAGTTTATCTGGACAGGGATCTCCAGTTGGCACAGAACTTGCACTTGAATACCTTTTACTCTTGCATAACAGTCGACTGGCCAAAGATAACGAACATTATAAAGTCAAAAATTCATCATATTTAGGTACTGCTTTGTCACAAGTGCCAAATCCCTCAGAGGATCAAACCCTTTTTTCCAAGCCATTGTTTATTGACTCATTTCCAAAATTGAAAGTTTGGTACTGTCAGCATCAAGCTTGTATTGCATCAACACTGTCAGGGCTTGTTCCTGGGAATCCCGTGCATCAAATTGTTGATAGACTTCTGACTATGATGTATTGGAAACTGGGTAAAGGAGTGCCTCCATCTGCTGCTTCTGGGGCATCTGGGAGTAGCAGTTTAAGCAGCTCTTCGGGAAGTGCAGGAGGGGACACATCTCGGAAGCCTTTGCTACCGGCATGGGAGATTCTTGGGGCTGTGCCTTTTGTGGTAGATGCCGTGTTGACTGCTTGTGCACACGGAAAACTTTCTCCTCGAGATCTTACAACAGGTTGGTAGTAAATAATTCATTTTGAAAGACAGTAATTTTAGCTTACAATATTCTGTTTTGCTTTCTAGACCATGTTTTCAAGAGTCATTTTTTTTGTGTTTTTTATTTGCCATTACCATTCTTGTTTATAAGAGAGTAAAAGATGTTGTTTTGAGTGCATAGTTTTTTAGCTTTATAGATTGTCTGTCATTCGTACTTGTTTAAATATGCCAATGAGATTTATACAATTTAATGGAAATAGAGGTGAAGTTTGAACCATAAGACCATATGCTCATAGTACATGGATATCTCTCCCGACCATAGATTGAATAACCTAGGAACTTCTGTCTGTGAAGATAGAAAATTTCTCAAGAGGCTGGACAACAAATTTTGCTTGGATAATGCACTGAGGAACCATCTGTTTTAAACTATCATACATTGAAGCATGATACTTTGTACCCTCTCAATGTATCCCAAGTGAGAAGACCCTAAATTTGGTTGCCAAACCTTTGACCTTTAAAGAATAGCGGGGTTTATAATTGTGTTCAAGAAACACATCTTTGAAGGGATATAATGAAGTTTTACATGAAATCACAGACCCTCCAAGACCAGAAGGAAGCATGTCCTTGTTACACCCCTAGTTATTATCTTGTCATCATATGTTGTTATGGAGTAGGCGACATGTGGTGCACATAACCTCTCACTAGTCAATAGTAGATTCTAGAATTGATATTTTATATGTAATCAGCTTCCCTGGGACTTTGGGATGACCCAGCTATAAATATGGGCTAGGTGAGTCACTGTATGGTATCAGTCATGGAATTATCTCTTCCTTATTCATAGTTTTGCAATTCTGGAGGATGCCTGCTCAAAGTGGCCTGCTTTCACATTTCAGTTATTTTTGACCTCACACCAACATCAGAATAAATATCTGCTCTTCTCTACTTTTTCTTTGCATATTAGATTGGAGTACTACTGTTATTGTAGATGAATGATTGGTATTGGATGATCCTACTATTGTTATTTTGATTTCTGTGTGCTTCTGTTTCAGATTATTATTTTATTGGAAATCAGTAAGGGTTTTTCTGCAGGCCCACATCCTTGGGACATAAATGGAGGCCCAGTCCCTGCGTGTGGGTTTTATACTCTGCCCATGTCCTTTGGGACCCACCTTATCACATGCTGCACGAGCTTGTATTCAGTGGTTCCCATGGTTATTTGAACCCGAGTCTTCATTGTGGCAATGTTCAGTCTTTACCTGCTTCTACTTTGGATTGTTAATTCTTTTTGGTGATTCTAATTTTTTACAGAATGTTATTATCATAACAGTCCCTTGCATAGCTGTGACTAAGAAACATGCTTTAGATCAAGAGGACTTTTATACTGAGCCCCGCAAGTAGGTGCAGGTCATTGTAATCTCCACAAGCTTGTCTTTGTAGGAAAACTGGAACCTCGAAAGAATGTTTTTGGGGGTGCAGAAGATCCTGGCCTTAGTCTTATGTAATGTCCCCATTTTCAGGTTCTCTTGCAGTGCAGTTGGCGTTGACTTTTTGGGTTTGTGTCACCCAGATCAAAGGTGTATTTTGATGTTACTAGTGAGCTCTGATGGTTTAGTGGAGTTGTACGACACTTTCAGATGTTATTTCTGGGTTCCAGTTTAAGCTCCAAGATTCTTGGAAGGAGCGCCTATTTTTAGTAAGTCACCCAGTAGGGTCCATTTATCATCTTTCATCATCGAGATCACTCCTACATAGTCAGTTTTCGATTTCGATGCTTTTCAACCATTGTTGCTAATTGGGTGTATTATTGAGCTATATTTAATTAATTTTACTAAGGTTGCCATTTTAATTAAAAAAATTAATCGGGCACCTGAGTATTATAGCTTGTTGGAAAGAGAATGAAAAGATTTAAATGATGAGACACCTAAAATGACTTTCAGTGTCGAAAATATATTAAAAATAAAATAAATCACTTTTTGGAGTTAAAAGGTTTAATAAATTAATAAAGTGATTTAAAAAAAAAGAGTTTCTAGAAAGTTCCCAAAAAAGCTTATAAAAAGGGGAATTGAGAGCACATTTGATATGTTGAGTTTATTCTATTTCTTTGATGAAAACCCTTGTGGTTTTGGAGATCGAACTTGGTTCATCTCAGTGTCTGGAGGACAAAAACCCTTTTGGGAAGATTAGTTTCGATGGTGAAAGATTCCCCCCTAGCTGGTGATTTGCTGAGTCACTTAGATTTTGCATCGGTACTTCAATGTTTATGGTATGAAATTAATGAAGACTTTGAAAGGATAATTTTCAGGGTTTGTTGTTATGATCGAAATTTTACGAGGAAAGTTATGTCTGGATGACATGTTATGAAATAAGGGTTTTTGCTGGATGAGT
Source organism: Torreya grandis (assembly GCA_037957365.1). Taxonomy (NCBI): domain Eukaryota; kingdom Viridiplantae; phylum Streptophyta; class Pinopsida; order Cupressales; family Taxaceae; genus Torreya; species Torreya grandis. The sequence continues at coordinate 1,178,896 of JARHVA010003390.1, forward strand.
TTGGATTCATCGAAGGTGTTGAGCAATTTGGTATTGGTAGAGTTGAGATTGAAGCTTCTATTTCAATGTGGGTTATTTGTTTGAAGGTTTCTTGTGGGTTTGGACGCCAAGTTCCTATTGCTGGTCATTGTGGTGTGAGATTTGCTAGGTGTTTTGGAAACCTTTGGTTCGCATCAAAAGGGGAGTTGTACATTTCTGAGTGCTGCAATATGTATTATCAGAACTGAAATATTTGTGAAAGCTTCATCAATATGTGTGCTTGGGAAGTGCAACTTGTTATTCTATTTGTTGTTGTTCAATACTGGAAATTGTGTATGAAATGAGCATAGTTTTCTTGGAGTCATTGCTGTTCATGTCCATGCACTACTCCAACTTTGTAATAGAGAACCTTTTAGATTGGATTTCAAATCTGTGCAATATTATTTCAGTCAACTCAAGGTCAGAATTTCATTGGTTTGATGCATTATATTTCTGCTCTCATAATAGATAATATTGTGTAAATCTTGCCATATCTTGGTTTATGAATAGAAACATTTCTTTCTTGCTGTTATCTATTTGTTTGAGTGCTTTGCAAAGTTAAATGGTATCTCTGCAAGATAAAACGAAAACAAAAAGAAAACCTTTAAACAGTCAATCACCATAAGCAAGCAAATTGTTTAACGAAATTACTCGGTTGTGAAAAGTGAAAGTTTGGGCAAGATTACATAGGGGATCTTACAGTGGTATCAGAGCTAAAGTTCTTGCCAGCCTTTGGGTAATTCAGGTAATTGACTTTTAGTTTGAAGCATGGCAACAAAAGATAGAAAATGGTTGACCAGATCACTCTACGAATCAGGTAGTAAGCTCAGTATTCTATTGCAACCAAGGGATGATGCTTTGATCACATTGAAAAAAGTAGAAGAAAGTTTGATCCTTGTTGAGCAGTGACCTTTTGAATTGTTGTAGATAGCTCTTGTTCGTACAATGACTTCTTTGGGTCAACACAAGTGGTTGAGGCATACAGATGATGAGGTAAGACTTCTTGTCACTTCATGTTTGAGCGAAATCATGAGAATTTCAAAACCTAAAGCTCCTTACAATGATAACACAATGAAAGAGGTAATTCAACTGATGGTGGATAGTTTCTAGGATATTGGGGATATCACATGTTCTCACTTTTTTAGAAGGGTTGCTATACTTAAAACATTTGCAGGAATCAGATTGAGTAACCTCATGCTAGATTTGGGATTATATGATTTAATACACATGTTTCGCCATCTCCTTGCTACCATTAGGGAAGATCATGATGATGATGTTTTTGCAACGATGCAAACAATTATGGTTTTGTTCATTAATGAGAGTTATGATGTGCCATTGTCTCTTTTTTCTATCCTAACGACTAGCAGGAAGAAGGGAATTCTTGGAATCCTATCAGTTAAAGGAAGGTTAGTTAGAAGAGTCATTTCTCGTTGTGAATATAAGTTGATACCTTTCTTGGATGATAAGGAGCAGGTGGTTGAAAAGAAGTCTATAGCAGAGAAATCTGATGTAGTTATTGCTAAGAAACATGATGAATGTAGACAGAGCCACAAGATGTCTTTTTGGTCATACATGAGGGACATGACATAGCAACAGGCCTTGAATACACCTCTAGAGCTAACCCATGAGGTTGTTGACACTAGTACCAAGTTTGGCATAGTCGAGATCATTAATACCCCTTCAAATGATGGGCTTGTTGAAGGCAAAAAGGATGAAGTTTCCAAAACAGCTAACAATGATGATTTTGTATCTCATTACAGTGATGGTGACATAGGTGGCTTCTGGTTTGACTACCAGACCAAGCTTATGGAGAGAGATACTTATGTTGACATCAGTCTTGGTGAGTTGGAGAGTGATTTATTCATAAATGCAACCACTCATGAGGAGCACAGTGAACACTTATACTCTGAACAAAGCAATTAGGGGTGTGTCGGCACCTAAGTATAATGAGGATCCACATCGGGAAGAATTTCCTTTTGATTATAATGATGTCCTTGCTTCATCTTGGGAGTCATGCATAGAGAATGGCATTGAGAAAGGTGAAGTTGAAATGGATAATCTTGTATGCAAATCAGAAAACTTAATGCATGAAGTTGAAGTTGATCATGGGCCAAATGATGATGCGGAGTCAAGCTTTAAAAATGAGGTTCATGAGACTTGGGGCAGCCATGGAGTCACTACTGAAAGGTATGACAAAGATTATGGTTCTAGTTTTCATCATAGTAGTAGTTTATTATCTTTCCCTGAACGTGATTGGAAAAATCAGTTTTTGGTGTTCATTGAAAATGAAGTGTACACATTATCTAGATTGGATGACATAAGAAGCCTTGGTGAAAAACTCATCCTCATGACACCAAGAAACCAATATGAGCAAAGTGTTCTCCTTGCTGATTTGCACATGATGAAGAACATTATGGAGGGAATAAAATCAAATTTCTTACACATGATGCATGAAAGAGATGTAGCGACCAAGTTGGTAGATGAGACTTTGTCTATGACTAGGCAGTTAAGAGGAGAGGTTAGTGAGCTCACCGTTGAGCTGGATTCCACGAAGCTTGCTTTGGAAAGTACCCAAAAGGCACTTCTTGAAGCAAATGAACAGCTCTATGAGGCCAAACAATTCAGAGAGCAGGAGAACAAAGAAAGGGCCAAGGAAATCAAATAGGTAATGGAGGAGCTTGATCGCATTCATGAGGAGTTTGAACTTGCACATTGTTCCAAAAAATCTGAAAATAGGAGTTTGGATCAGCAGGTGGGTTGGCCTGATTTTCGAGTTGAGGATAATCTTCAGTTTGTTGATAACCCTTTGCTTGAGGTGACTCATGATAATCCACTCTTTGAGTTGGATAATGAAACTCTCTCTGATTCCAGTGATGAGATTGGTGTCGATCACAGGATTTGGGATCCAGGTGTAGTTCCTAGCTGTGAGGTGTTGTCTCAGGATTGGAGTTGTGGGCAAAATTCCAGTGTTAGTATTGCTGTCCACTTTTTGATCAGCCTATACATGACTTCAGTTCTTAGCCCGCAGACGAGTTGGGTGGCTTCTTCAAACCAGTAGTTGAGTACTTTATGGTTGACGCTGGTTGATAGAGGTGATTTGACCATAGGAGATGACTCTTCAACTACTTCCATACTCATCTCTCCTATGTTTTTAGTGGGATTTCAGATTGATTACCGCTGCCCTTACATTTTCATGTTGGTTATGGTGACATCTTTTTATGAGCAGGTTGATTTTGAGTTTTGGCAGTTTTTAGGGCAGCTGGTTGTTAGAGTTTTTGCGGACACAGTTCATTTATTTATTGCTTCTACTCTGGTGAGTGACAGTCACTACAGATACTTCATGGAGATGGTATGCATATCTTCAGATGATGCCTTATTGATTGCAGTGGGTTGGGTGTGTTGGTGTGTCCGAAACCGTTCCATTGACACTTGGAGATTAAGTGTCAATGACATGTCTTTAGTTGGCGACAATAGAGGCATTCCTTGGTTGGCAAATTTCAGAGTTGTGATAGTGATTGGTTTGTTTCATTTTTGGGATGTCATGAGGGGATATATTGAGACTTATTCTTTATGGCTGAGCAGATTTTCTTTTTCGATGCCCAGGATCGAGTTTGGCAGTGGATTTGCAGACATTGACTTCACTGAGATGCCTTGGCAGGGTATGATTCATGGTAGTGGGTTCAACCCTTTTAGGTATTTCAGGTTGGGTTTTGATGATGATTACTTTTTGGGGTTGTAGGCGAGGAAAATGCAGTCTGGGCACGATGGTCAGATAGTTATGATCAGAGTGGTGCACTGTTAGCATGGTAATTCCTTTCTGAGAGTAACTTGGAACCTTGGGATTACATTGTTTTGTAGTTCAACCACTGTTGGGAATGCGAGCTAGTGTTGACTTTCTGGAGTTTACTCCCATAGTGCATCGGTTTGGTTCTTTCGAAGAGCAATTCTCTGAGGAGTTGACTGAGTTTATGCAGTATTTGATTGCTCTTTGTACAGGTGGATATCTAGAGGTCTCTTGTGTTGGTACCCTACAGGACAATCGCTGGAGAGGATGGTACTATAGATCTCCTAAGCTGACTTGGGACCCTAGGATCGTTCTTGGTTTCAATCTGGTTCAGTGTTTTGATTTTGGGGTTATGATGGCATTGCTTGAGGACAAGTGAAATAATCCGAGCCAATTTTTTTTTTGATTTTCAATTATCAGATTACAACATTACAATCAAGTACCCGTTAAGGTTAGAAGATAAACCCAAACGTACTGAAATAACTCTAACCAATATGGCGCCGATGATGGCGAGCATTGGTCAAAGGATCTAAATGCAGAAACAGAACTGGAATGAACTCTAATCAAGAATGGCGTCGATGATGGCGAGCATATGGTCAGAGGGTCTTCTACTACAAGTGCTGAAAGAGAACTCAACACCAAGTATGTGCTACCCAATCCGAGATGGAGTTGAGGCGACCATATGGTGGAGTAATAACATTAATAGTACTTAAAGAACTCAACACCAAGTATGTGCTACCCAATCCGAGATGGAGTTGAGGCGACCATATGACGGAGTATTACAATAACAATGCTTGAAGAGAAATGCTGAAAGATGGAACTACTCAACACCCAGAATGTGCTTGCTAACCCAAAGAGGGAAAGTAGCTACCATAGGGCGGAGCTATAACTATTACAATGACTTTAATTGAAACTGAGAATTACAACCAGATTTGAACAAGCAAAGAATGACTGCCAGTACTACTGTCAGCTTTACAAAATAAAAAGGATTCACCTGCCAATGTCTTAAGAAGCTGAAAGATTAGCATTACATCATAGAGTACTACCCATAACTTGGATAGTCATGCCCAAACAATAATTCATTCAAAGAGCAATACAATAATTTCTGATTTCTGATACAAATCAGCTCTTAAAAGAAATAACCAGCAACCTATGGAATTGCTCAGATGCTCATATCTCACTAAAAACTTGTTCAATTGACCTGATTTCTGATGCACAATACTTTCCTTATGATAGCGCCCAAACTAACACCCAAAACAGACCCAAAAATGCAACCAATAATTAATGCACAAATTTTAATGCAAATCTGAAATGTACAGCGAGATGAAAGGGGCGATTTCCTTTTAAAAATTAATGCAAATTCTATAAATTCTACCACTTTGAGGATAGTGGCGCCCAAGCCTAGCAAAGACAATGGGCTATTACCCAGAACACTGTTTTTGGTCTTTTCTGATTTATGATTAAAATACGGATCTGCTGTACCAAGAATGCAATACGCTGAAAACACTAATATGCCAAATAAAACTAACAATGCAATAAGCTGAGAACAATGCACAACTAAATGCAACTCACAAAGACTGAATCACCACTAGATGTTATCTTGCAAACACGAAGCGATGTTCGAGCTAGGAGGCCTTCATTCCTCGAAGCGATTCCAGAGCCAATACGGCAGTGTAACAATGTAGTAGACAAAAGATAATGAAATGAGAGCACTCCTCCTTTTATACTTTTCCAACTGGGAGTCTCTAAAATCCTCTTATATATGGGATAAAACATGAGAGGGAAAATAATATAATCCTCTTTAATTCTTTTTTTTTTTCAACCTCAACATTAAGTCGTTGAGCCTAGGTACCAAGGTCCAAAATTAAATAATAATGTTTAATTTACGGACTTTAAAACGGAGGCCAAGATGATGTCGGAAACCAATGATCTATAGCTCGTTGAAAAGGTCTTGACAAGATGAATCCAACCCCACTCTCAAAATCCCATTCCGATGCCAATCCCGAACTTACTAAAAATAGTAAATTCCTGAAAATGCTCTGTGTGCCAAGTAAAACATATCAACGCGAAGCTTTCAGAAAACCCAGAAGGAATCCGCAATCCAAGTTCAACATTTCCAAGTGCAAACTCCACAAAAAGACGAAAACGTCCTCCAAGAAGTTTGGAAACCCTTATTTGAGCTTCTGCTTAACCTACGAGTTCCCAAAAATAGGTTAAATCCAAAAGAAGAGCGTAAGGCCAAATTGGGGACATTACAACAAGCAATCTTTGGGAAGGGAGCATTGTAATGTCCCCATTTTTGGGTTCTCTTGCAGTGTGGTTGGCACTGACTTTCTGGGTTTGTGTTAGCTTGATCAGAGGGGTATTTTGATGTTACCAGTGAGCTCTGATGGTTTAGTGGAGTTGTACGACACTTTCAGATGTTATTTCTGGCTTCCAATTTGGGATCCAAGATTTTTAGAGGGAGCGTCTATTTTTAGTAAGTCACCCAATAGGTCTGTTTATCATCTTTCATCATCGAGATTACTGCTACATAGTCTTTGATTTTGATGCTTTTCGACCATTGTCACTAATTGGGTGTATTGTTGAGCTATATTTAATTAATTTTACTAAAGTTACCATTTTAATTAAAATAATTAATCGGACGCCTAAGTATTATAGCTCGTTGGAAAGATTTAAATGATGAGACACTTAAAAGTGACTTTTAGTGTCGAAAATATTTCAAAAATAAAATAAATCACTTTTTGGAGTTAAAAGGTTTAATAAATTAATAAAGTGATTTAAAAAAAAAAGAGTTTTTGAAAAGTTTCCTAAAAAGCTTATAAAAAGGGGAATTGAGAGCTCATTTGATATGTTGAGTTTATTCTACTTCTCTGATGGAAACCCTTGTGGTTTTGGAGATTGAACTTGGTTTATCTCAGCTTCTGGAGGACGAAAACCCTCTTGGGAAGATTAGTTTCGGTGGTGAAAGATTCCTCCTTAGTTGGTGATTGGTTGAGCCACTCAGATTTCGCATTGGTACTTCAATGGTTATGGTATGAAATTAATGAACACTTTGAAAGGATAATTTTCAGGTTTTGTTGTTATGATTGAAGTTTTACCAAGAAAGCTATGCCTGGATGCCATGTTATGAAATAAGGGTTTTTGCTGGATGAGTTTGGATTCATTGAAGGTATTGAGCAATTTGGTATTGGTAGAGTTGAGATTGAAGCTTCTATTTCAGTGTGGGTTATTTGTTTGAAAGTTTCTTGTGGGGTTGGATGCCAAGTTCCTATTGCTGGTCATTGTGGTGTGAGATTTGCTAGGTGTTGTGGAAACTTTTGGTTTGCATCAAAAGGGGAGTTGCTGTACATTTATGAGTGCTGCAATATGTATTCTCAGAACTGAAATATTTGTGAAAGCTTCACCAATATTTGTGTGCTTGGGAAGTGCAACTTGTTATTCTATTTGTTGTTGTTCAATACTGGAAACTGTGTATGAAATGAGCATAGTTTTCTTGGAGTCGCTGCTGTTCATGTCCATGTACTACTCCAGTTTTGTAATAGAGAACCTTTCAGATTGAATTTCAGATCTGTGCAATATTATTTCAGTCATTTCATTGGTTTGATGCATTATATTTCTGCTCTCGTAATAGATAATATTGTGTAAATCTTGCCATAGCTTGGTTTATGAATAGAGACTATGAATAGAGACATTTCTTTCTTTCTTGCTGCTATCTATTTGTTTGAGTGCTTTGCAAAGTTGAATGGTATCTCTGCAAGATAAAACGAAAACAAACAGAAAACCTTTAAACAGTCAATCACCATAAGCATGCAAACTGTTTAACGAAATTACTCAGTTGGGAAAAGTGAAAGTTTGGGGAAGATTACATAGGGGATCTTACATTTTACTAAGGTTAACTACTGAGTTTCACTAAGGTTAACCACTAATTGGGAAGCTTACAATATCGGCAAGAGCATCTAATTGTTTATGCTATTCCTTGGAGGGTGATCGAAAAGGACATCATTATCAACAAAAAAGTACAACAATCAATACATACAAGGTACGATTGTCATCAACAAGACTGCTTTGTATAAGAAAGTACACAAGCTCATTTATGTAGATCCCAAAGAGAGCCAGGGAGAAGGGGCACCCTTGTTTGACTCCAATAGTACCCTTATCATAGTTGGAGAGTATGTAGGCAGTTTTGAAAATGACCAACAAGTATCTCACGGAGCCTCGTGATGGTAGCAATAAAGAGCTTTGAGATGCCAATAAAATGAAACATCTAGAATAATAGATGCTTGGGTGTAGAGTCAAAGGCCTTTTTTAAAATTTGAAATCAGGAAAAGACTTTAGAAGACTGTTAACGAGCCTACTCAATGATAGCTTAGAGTAAAAATGTGGTCAGTGGTGTAGAAATATCTCTCGAGGCTTGTCTGTGCCCTTGCTTTGAATATAGAATGCTCCAACTTCTTAGCAAGTCCATGTCCAATGCCATGGCTTAAGGTTTGGCAGATGTCTAGTCAATAATAATAGTTTTGTAGTTATTTGGGTTTAGACTATCTATTGATTAGTGAATTGGGTAATTTTTGTGTTGCAACTAAGACGGGGAAAGCTCGAGAAAACACGCTCATTAAATATGCCTGAAATGGGAAAACAAGCAATTGAGAATCTCAGCATGAAGCCACACTGACATTACAATTTTGCTAGTGCATTTTTTTCGAATAGCTCTCTTGGTATCTCCATGGAAAATAATAAGACATGAAGCAAGAAGGAAGACTATGGACAACTGCTTGATCAAGAATGTCATAAAGAGAATGTGAATGGGATACCTAGGTCTTGGAATCCATTTCCAAAGAGGGAATATTTCTTTGGGGGAAGGATATGTCAAAAGGTCGTAGGGAATTATGGAAGGCATCAAGGAGCTTATGTTGCCTATATGCAAGAAACTCACTTTTCATGCGTAAGGGGATAACGAGACTCTATGTATGGAGGAGATGCTAGAAGGGTCATGGACTAGGGTCAAATGGGGTCTTCTATGCATGGCTTTCATTTCCTCATATCTTCCCACTAACCATGGGGTTACGTCAACTTAAAATGGTGGGCTGCTAAAGCAAAGGTGTCAAGGGCTATTATGAACTAATTTCCAGACTTAATAATCAATAACTAAGCATTATACTATTATTTTTTTCTTTTAATTTTTTCAAACACTTGCACAATACACTGAATGAAATATTATTGCATTAATTCCAAGGTTACAAATACATATCTGTAAGGAATTCTCTAGAAAAGCAACACTCTTATAGTGGAAGTGGATGCATAGGCAAAACTTGTGGCACAAAGGGGAATTAAAATCATTATTCTCAACTTACAGCCTTGGGCAGGACCATCAGGGCTTACTTTGTACTCCCAATTGGATACACTCTGTATGCCCTATCTCAGTGCTTTGATTCTCTATGTTCTCTTCCAGGAAATCCAACGAACATTTTAAAACATTCCAAAAGCCATTGCAGCCAACGTAAATTTTTATCTACGTATTATGTTGATTTCAATTACATAATATCTTTATTAATTGAGTTCAATTAATTCAAGGAAATGCAATAGTCAAGTCACACTATGAAAGCCCTCGACAATTTGGCATCATAAAGAAGAGTGCTATTAACAACGCAGACCACCTATGGAAGTTGGATCTCCTCTAATCATCAATTAGCAATAGTCTATAACTGACTAGCATAGTTAAAGGATTCACACACTTGTGACATTGTGGGCTCAAGATGACCTTATTTTTGCTTTTGAGCATCCATTTATGGTACCCGTTAGAATAGGTGACTTCAATATACTTGCAATGTTTGTTGCTTTTGTGTTGTGTGTTGTGATGGACTATTCTTATCCATTATATATACAATATCGAAAGGTGACAAACCTTTCAACTTACCTATTAGTATATTTGTAATTATACTATTAGGATAAGTATAAATAATGTAGATTATACTATTCTTATCCATTATATATAAAATATCCAAAGGTGACAAACCTTTCAACTTAGCTGTTAGTATATTTCTAATTATACTATTAGTATAAGTATAAATAATTTAGATTATATTATCTTAAATGTTATAACTGCTATATTTCAACACTACCTCAATTCAATATTAAAGATATACCATAATGAATTCATAATATATATATTATGATAGTTTTCATTTATTGCACATGCGTCTTTCTATAAGGGGTTAACTTTACATAACCTTATGAATCCAATCCCATGAACATACTATTCCACAGATCTGCATCATCAAAAACTTTTTGATAGTCATCCAATCCAAAAAATACAAATTTCAAACTCGAATGGGTAATCTTATAACACTGCCCTTCATGCCAAATACAAGGCTTGAGTGCACCAAGGCACAACCACTTTACTCTCGAGAAAAATATCAATGCTCTCCCTCAAGTAAAATTATGGCGCCAAAACAATTCAAAATTAACCCTTGATAGTGGATTTAACCATTTAATACTCCTCAAACCACAAGGTTTGATTATGTCAAGCCATACTTAGACTTGACTATTGAGTGTGAATCAAACTTTTTAACTCTTCCCCTCAAGCCAAAGACAAGGCTTGAGTGCACCAAGCCACAAAGCTTGACCCTTGAGTGAATCTTAAACCCATGAATCCATTAGTCAAATCAACTGACTACCAAGAAACCTTGTGCATACTCACTTATCCATATTAACATCAATGACCAACTACTAGATACAAAACATAACTAAATTTCAAATGACTTTGTTGCAACCTTCAATGCTCTAAATATATACAAGGACAAGTTTATATGGTGTACTAATTCAATCTATCCAATAAATCCCGGAGCTCTTAATTGACTGATTCCAAAGTTTATCTATATACAACCTTGATGGCGTTTGCTATACACCATAACTACAAATCCTTAAATTAACTCATACCTATTTAATTACTTTTTTCCAGTAAATTAAATAATCATTTTCTTTTAAATAATCAATTTCAAATACTAAGAATATACTGTGTATCTAATTCTCCAAACTTGTTTCCAAATGAATTGGACTACTCACAGGTACCAAAGACACTTATATTTAATTCTATTATTACTCTAGGATTATATATATATATATATATATATATATATATATATATATATATATATGTCGTATTTGCACTCGGGAAGGACACTTATCAAGTTGTATTTGTGTATAAACATGTCCACTTCTACTACTCACACTTAACTTGTGATCAATTACTTGTTTACATACCTTCTATTTGGAGCACCTATTGCTCTTTTGAATTTCACCATTTACCTTGAGGAATCTGATAACCTAAAGAATGACTATTGATGTGTCTCGAATGGATATCGGGAGAAGAAGTTATCAAACACTTTGATATCTAAGTAGTTAATATGGATACGAGTATGAGAATTGGATATGTGCATATGGGGATTTTTTGTTTTTGGGCTGGGATATATTTTTGGATATGGCCATACAAAAATATAAATAAAAAATATAGCCATATAAGCAAAATTAACCACATAATATGCGTAGAAAAAACACAATAAGCTAAATAACCACAAAACATACTCATAATTCAATGCCAAATATCATAATATTCAATGGTGGAACTTAGATTAGTTTTATAACAAGTACATAGTGCAAATGTTACAATGTATGGACAAAAATAAAGACAAATCAGCGTATTCATTATTCACTATATTCATTTTCGTCTTCGGCTGCGATGTCTTTTTCATCATGTGCTCCATTAGAACCACAAGCAATAGCAGTGCCACTCCCACTAGCTCCACTATGCAGGTCGTGTGAAAGGTAGGCAATGGAGGCATCCAAGTCAGTAGTCTCTGGTCCACATCCCAACACTTTGTTGCCCCTTCCTTGTAATCAGCTTGTTTGTGTGAGAGAAGACCAAAGTTGGAATGCACATAGACCAAATAATCCGCCTTTTTCACTGCCAAACTGTTGCGCTTAACTGAGTGAATAAAGTAGTGGGTACCCTAGTTGCACTCAGCTAAGGAGGAACTTTCAACCTATTGAGGCAAGCCGTAAAGTCAATTAGAATTTATAAAATTAAAAAGTTTAAACAAAACGTCGAAAAGAAGGGTAGAGAGCTAAAAAATAATTAAAATCTTACTTTTGATAGAATTTTTATTACAAGTGGCTGGAGGTGGGTGGATGCTTGCCCATGGGGTTTCACAAAAAGTGAGCTTCCTTTTTGTACTTGTCACAAATAACACCAAGCGAGTGACCCACAAAGGTTATGAAATGCACAAATCCTTCCATAACTATCTTCTAATTTTGGATTGGAAAAGCGTCTAAAGAATGCCGCTTTATATCTCTCACTAACCTTAACATCCCTATATGGTGGGACCACCTTAGATAAAGGATCTTTGTGCTGTAGTATTTGAGCATCAAAGCAAAAGCAAGAAGATGCAATGGGGTGGTCATTTTGTTTCACCCTTCAATGAGATGCGACTACACTTCCTTGAAGAACCTCTCTGTAGGATCTTGCTCTTTGGCATTCATAATAGACCTAATCTTCTCAATCATTGAGTCGATTCTTTCATAAATATCACCTAAACATGGATGGTCCATATCCACAAATCTCAACATACTCACGATGGGCTTGGTAAAACTGAGCAAATACTCCACACGTTCCCACCACACGCCATCAAGAATCTACCCTTTCACCTTGGCCCTCTCACTGTTTACCTGCCTCCATACAATTCAAAGATTGATGACAACCATGTTGCTCAATGCCTCACACACCTTGACAAGTCGTCTCAAGACGAGTGTGAGGAAAACCAAGTCTCAACAACCTAATGGAAAATTAAAACAAGTAAAATTAAAAAAAATGTTCAAAAATAAAAATACCTCAAATTACAAACGAAACTAAATAAAAAATATACATGATTCATGAATGATTAAATAAAAAGTCCCTATCAACAACTGCAATTGCAAGAAGGCCTTGAAGATGCCTTGGGACATGTGATGGTTGCTTGTAAACATTTGGATCCCGCTTGCCTCCTCGTAGACTTGTTTGATCTAGTCAATTTTGGTCCCCAATTTTTGCAACAAAGCTTGAGGGAATGAACATGAGGTGTCCAAAATGTGCCCATACCTTGCCTCAACCAACATGCCCACAACTTTTCAATTTTTTACGTTGTCCATCATAACTTGGACAACGTTTTGAGGCCCCACCATCTCAATTGACTCTATTAGGATGTTGGCAATGAATTGTGCATCCTTCACTTGTCCCTCACAATCAATGGCCCTAAAAAACATTGCCTCTTTAGGGCACACTACAACCACATTAATCAATGGCTTATTTGTCGTATCTTTCCATCCATTGAAAATGGACACCTTTTTTTCGATCCATGAATCCATGATGGGCTTCAATGCATCTTCAACTTGTTTTCTTTCTTTTGTTAACAAGGCGGTGCACCCTTTTTCATACTTTGGGTTGGTGAACCCTTTTGTAAGATCCCCAACCAATAGTGACTGAAATCTGTCAAATTTTTCTGAGTTTGATGCTTGGGAATTTTGTCAAACACTTGCTGGTCTGTATTTTCAGTTTGCTGATCTAATTGATTTTCAATGTGTTTTGCAGAGATTTTTACTAGTCTTGAACAATAGATTGATAAACAAACAAAGTAGACAATATATCAATAATAAACAATGCAAATTGTAGCCAACTCAATGCCTTTTAATTCAATTTTTTGAGTACAAATCAGTCTGATATAAATGTGCTTCAGACTTACAATAAAGGGCAAAATGACCACATACAAGCAATAAGATAAGAGGAACCTGATTACAAATGGTGTAGATGAGTCCCCTTCAACACGGAATGATGAATGCCTCCAAATGATGTAAATTTCTGAGTTGTCTTCAGACTTGCAGAGATCAGATCAGACCCTAATATTGTCACAAATCATGCACCAAATGCCACCAAACTGAATGGGAAGGTTCCTTGAGGCTGGCCGCTCCTTTTGGGGTGTGTTTGATATTTTTTGGAAGCCTCTAAGACCAAAATCGACCCCTCACTAAGTTGCAGACCTGAACTTTGTTGGAGGATGAAATATAAATAAATTGCAATGATATAGACCCCCAAACTGCCCTTAATATCTTCCTCTATCCCAGTCGCTCCTCAAATGGTTGGATGTTGGAAATATGCCTTCATCAAAGCAAATCGAACCAATATGTGAAGTCTGAAGTAAATTTGCAGACCTACAATTCAACAATGGCCTTCCAAACTCTAGCAATGAAGTGCAAATGAAGAAGCTGAGTACTCTTTCCTCTATTGCAACCCTTAAGGTGATATTTCACACCCTCAATTATGCCTTCAATGGAGTTGTTCGTCTCCAATGAAATTCTGCAGAAACCCTATGCTCCACAATCACACAATGATCAAATACTCAACATAAGAGAATTAGAAGCTTGCCCAAGGGTCTTATTTATACTTTTTCTTTAACCTCTCCAAGAAGCTTCTAGAATTATATTTTAATTTATTTTATATTCCCCTTTTATAAAATTACTTTATTTTAAAAATAAAGTTATAACTTCATAAAGTAACTTTATAACACTAAATTATAAAGTTACACCCTCTAGGTGTCGAAGCTTCCATAAACCCAAGGGGAACATCTCAAAACGATCATGTAGAGCCCACCAAAAAATGGATAACTGCGGACTGGACCCTTTATCCATCTCGCCTTTTAGCCTACGAGGGTCGATAATACTCTAAACTTGTCCAAGAAGTAATGTCTATAGAGAAGGGGACATTACACCTTTAGGGGCATCATTGATAGATCTCACCATATCCTATCAATATGGTGATCTAACAACAATAAATGGCAGCTCACATGCGTAAACACGTGCAATGCTCTGCTCCGTTATCTCTCTGTATTCATTCTGGAATGCCCTTTCCAACGGCCTTGCATCATTTGTTCTCTTGCGATTAAGAGGTGAATCCTCTTCCTCTGCGGTTTGTTGAGATGTTGTCATTGATGTCAAAGGGTTTCCTATTCAACAAAGAATATGGTCATTGATGTCAAGGAATTTCTGCGAGCAGCTACGGACTACATTAGGTTTGCTACGGATTATATCAGGTTTGCTACGGATTGTATCAAGCTTGCTACGGACTGCATCAGGGTTGCTACAGACTACATCAGGGTTACTACGAACTGCATCAGGGTTACTATGGATTGCATCAGGCATGCTACATACTGCATCAGGTTTGCTATGGACTATATTAGCCATGCTATGGACTGCATTAGGTTTGTTACGGACTGCATTAGGCATACTACGGATTGCATCAGGGTTGCTATGGACTATATCAGACATGCTATGGACTGCATCAGGGTTGCTACGGATTGCATCAGGGTTGCTACAGACTGCATCAAGGCCACTACAGACTTCTTCAGGCTGACACTAAATGTTTTCTAATGATTGCTTGGTCTATTCCAGTTTCGTTTCACTTAGGCCGACCTATGTGAGTGAGCTTTTATAAAAGCTAATGTGAATTATGTTTTTAAAAGAGAATAAATCATTCTATAGCCGACTATAGAGTTTTGTTTGGCCGACCTTCAAGAGATTGTTGATCGATGTCTTGTATATAAGAAAGATCAAATTATCCTTTTGAGATGAGAAATTAGAGATGATGAATATATAAATTTGCTAAGGAGCAGAGCAGAGGTCTGTTGAGGAATGAATGGCCAAAAAGGATGAATATATAAATTCGCTAAGGAGCAGAGCAGAGGTCTATTGAGGAATGAATGGTCAGTGAGGTGTGAGTATGAAATCATCGAATGATTCATAGAGTATACAAAATCAACTAAAAAATATGAGTAGAGAAGGCAAAGTTGACAGAGTCTTTGAAAATAAAGAGCAGAGAGAAAGAGAGCCTAATGTATCTATTTGATTGATAAGCAAAAAAACAACATAATAAATGTGAGGTCGATAAGCAAAGAGAACATAATTTTACTATCATTTGTTGACAAAAGCAACTGAGAAAGGTGGATGATCTAAAGCAGCTGAGTTGGTGCTTGGCAAAGGGGGTTGAAGCCTCATGTAGATTGGTGTTTACAAACCAAGGAGTTGGTGCTTCTTAGCAAGTCGGTGCTCGCTGAATCTTTTTGTCAAGTTGGTGCTTGACTATTTGGGGTTGGTGCTTCTTAGCAAGTTGGTGCTTGACTATTTGGTGTTGGTGCCTCTAAGTTGAGTTGGTGCTTAGCAATCTTGTTGACTCATTGCATATTTGATTTAGGACTTGTAATCTATGCAGTGATCACTTTGGGTTTTCTTCCCTTTAATTGTTCCCCACTTATATCATATGTTATGTCTTTATGTTCTTTGTTGTGGTTTGATTGCTCTATGGATTCTATATTAATGTTTGACTAACGAACTAAAGGATTAGAAGAAAGTTTTAAAAGCTCACTGATTCACCTCCCTTTCAGTGGCTGTGCTTCCAACAATTGGTATCAGAGCAGGGCTTTCAAGGTCAGGCTTGACATTTGGAAGGTAGATCCTAAGAAGCACAATGTTTAGTCATCAAGTACAAGAAGAGTTTTCAACAAACAAGGCCCCTTTGTTCACTGGAACCAATTATGCCTTTGGAGCATTATGATGAAGACCTATTTGATGGCTCTCGCATTTGACATTTGGCAGTCAATCATAGATAGATATACTATCCCTCAAACTCCTCCAACTGACCTTGCAGGAAAGAAAGCAAGTGAGAACAATTCAAAAATTAAGAATGTTATATTATGTGGATTGGTAGAATCTGAGTTTGTCAAGGTGATGCAATGTGAGTCAGCTAAGGCAATGTAACAATCCCGTTGGGTGCTAACTAGAAAAACGTGATTTTTTTTTAATACAAATATACTAAAAATAGATTACATCATGAGAATCTAAGCAGTGATCATACAAAATACTCCAAGAGTGATAACTGTAAATAAGCACATGACATTAACTGTCACTGATCACTATCAACATATAAAAACGTATAATACTACAATCATATAAAGTAATTACAAAAAGCCAACCACTACTGTTACAGTACACAGTAAATAGGTAATTACAATTCTTCATGATAATATTTCCAACAGTAAATACAATATAATACAATGTATAAAAATAAGATGCAAGGCTCCTCGGGCATGAGGTCCTCAGTCTCTCCAGTATTTGTGGTAATCTCAAGAGTTGTCTCAAAAGTAGTACTACTATGGGGAGGAAAAACATCATCCGAGTGCTTTTCCACATCAACCACAAACCAACAATCCCCCACACTAATCCCATCAGGGAATGGCCCTTCCTTCACAGATGAGTAGATAGTGATGGTGCGAGAATCCAGAGAAACAAGCAAGTACCTGTGTGTTGTATGATTTCCAAAACTAAACATGCAATGTATTATAGAAAACCAGTTCTATTGCAAGATATCACACATGTAAATAATACTCATGAAATGATAATGTCTCACTAAACACACTTCTCATAGTAATATACAATTAATAGCGATTTATACATCAGTCAATTCATATACACCACTTGATCGAGTTGCCCTCGTATGGGATTGTGATGTTAGTAAGCCAGTGAAGTCCATCTCACTCTATACGCAGTATTAGCAAAGCAAGACTGGTTAACATAATTTATCCACAAGATTCATTCAATTTACATCCTACTAGCAATCATAAAACATAACATGCTAAACATAGGAATAATCAAAACATACATTTATTCCGTCAAACTTATGAATGAATCTTACATTATTATCTATCCCATACTAAAATAATGACTATAGTTCATATCACTTGGGTAAAATACACATTTAACTGTCGATTCCAACTACCACAATTTTTTTTCTAAACATACTACACCCTATGATAATCCATGTCAACATAGTCTAGTATTCTAAGACATAACTACTAATTTTCCACAATCAGTCATATAAATTAATCTTAATTATATGGAAACATAAGACTTTATTCAAGCAATTAAAGACAACAAAACAAATCACAAATTCCACGAAGCACATAATATTCTATCATAGCATTCATTACCACTCAAAGGTTGTATGTATGCATACAAAAAGTCCTATTAACTGTCACAAAACATGCTATTCATAGTAATAACTAACACATACATTTAATTAGCCAAATGTAGGTGTGAGTGTAGACATAACAATTACAGTATGTACCATCTAAATATAACATGTTAAAGTATGTTCACATTATTAATATGTAATAACGTAAATATTGTTAGTCACACAAAATTACATTAATAGAGTTTTGTGTGTTATATTATTGTTATGAATAATAACAATAATATATGGGGTTAATTTTATTAGTGTTTGATAGTTACTCGAACATATTGTAATAACAATATATTCATATATAGTTATTTGGTTAGTTGGGAGATTGTTTAGTTGAGATATTGTAGGGATCTCACCATCTCAAATATAGGAAACTCATTTCTTATATTTTTGTAATCATCCGAATAATTTAATATATAGAAATATAGAGAGTGTGAGAATTATTATTTGTATATATATTGTCTGAGAATGTTTTTTGAGTGTTTATTTATTTAGCATATAAATTTTGTTTAAATTAAAACCAGAATCAATATCTGGTATCAGAGCTTTGCCATCCATGCAATAACCTGTACTAGAGATGAAAGATTAGGAAGAATAGAAAGATTAGGGGCACGCCATATCCTACATTATTGTCCCATTTTATGAGCCTCATAACTAGATAAAAATGTTTGTAGAATAGTTTATGCCCTGCCAATGCTGTTTTTTATTTCACCTTGGATTATTTGTTCAAATCTGTAACATCTATGCATATATTATTCATATAATATCAAATTATTTTGGCATTGTTAAGCCTAGTTCCAGCATTTGTTCCTTGTTCGTGGTCAACACTTGCAATCCAAAGTGTTGCAGATTCATGTGTATGATCTCAACGTCTTCCTTTCACCAATGCAGATCTATTTGCATGTGTTTGCATTAAAGGTTGAGTTAGTCTCTATCTCGTTCAGTTCAGTTCAGTTCAGACACCTACCAACGAAGGCGTTTTTGTTCACCAACGCCATCTGCGTGCAAATTCTAGGCTCATATTTTGCATTGTTCCGATTCGGTTATGTTCAAATCTACATCTTTGCTACACAAATAATCTGTCTACCAAGTTTTCATATGTCTTGTCATTCTGCTAACCGACATGCTCCTCTAGATGTTCGCGACTCATAGCCTACCTGAGTGAAGGCATTTGGATTAGAAGGAGAAGTGTCTTATTACAAAATGTTCCATCCACGTGTGATTCTATCTATACATCTGACATACTACAGATTCTTCCATGTATGTGTCTTTGTCAAGAGTCAAAGTCTTTTTGAATCCATTGTCAAAAATTGTAAAACATAAAAAATATTTATCCTACGGACGCATTATTGCTTGTACGGGACCCCCAAATTGTGGAGGGGTCATAATGGATAAAATGAGAAAAAAAGAAGAGAAAAAGAAGGCAGAGCAAAATGAAAACAACTTCAAAATTTATATATTTAAAGTGCTGAAACAGGTGCACCCAAATGTTGATATTTCTAGCAAAGGGATGTGCATAATGAATTCTTTCATTAACAATATCTTTGAGAAATTGGCTCAAGAGGCATCCATACTTGTCACAACAAGAAGCCAGCTATTACATCCGGGGAAACCCAGATAGCTGTACGTCATGTCTTGCCACGAGAGTTTGCTAGACATGCTGTTTTTGAAGGTACCAAGGCTGTCACCGATTTTTCCAGCTCTTAAGTAAGCAAATTCACCTATTGGAGGACAGAGGAAATAGAGGATGGAGGTTTTATAGCCTCTTGTTAGCCACTAGTGACGGGACCACTTTCTGCTTTAGTGACATTTGTTTTTTTAGTTGTGTGTTTGATTACAGTTGTGTGAATAAGAACAAATGTTGTATACCTGTTCATATTTGACATAAGTGAACTAAAAATTTCTCTGTAACTTCTCTAAAATGTGTTAATAAAGAGAGCTATTAATTGTATTGCATATCATAATGTGGTTTGTAGTTAGCCACTTGTAAAATCATTGTTTTGTGGTTGTTGGTTATCTACTTGAAAACCATCCCATTTTGGTTGTTGGTAAGTCATTTGTAAAATCATCGGTAAGGTTTGTGATTGTCTTATAAAAATTACTAAATCATGAGTACAGGTGCAGATATGTGAGATATTTTTTCCATATTCACATTAAGGGGGTGTAGACTAGGGGTTAATAATGTTCACAAGGGGGTGAATGTTAAGGTGTGTTCACATTATTAATATGTAATAACGTAAATATTTTTAATTACACAATATTACGTTAATAGAGTTTTGTGTGGTATATTATTGGTATAAATAATAACAATAATATACGGGGTTAATTTTATTAGTGTTTGGTAGTTACTCGAATATATTGTAAAAAAATATATATTTGTATATAGTTAGTTGGTTAGTCGGGAGATTGTTTAGTTGAGAGATTGTAGAGATCTCACAATCCCGAATATAGGAAACTCATTTCCTATATATTCGTAATCTTCCGAATAATTTAATATACAAAAATATAGAGAATGCGAGAATTATTATTTGTATAATTATTGTCTGAGAATGTTTTCTGAGTGTTTATTTATTTAGCATATAAATTTTGTTTAAATCAAAATCAGAATCAATATAACATACATTTAATATTGTAGTACTCTATGACATCTCATACTATCATAGTTCACAACTACATCATTACACATAACCAAACTTATGATTTCAAGAATCAAACGACCCACACAACAAGTACAGGTTATACCATCCGAGTATACCCTAGGTTTACACTACATACAAGCAATCAGAAAAAATATAACCTATGGGCACACATCCCAAACTACTATTATATGCTATATATGACAACACTTGTACATTTTAATCTACTTACATTATGTACCGCTCACCAATTTTCATTACTATATATATATATATATATATATATTGCAACAATCTATCATGCTATTTTCAAAGCGTCAGATAATTCACAACCAAGTTATACCATAATCTTTTCTTTAGATAGCTTAATTCTGTTTCTAGAGACTGTTTTCATATGGTTATAATTTTGGTTCCTGGGATAGCTTAAGACTCAATATAACCACCCATTTAGCTAAAAGCTCAGGCATATGACCCGATACACCTATATATGTAATATTTTCAAATGGTTGCTTAAGTCCTTAAATAATTTTCCTATATACGAATAAATATATGCTCAACAACGTATGAGGATATGGTTAAATGATATCAAAAGTCTTTTTATGGTTCTTAGTCAATTATTTGGTCAATATAACCTTTTCCATAGTTCTAGTAGTATAGCCACTCATTTTAATGATAACGAGCCTTTGCCTTCGCCACACGGCTCAATTATGAATTGCTCATCACTTTTATTTTCTATTATTTATTTATATACTAACATTTCTAGCATTATATCTTCCATATATATTATACCTTCACTCTGAAATATTGATCATATTTATAGCATAAAAATCTTAAAGAGTACTCGGGCTGGCAACGCACCTCGGTTTCAACCTGCAATACAGAAATCCGAGGCAAAAATAAAGTTCCACCCAACATTTGATCTTGCTTTAAAGAGGAAAATATAGTTTCCTTCATACATTTACAAATTCTTTCACAACCGGAGTATACAGAGCGTTCCAACATTGATTACGGAACAAGGGGGGAAATACAATGTTTCCTTTTATTAATAGTTTTATTTACTCAGCTTGCAGAACTACGGTGATTCACAACAAATGAATTACTTGTGTTTCAAATCACCATAAGAGACTTATTCTCTACGCCATTTCTTTTCCAATTGGAGCATACGGCTTCCATAATGTTGGTTTTTAATCCTTTGAGAATAAAAACATATAAATCTGTGTTACTACACAACCAGCTACATAATTAATTGTTTTCATTTAGAATATAACTATATACATTACTAATAGTCAAAATAATAGTGATTATCATATTATATCGTATATCAATCAATATATTAATATATACCTCAAAATACATTCGGATGTAAATTGCTACTTTTAAGTATACTTTGCTGTATAAATTCCAACGAAGCCCTTACATAATACAGTGACTCATGGTTATATTAGCGACACCAATCAAATAATGTGCATGCTGAAATTAATAAGACTACAAAGATTCAATACAATCTGGGAAATTATAATACTTACTATTAATAATTAATATGACGCCATCTGCGATATAATGCAATCAAGAAAATTTAGCTTTACAACAACCCCAATTTTGCAAAACATAAATTGTGAACTAAAATTACAGCAACATATTTACTTTGCATAAGCTGGAAATAAAATACAACGATCCTATTGCAAATCAGATTATATATATATATCGACCCCTGTGTTATATTTTATGGCTGGGAGTCATACGGTGACGCTGTTTTTGTAGTATGCATGCTGTAAAAATAAGACTACAGTCACTTGTTTACTACATTAGCTTTGGTTGCATCTCTACCAAATGGATATGCCGCAAGTTAAGTCTTCAAAAATAAAATAGCTAGAACCTAAAACTCTTTGGAAGTTTCAACGTCTTCATGTGGAAAGTTTGATCAAATCCTTTCTTAATATATTTTGAAACTTAGATATTTTCTCCCCTCTTAAAGAGAATGTACATGCATATAGGAAGTTGAAATCATCTCCAATTAAAACATAACTCATAAATATTTAAATATCACTGACCTAGCAGCCTTACGTTCTAAATTCTATAGTTTGTGTCCTTTCCTCTCTCTTCGCCGTACTCTCCTTTCTGCATCACCGTCCCATGCCGTACCTCCTCCCTTCCACGCTTTATTTTCTTTCTTTTTATAATAATCTCTTCTATCTTTTATCTCTCTTCTTATTCAAAGGCCGACTTTCTTCTCTTTGTTTATAATCAATTATATTGATTTATCGTGAGTTTTTTTTTTTTAAAAAAAATTTCATATCATCCACTTAACTCTTAGTTCCATTTTATTTTTCCTTTCATGCAAAAATCTGCTTACTTTTTTAGTTTAAAAATCTTGACTTTTAGTTTCATTCCTTTAAAAAAAAATAAAAATTCGTGCATGTAAATATCTTTATCCCAAAGCCAAGTTAATTGCTAGTTTAAGTCCTTTAAATGATGATTTTATATTTTCCAAACTCAACATAAACTATGCATATAGCTGTTTAAGTTGGTATTTAGGATATTAAATTTTCTTTTACATAAACATAAAAAGATAACTATCTCTTTAAAAGATACTCAAACCAATTAATATAAGATAACCATTTTAATTAAATACCCGTGTAAATGGATCATACATATATAATTATTTAATCATAGACTTACATTTATGTTTTGACTATTTCATAGACATAAAGACATTAAATCAAGATAATGATATTTACCAAATATGATTTAAACATGTCACTAAGTTAAACAATCAGATTAGTGTCAACATCAACTACATGATCATAAAACAACATTTTTATGATAATATCTATGCACTATAATCATATATGCTATCATACAATCAAATCATCAACAAAAACATGATCATAACAGAGATATATTAGCACTCAAAAACAATCTAAATGAAACAGAGAGTTTAATAAGTTATTCTACTGTGGTGTGTGTGTTGGGTTACTAGAAGTTCCTCTGTCATCCCTCAATCATTCCATCTACGCCATCCTCTCTGACGCTGCTCTCCCTCCATCATACTCTAAGGGTAGAATCAATCCTACATCCACCTTTCGACAAATAGGTAGTTAGTTTGAATCATTATATATCAAAAACTAATGATGCATAACTAACAAATATACATCCACAATGTACATAAATAAGGAAGTACAACTGTCACATCATATGAACTAATCAGCATATCACTATTTCATAACCAGTATATGTCATAAAGCTCAATTAAAGCAATAACAATCCAATGATAACCATATCAATCCACGGATTCAAAGGTTATAAAACTTAGGGTGAGATCGGGATGTAACAGGGAATTTGGGACAAGTTACAATTCATCTATGAAGGTGACACCAAGGTAAAATTGGCAAAGCTTCAGACCTATAAAAGACAGTTTGAAAGTTTAAAGATGAAGGAAGAAGAGAATATTGCAGCATATCTTTTTAGAGTTGATGAAGTAGTCAACATAATCAGAGGTCTTGGAGAAAAGGTTAATGAGCCAACTGTTGTTCAAAAGGTTCTAAGATCCTTGACTGCAAGATTTGACTCAAAGGTGTTAGCAGTTGAAGAAATGAAAGACTTAGACAAATTACAAATGGATGAGCTTCATGTAATACTTACTGTCTATGAGATGAGGACTGATGATAGAAGATTTTTCAAAAGGGAAGCAACCTTCAAGTTGCAAAGAAAACTCATAAAAAAGGTTGAAATTGACAGTGACATTGATATTGATGAAAACAAAGCTGAAGCTTTATTTGTGAAGAAACTGAGAAAAGGTTCAGGTAGGTAAAAAGGCAAGCTACCATTCAAATGTTTCAATTGTGGCAGGATTGGTCATTTTACTGCTAAGTGTCCTCAAAAGGAAAAGCATGATGAAGAACATGATGAAGAGAATAAGAAGTCTAACAAGTATGACAAGAGCAAGAAAAATTTCAAACAAGGTGACTATAAGAAAAAGTTCTTCAATAACTAAAAGACTCTATATTCTAAAGAAGACAACTCTTTTGAAGTCAGTGATAAAGATATCTCAGACAGTGATGATTGCAGTTCAGACCACATAAGTGATGAAGCTTTGTTCATGGCCATTGAAGTTGAAGATGGGAATAGTTCAAAAGAACAAGTCTTCATGGATGATGAAGAAATGGACGAAGAAGCTGAGGTTGATCTTGAGACATAACTTATTAGTGCTTTGAATGAATTAAAGAGTCAAAGAAAGAAAACCCAAAAGTTGAAGTCTCTAGTCAAAAGTCATGAAGAATAGATATGTATCTTGGAAACCAAGATAACTAAGGGTGCCAAGGAAGCTGAGGAGGTCATCAACAATCTCACGACTCAGTTAGAAGAAGCAAATGCAAGTCTAAAGTCCAAGGAAAAAAAGTTTAAAGAGTAAAAATCTGAGATAGATTCATTAAAGTCAGATTTGGAACAGTTCATGGTCAAATTGATAAATTGTCAAAAGTTTGAAAAGAACAATGGAATTCTTTATGACATATTGAATAGTCAAAGGTCACCTCTCATGAAAATAGGTCTTGGATACACGGATGACCTGAAGAGTAGCAAGGAAGAGCAAAATATCAGTAAGCCAAAGACATATGCTGATGCTCTCAAGAAATCTGAGATTGTGAATGACAGTCAGAGATCAGGGTAGGTCAAAAAGATTATCACTCGTCTCAGAAATAACAAAAGTGTTAATGTGTTTTTCAAAAATCTTTAGAGATCATTTCCTATAAGGTAATCGAATGCAATAAGGTATATGAATTCCTTCTATGGTTACTATTTTTCTTGTAATCAGTTTGGACATAACGCTGTTGATTGTAGATCAAATGCTAGAAACAATCATGCATGGAGAAGTGATATGAATATTCATGAATTTCCAAATTCATTTGTCCAAGGGTCAAATATCAATAAAAGCAGTGTGATTTGTTACAACTGTAATAGAATTGGACATATTGCAAGATTCTGTAGATTGGGTTATGCAAAACCCCCTTGTCAAAATAGGAAGGTGTATGTTCAAATTGATAAGAAGTCATAACTTTTGAAAATGCTGAAAAAGAAGTAAGAAAATAATGGTCTAAAGGAAGAAGAATCCATGTTAGCACACGCTGCTTTTCACATTCAAGATGAGAGTATGAAATGGTACATTGACAGTGGTTGTTCAAGCCATATGACAGGTGACAAGAATAAATTTATATCTTTGAAAAAGACTACTAAAGGTACAGTCAAGTTTAGAGACAATACAACAGCTGATAGTGTTGGCAAGGGAATACTAAGTCTTGACAATGGGAAAACTAAAACCGAGAATTTATTATATGCAAAAGGATTGAAGCATAATTTGTTTAGTGTTAGTCAAATGTGAAATCAAGGATATACTCTGACTTTTCATGCTAAAGGATGTGAAATAAGAAAAGCAAGTTTAGGAAGATTGGTAGTAGATGTTGACAGGACTGCAAATAATTTGTATGTTTTGAATGAGATCAAGAAGGACAAGTGTTTTATGAGTCAAGTGGATGAGAGTTGGCTTTGGCACAAAAGAATGGGACATATAAACTTTGACAACTTAGTAAAGATAAGTACTAAGAAATCAATTAGGAACATGCAGAAAATCACTAAGCCTACAAACAACCTATGTAAAGCATGTCAACATGGAAAATAGACAAGAAGAAGGTTCAAGACAAGAATATTCAACTACAAAATATTTAGAGTTGATTCATACAGATCTATGTGGTCCAAATAGAACTCAAAGTATTCAAGGTGAAAGTTACTTCATGCTTCTTATTGATGATTACACTAGAATGATTTGGGTTTCATTTTTGAAGGAGAAATCTGAGGCTCTAAATAAGTTCAAGGCATTCAAGGTTCTAGTTGAGAATGAGATGGACTTGAAAATCAAGTGTATAAGATCTGATAGAGGAGAATTTTGGTCAAATGAGTTTGATGACTTATGTAAAGAACATGGAATCAAGAGACAGTTTTCGCCGCAAGGACACCAAAACATAATGGTGTGGTAGAAAGGAAGAACATGACTGTTTAGGAAATTGCCAGGACAATGTTAAATGAGTCCAAATTGTTTGATAGATTTTGGAGAGAGGATGTAAACACAACAGTACACATTCTAAACAAATGTCAAATCATAATAAACAACAATAAGTCCCCCTATGAACTATGGAAAGGCAGACCAGCTTCAGTGGAACACTTTGGAGTTTTTGGAAGCATGTGTTTCGTCAAGTGAAATGAAGATGATCTAGGAAAATTTGATTCAAGCGCTGATGAAGGCATCTTCCTTGAATATTCTTCAGTTAGTTCTGCATATGGATGCTACAACAAGAGACTACATAAGATTGTGGAGGGTACACATGTGAGAGTGGATGAAACTAGATCTAAGAAGGTTAGCACACAACCAAGAGTTTATGCAGAAGAGCTTGACCTCAAGGAAGAAGAAAAAACATCAGAAGAAGTAGCAAAAGAAAGTCAAGAAGAAGAACGGGAAGATACAAGGGCACCTCTCAGATTTGTTCAGAAAAATCATGCAGAAAGTCAAATCATTGGTGATATTGATGTTGGAGTGCAAACTAGGAGAAAGCTTATGAATACATTAAAAAATGTAAACTTCTCTTTATTTTCAAAGATAAAACCAATAACTTTTTCAGAAGCCAGAAGTGATAAACATTGGGTGAATGCTATGGAGGAAGAGCTCAATCAGATTGAGAAAAATGAGACTTCAGAACTTATTCCTAGACCTAAGGACAAGAATGTTATTGGAACCAAATGAGTTTTTAGGAACAAATTGAATGAAGATGGTTAGGTCACGAGAAACAAAGCAAGGCTATTATGTAAAGGCTATGCTCAAGTAGAAGGTGTTGACTTTGAAGAAACTTTTGCACTTGTGGCAAAATTGGAAGCCATAAGACTATTTTTGGTATATGTTGGTTTCAAGAATTTCAAAATATATCAAATGGATGTAAAGTCTGCATTTCTCAATGGAAATATAGAAGTGTATATAGAGCAACTTAAAGGTTTCTCTTTGTCAGGAAATAAGGAATATATTTGTAGATTGAAGAAAACATTATATGGGCTAAAGCAAGCCCCTAGAGCGTGGTATGCAGGACTTGAACGATACTTACTTGATCAGGGTTTCAAGAGAGGTGTTGTTGATAGCAACCTTTACATCAAAACAAAAGGTGAGCATCAATTAATTATAGTTGTGTATGTTGATATTATCTTTGGTAGTGACTATGACAAGATGTCTAAGGAGTTCGTAAAAGTAATGCAACAAGAATTTGAGATGTATATGTTAGGAGAACTGTCATTTTTTCTTGGATTGCAGCAAGAATTTGAGATGTATATGTTAGAACTGTCATTTTTTCTTGGATTGCAAGTAGTTCAGTCAGATAAGGGAATCTTCATCTCTCAAGCTAAGTGCATTAAGGAAATGTTGAAGAAGTTTGATATGAAAGACTGTAAATCAGTAAGTACTCCAATGACAACAAGTTGCAAGTTAAGTCAAGAAGATATGTCATCAGAAGTCAATCAAACCTTGTATAGATCTATGATTGGAAGTCTATTGTACTGATATCATGCATGGAGTAGGTCTAGTGGCCAGATTACAAGCAAAACCAAAAGAGACACACAAGTTGTCAAGACGATATTCAGATATCTCAAAGGTACTATGGACTTTGGTTTGTGGTACTCAAAAAGTAAGGATTTCACTTTAACAAGATATACTGATGCAAATTGGACAGGTAGCATTGATGACAAAAAGAGCACAAGTGGTGGTGCATTCTTTCTTGAAAATAGTCTTGTTAAAAAGAGCCCTGTTTCATCCATAAACTCTGTGTGCAACATGATGTTGCTGCTATGTACTCAGCGTCAGTTTCCTTGTCCACAACTGACGCTGAGTACATAGCAGCAACATCATGTCGCACACAGAGTTTATGGATGAAACAGAGCTTGAGTGACTTTAAGATTAAGAATGACAGTTCAATTTCTATATTTTGTGACAATACTTGTGCTAGTAACATCTCTAAGAATCCAGTCATGCATTCTAGGACTAAGCCTATTCCAACCAAGCATCATTTTCTAAGGGAGCAGGGAGCTGATCATATTGTCAAACTAGAGTATGTAACCACAAAAGAACAAGCTATAGACATTTTTACAAAACCTCTTCCAAGGGCAACATTTGAGTTCTTAAGGCATGAATTGGAAGTAATTCCTTCTGTCAGTCACTAAGGTATGGATTGAAGGGGAGCTAATCTTTGGGTATCTTTTAGCTCTGCGGATCAAGAGTCAAGAGTCTATGACAGTCAAAAGATGTTCAAGTGGCAGTGAGTAGTATCTTGCAGTTTTCTAAGGAGAAGTTTATGAAATTTTCATAAGGGAAACTAAGATGGATATTATCAGTTTTGAAGAAGCAACACTTTGTTTGAGATCAAATAGATTTCAAGTTGTACAATTCTTTGCCATTGATGTCAAAGGGGGAGAATTAGTAAGATGACTATTTTCAAGAAGAAATAGTGCAGCAGTAGAGATAGTTGTATAAGGAAGAGAAATAGCAAGTTGTCTTTGGTGAATAAATGACAAGGGAAAGAGTAAACCGAGGTTAAGTTCTGGTGTAAAGGTATGTTCATTGAATGATAAAATCTACTTAGGTCATCAACTTGTAAAGGTTTGCCATCAATGACAAAGGGGGAGTTTGTTGAGATGTTGTCATTGATGTCAAAGGGTTTGCTATTCAGTAAAGAATATGGTCATTGATGTCAAAGAATTTCTGTAAGCAGCTATGGACTGCATCAGGTTTGCTACGGATTGCATCAGGGTTGCTACAGACTGCATCAGGGGTGCTACAGACTGCATCAGAGTTGTTACGAACTGCATCAAGACTACTGCAGACTTCTTCAAGCCAACACTAAATGTTTTTTAATGATTGCTTGGTCTATTCCAGCTTCGTTTCACTCAGGCCGACCTATGTGAATGAGCTTTTATAAATGCTAATGTGAATTATGTTTTCAAAAGAGAATAAATCATTATATAGCTGACTACAGAGTTTTGTTTGGCCGACCTTCAAGAGATTGTTGATCATTGTCTTGTATATAAGCAAGATCAAATTGTCCTTTTCAGATGAGATATTAGAGAGGATGAATATATAAATTCGCTAAGGAGCAGAGCAGAGGTCTGATGAGGAATGAATGGCTAGAAATGATGAATATATAAATTCGCTAAAGAGCAGAGCAGAGGTCTATTGAAGAATGAATGGTCAATGAGGTGCGAGTATGAAATCATCGAATGATTTATAGAGTATACAGAATCAACTAAAAGAGATGAGCAGAGAAGACAGAGTCTTTGAAAATAAAGAGCAAATAAAAAGAGAGCTTAATGTGTCTATTTGATTGATAAGCAAAAAAATAAATAAATGTGAAGTCAATAAGCAGAGAGAGCAGAATTGTACCATCATTTGTTGACAGAAGAAACTGAGAAAGGTGGATGATCTGAAGCAGCTGAGTTGGTGCTTTGCAAAGGGGGTTGAAGCCTTGTGTAGATTGGTGCTTACAAGTCAAGGAGTTGGTGCTTCTTAGCAAGACGGTGCTTGCTGAATCTTTTTGTCAAGTTGGTGCTTGACTATTTGGTGTTGGTGCCTCAAGCTGAGTTGGTGCTCAACAATCTTGTTGACTCATTGCATATCTGATTTAGGACATGTAGTCCATGCAGTGATCACTGTGGGTTTTATTCCCTTTAAGAATTTTCCACCTATATCATGTGTTATGTCTTTATGTTCCTTGTTGTGGTTTGACTACTCCATTTCTGTATTAATGCTTGACTAACAAACTAAAGGATTAGAATAAAGTTTTAAGAGCTCACTGATTCACGCCCCTGCCGCCCCCCCCCCTTTCCTTCCCGCCCTCTCAGTGGCCGTGCTTCCAACATGGCCACAACCGGTGTAAAAAGAAATGGGCGTGATGGTGTCACCACATTAGCACAAGAAGGATCAACAGGTGGCAATCCTTTCTTTATCAAAAGATGCTTCAATTTTTGCCAAACAATGGCATCTACTTCTTTTTGCTCTTTGATGTATGCAAGGATCTCTGCCTATGGCAAGCCCTTTCATAGCTTTACATTTATGCTTGGCCCACCATAAGCTTTGATTCCAACACCAGGGATCGCACACAAATGGGCTTCCACCCGACTATACAAGCTCTTGTATTTATAATTACACTCTGAGCAAAGCCAAATAAAATGCCTTCCACCTAATAGTTGTTCTAATATCGTCACATACTTCCAAAGGAACGCTCACAGATCATCTTTGAAGGCTATTTCTTGGCCCATTGAACTAGCACTTGTAGCGTGAGACATTCAAGCAAATCATCATAGCCCTTGGTAAAAAATAATAATATTGCTATTAAAACTTAAAGCATTTGGCATTTGTTGAAAGAATGTTTAAAAGAATAACAAAAAAAAAAGTAGTTACAAACATTTAAAAGCTAAAAAAAAGGTAAAACTTCAAAAAAAAAACACAATACTGAAAACCTACATTAAATCGACAATCCTCTTTGTTGCAAGCTCCTTAAACCTCTTGGCGCCAAATGGGTAGAGGTGATAGTGTAGGATTAGCAAAAGGAAGGAGTTTCAATCCTATGCAATTGAAAAAATGAAGATGAGAGAACAAATGTGCAATGAGAGGTAAAAATGTAATGAAAGGTAAATGCGTTGTTGTGGTTGTTTTTTGTTAATAAAATGAGTGTGAAAGCTGCTTTTAGGGTTGAGATTCTACTTTATTTTGTTTATTATTTTTGAAGTCCACGTTTGACTTTTTATGAAGTTAAATTGAAAAAATAAATTAAAAAATGATGCTTTTCCCTACGGATTTGCCAGGGATATGAGTAGGATATGCCCTTGCCCTTGCGGATACGTCCCTAGACGTATCTGGGCGTATCCGCAGTGTTAGGTGTGTATCCTATCCATATATCCGGCGTATTTGTACCATAGCTGTTGATTTACTATTATAGATCGATGACACCCAATAGTTTACATTGACCATTCCTACCCTTTATGCAACATGACTTTCTAGGACCTTGGAGAAAAAGCAATCATATCTGCCGTCAATCTCAATCTTCAGATTAACAGCTGTTCTTATTTTTGTCATTTTAGAATGTTGACACTTTGATGTGTTGTTTGTCAATCCAAAATTAATTTCTCGCCATCAATGGTATTGCACAATACCCAAGACTTTATAAAAATCTATTTCTAATAATTAAAATTTTGCCTTTAATAATTTAGCCTTCCCATTTAAAATTGGCTTCACTATAAAAAAAAAAAAAAAAAACATTAATTCTGTCTTTATATAAAATAATAGTTTCCTAGTCTTGTGATTCACTAAGAACTATAAAGCTATCACTCCAGAAACATAAATAATGTGCAAATGGGTTACCAACCATTCCACAAAAAACAAATATTATTATTTAAACCTTGAATCCTGCACCAAAAAAATTTACCCCCTTCTCTCCAAAAATATTCACTCCAACATTTTCACCACCTTATGTAAATACAAACTTGGGTTGGAGACATCTACCTAATAAAAAGTAAAACACTTTCTAAACGAGTCTAAAATAACTACCTTTATTACCACCCATAATTCTCCGTGTACCACACATCTTTGTTTCCAATAATACATCTTCACACCAAGGATTTTGGTTGTGGCACATGCACATGCTGACATGGTTCTTTCCTACATGATACTAAAAGCCAACCAATCAGTGCCAAAAAATAAGATAAAATAAAAAACATTATAGCCTATAAATCACCAATGACTGCACTCAATATTCCTTTGCTTCATACCATTTTTATATTGCATCTATCAAATGAGGCTATATGCAATATATTTCAAAGACCACCTCCAGTTCAAAAGGTGCAAAAAATTATTTGACCGCAAACGCGAAAAATTGACTTTTGATGTGCTTTATTCCCAAAATGTCTTGGTTAGATCATATGAATAATTTTGAAACAATTGGTGACACATGGTTTCATATTGTATTCCATAATTCCACTAAACATAAAAAAAAAGGAGATTTGTTCCACGCTATATCCATATTAGAAGCGTGGGCCCATAACTTGTTAGAATATCCAACTTCAATAGAGATGGACTGTTCTTATCAATTATATATAGTATATACAATATCCAAAGGTTACAAACCTTTCAACATAACCATTAGCACTTTTCTAAATATAATATTAATATAAATAATATAAAAATAAATTTAAAAAATGGCCCAATGCCATATATTTTATTAATACTAAAAAAGAGATTACATCACTGAAGTGCACACTCTTGGACTAATCTCAATCCAACCCCTGCAAGCCCAAATAACAAGGCTTGCACACATGTACGGGCCCTGACCAACTAACCAACTCACCACCTATCCGACCAACTGAGTCAGAAACATATCAATTAACATTATTAACTTTCAACTCTGAGGTGTCTCATAAATGAGATGCATGCCCCATACAAATTAACACTAAAAACTAACATAACTTTGGATCATAAAACCCAACATATAATACTATCTTAAATATTAATAATTGTAATTTCTATATTGCAAAATTTCCTCCCCCATAGTTGGAGATTTCTCGTTACATGAGATCTTTATGACTAAAAATCTCACAACCCACCTGATGTAGGTAACTTTACATGCAAAAGAAATATTAACATAGTTATTTAAGTCTCAGGGATTTGTGGACATTGGGAAGTGGGGATGGGGTTTCCTGGATAGTGAAAAAATTACCAGATTTTGGGGACGGCGGGGGGACACCTATTAAATTAATATATACAAATTAATATTTAAATATTTTAACTTTATTCAATAAAATTTAAAGGTTTAAACTTTATTAAATGTTTTTTAGGGTACTTTTAGGGATTAGGTTTAATTGTTTTTGTGATAATAACCACTCTTTTGGGGTTGGGAGGTTCTGTTTTAAAACAAAAGCATTAGAATTAAAAGAAAAAAAAATTGGGGATGTCCCCTTTGAGTCCCTAAGTCCCTGAAACGGTCGGGATGTCACTAAAATCTAGGGGACATGTCCACATGTAACACGGAATATACCCATCAAAGACCAAGGGAAATGTGTAAGCAAGGCAAAACACCTATAAGTAAATAGGCATAATTGCTAACCAACCATGGATAATGAAACCAAACCATCATATGGGTGTTTGTGTACAAATCGTATTTAATTATACCAAGACACCGGCTAATGGAAAGTTATGGAACAAGCATGAACCAAAATTTACCCTCTATGCCAGGGATAATTACATATTCAAGTATTACTCATTATAAGTGCATACCCCCTTCAGATTTCAATTGATGTGGCTCCGACATGAGAACATCCAAAATCTTATTCGACAATGGTGGATCGAAGGTAAACCTAAGCATGGAACTCATTTGTATGTTTGTCAGAAGATTGAATTATATAAAATCTAAATTGAAAGCATGGAATTGGACGGAATTTGGTGAGATAAAGGAAAGAAAGCAAGACATCCATAACAAGTTAGAGGAGATCAATGCGGCAATAAGAAATATGGGGGTTAGTGAAGAGTTAGCCAAAATGGAAATATATTTGAAAGCTGATCTTCAAGAATGGGAGAGGCGAGGGGAAATTTTGTGGCAGAAGAAATCTAGAATTCAATGGTTAAAGGAGGGTGACAAAAATACAACTTATTTTCATAAATCCTTGCTGGCACGAAGGTCTCACAATTATATAAATTTCTTACGGACAAATGATGATAAGAAAGAATACTCCTTAGAAGGAATGCAGAATATTGCCATGGAGTATTAGTCTAGTCTATTTACTGTTGTCTCTTTAGATGATGTGGCACAAAAGAAAGCTTTGACAAACATTCCAAAGATTATTTCAGAGCAGGACGACAAAGAACTATATGCTCAAGTTACGGAAGGGGAATTAAAAACAGTTGTTTTTAATATGAAAAAAGGAAAAACACTTGGCCCAGATGGTTTTCCGATTGAATTTTATCAAGCATTTTGGGACATCCTTAAAGATGACCTTCAAGTTGTGGAGGAGGTGCAAAAGGCCAAAACCATCTTAAAAGAAATAAACAAAACCTTTATAGCTGTAATTCCAAAAGCCTCTGAAGTGGAAGAGATATCAGGGTCTAGGCCTATAGCTTTATGCAACACCCTCTACAAAATTATTATTAAATTAATAGCAGAAAGATTGAAACCTTTTAATGCATAAAATCATATCTCCAGAACAAGGAGGATTTGTCCAGGGGCGGCAAATCCATGTTGAGATTGTTTTGGCCCAAGAAGCTTTACACTCCATGGAAATGCAAAAATCTCCTATGTTTATTAGGTTGGATCTTTCAAAAGCTTATGATAGAGTTGACTAGGCTTTTTAATATAAAGTTTTGAACCAGTTTGGCTTTTCTCAAGATTGGATCAACTAGGTTTAAGCTTGCTTAGAAGCAGTTTCATATTCAGTAGTGGTAAATGGAAACCCTTCAAAGATTTTTGGTGTTTCTCGAGGAATTAGGCAAGGTGATCCAATCTCTCCATTCTTATTCATCATATTCGCTGAATGTTTGGGATGGTTGATGACTAAGTCAAGAAATGACAAAAAGATAGGTGTGATGTTGTTGAAGGGAGTAAGTCCTCTAACTCATCTACAATTTGTTGATGATTCTACACTTCTTGGCAGAGCTACATGCTTGGAATCATCATAGATGCAAAATATTCTTCAGATTTTTACCAGGGCCACTGAACAACTTATTAATCAAGACAAATCCAATATTATATATTTTCATTGTTTTGAGAGAAGTAGCTTTGATTCTTGATATTTTTAAGTTTAGAAGGGGCTCTCCTATGATTACTTATTTGGGGGTACCACTTGCAGCTACACAATTAAAAGATTGGAACTGGATACTAAGCAAAGTGAAAATGAAAGTGCAGAAATGGACAAACAGATGGCTTTCTTCAGGAGGAAGAATGACTCTGGTTAAGCTAGTCCTTTAAGCCATGCCAATTTATATCTCCTCTATTCTAAATATTCCTGTAGGAGTGTGGAAATAGTTGGATACTCTATTTCAAAAAATTATTTGGAGTGGAGCTCGGGAGCACAAAAAATGGTCCTTAGTTAAATGGAATATTCTTTGCCAACCAAAATCAGAAGGGGACTTGGGATTTCGTTCCAATACAAAGCTAAATAAAGCTTTAGCTGCTAAACTTTATTGGAGATTGTTAGAAAATTCAAATAATTTGTGGGCTGTAAATATCAGAGCTAAATATGCACAAAATAACCCCCAGAGAGAGTAATCAGTTTGGCTCTTCCCTCAAGAAGATCTCCAATTTTGGCAGTTTTGAGGATAGGAGAAGCAATAATAAAAATATATTTTTTCTGAATAGTTAGAGATGGCCAATAAACCAATTTTTGGACCGATTCTTGGATGGTCGTCCACCTATTATAACCCAGTTCCCTGAACTGAAATATCTAATAGAAAATATTCATAGTAAAGGATGGGACAAGATTGCTCATTACACTCAACCATGTAGGTATCATTGGGCGGTTGGAAATCGATGGATTCCTTCTGAGGAGTGTCCAGTTCAGCTGGAAACCAATCAAAAGAGGATGGTAGATTCTATCTTATAGTCAAGATTTTTCTCATGCTCTAAAGGATCGGATGTAATAGCTTGGGGGACTAATTCTATAGGGAGGTATTTTGTTTCAGATGGATATACTTCCCTATGCAATCTAAATCCTCATCATTTATGGGATATATTTAAAAAATTATGGCAGGAAGAACTTTGGCCTAAAGTTAGCTTCTTTGTCTGGGTATTGAGAATAAGAATCCTAACAGGGGATAGGTTAATGAAAAGAGGATATAATGGTCCTTATAGATTTGCAATGTGCTTGGATAATGAGGAAACTATTATCCATTTATTCATACAATGTCCGTTTGTGAATCAAATGTGGCAATATTTAATTTCTCTATTTCAGATTCTTTGGAATGGAATTCAAGCCATAGAACAACCTTTCAGAGAATGGGTGAAGCAACTAACGACTGACCAAAATTTGGAATCTATCCTATGGAATGGGATTACTCTTCTTTGGAATGTGTGGAAGAAACGAAATAAAAGAATTTTTCAGCAGGAAATTAGGGCTTTCTCTTTTGTTTGGGAAACGATAAAGAGGAATATTGCTGAATCAATCAAGTACAAAATTAAAATTCCTCAGAACCTGTGTGCACAATGGGTTAATCTTACTACAAGTTTATCTATTAATCTGGGCAGTCATCAAATGGGTGATTTTAAACCGAGGAAATCTAAAGGTGAAGGTAAATGGTCAATCCCTCCATGTGGCTTTGGGAAGCTGAATATTGATGGAGCTTCTAGAGGAAATCTAGGGCAAGCAAGCATGGGTGGAATAGACAGACTTTCGGATGGATCAATGATCTTTCTCCTTTCAGAAAGACTGGGTTATGCAACAAATAATTTGGCTGAAATTAAGGCAAGAATTAATTAAAGTTGGGTGGAAAAAGATTCAAGTGGAATCTGATTCTCTAATAATTATTAACCTTTTATCCAATTCGTCATTGCAGAAGGGCAAGAATTGGCAAATATCTAGAGAGCTGGACAAAATTCACTAGTTAAAGGTTACATTTCAAGAGATATATTTTACCCATATTTCTTGACAACATAGTAAAGTAGCTGATGCTTTAGCTAATTGGGCTTTGGACAATAACAACATTGTCTGCTATAGTCCACCACCTATATGGTGGCTACTAAGCTCGAAGAAGATATCCAATAGATTCTAGATCTAGACTGACTTCTTCTATATGGCTGATGTGAATAGATATGTTTTTTGTGCCAAGGTCTGGACTAATAGTTTTCATCCCTGGGATGGTAGAATTTTATATTTGAATTAATATAATTTTTCTTCTTAAAAAAACAACAAGTGCATACCATTTTTTTATCAACAATTCTTGCCACAAATCGACGGAATGCCTAAAATACATAATTCAACATTTCCCTAAGTTAAATGCTTCTAGGGTCTATTAATGATTGGAAATGGATCAGCATATCCATTCACAAGGCCAGAATGTCATTCCACTCAGGTTGGAGTAAGGGATGGCAAGAAACGTGGCGTATGATCAGTTGACCGCCAGTGGCGAGAGACACTTCATTGGGGGTTCCGCACCCAAATGGAAACATGAGGCTTTGAAATTTGATTCACAAAATGTAATACCTGTCAGAGAATCACTCTTCATTTCAGGAAAATCTGAGTTTCGATTTCCTAACGGTGAGAAATGGCAAGGAAGGACACAAACATCCACCCAAAAACAGGCAGTCTCAGTGCAGAAGCTAAAATATTTCATATGATGCTAGGATGTCCTGAA
The DNA here is from genome assembly GCA_037957365.1 of Torreya grandis. Taxonomy (NCBI): domain Eukaryota; kingdom Viridiplantae; phylum Streptophyta; class Pinopsida; order Cupressales; family Taxaceae; genus Torreya; species Torreya grandis. The sequence goes on from JARHVA010003390.1 coordinate 1,216,845, forward strand.
ACTTGATATGGAGTAACTACACATTCCATTCTATCTACCCACCAATTTTCATTAAGAAATTTGGCTGTTTGACCAGTCAAACTGCATATGCGAAATATCTGGTAGAAATTATCTGCAAACGGGTGGAAATGGATGAATGACTAGCAGAATTACTGTCTTGGTATTTTCCCCTGAAATTCAAGAAGTGGAAGGGTCAAATGACACCTAGGAGTTGAAAAAATGGTCAGGGTAATCTGACATTTTCAGGAAATGAAATGTGGAAATGACCTCCACAACATCAAATCCAACCTTTCCGTAGTTGGAAGGCTCATTCACTGGACACACTTCCAGAAGTTGAAGCTGAGAGAAGAGGCTTTATCAGAAGTCCAAGATGGGGGAAGAAGCTGCCAAGATGGGGGAAGAAGTTGAAGCTGGGAGAAGAGGCTCATACTGCAAGTAAGAGTCATGCTCTAGCAAGGAACATACATCTCTGTAATACATTTGTCCATCTGATTTTCAAAAGATAATAAAGTTGTGAGTTTCCTGTGGTATTTTTAAGAAGCTGCTACACTGCAAGTGAGAGAGAAGTGCATAAGTTTCCATTGTGAGGGACACAGATCTCTATAACACATTTGTACATCTGATTTTTGAAAGATAATAAAGGTGTATGCATTTCCCATGGTAGTTTTCTATCCCAAGAGGCTTTTCATAACAATATTGATGGCATATATGCGTATGCATGTTTTTGTTTCCTCTGCACGTGATTTTCATTTCTGTACCACAAACAGTAAAGTATTTTAGCAAAGAGCACTTTAATACATGTTTTCTGCAATACATTTGTTGTATTTCAATAACATGTTCTTCAAATTAGCAAAGTATAATTTGCAGCATCTGTTGAATTAATTACAATAGCTCTAAGCTGTGCAATTACAGGTTAATAACTGACAAATATGCAGCTGTTTGTTTGACCATACGTACAATTTTTTTTTATATATGAAAACAATGAAGAGAGAGTGAGAAATACTATTCTGTCTTGAATTTTCTGCATAAGAAAACGTGCATTATATCATCATGGAGGCAGGATAAAGCCCGTTTGAGAGGCTGAATTAAGCTAATATAATTTATTAAGCTAGTCTTTATTAATCGCACTTTTAACTTTGCATATCATAACAACTTGCACACATATGGTTAAAGCACCTCAGAGAATCTAGACACCTAATGCAAGTTGCTGCCCTAGAGACCAAGTTGCTAACCTTAAAACAGCAGAAAATAGGATCTGTTATAGCTGTGTATTCTACACAAAGGCTGAAAATAATAGAATGAATGAGAGACGAGGACAGCCTTTCTTACCAATTTATATGTTCCTCTTTCAATTTCAATCAATTACACTCATTTTTTCTCATAATAGACGGGTGGAAGCAAGCAGAGGGGTTCCCTCCATATCATCCCTCTTTAACCTCTCATTTGTATGAGCTCCTTTGTAAGACCATTTAAAAACTTGGTGGCTGGCAGCTTGTGTGGTTGACTTCATTGTGGACTATCTATTACCTCTGGGCTTTTCTTCTCAATATGAAGCCTCTCCTTTTCAAATCCACCGTGCCCTGTATTTGAAACACAATATTGATTGTACACGGGCCTACAAAATATCCTAATTTTATTTAGAGGATGTAACATAAATCATATTGTACATCTTCTGTAATGATTTACAGATAATCTCTATGTTCAGATTTCCATAGAACCATAAACCAAGGCTGAAAAATCTCTCCTAGGAGTCCCCCATGAGTCATAAGCATGCAACGGAGGATCAAAACTATGCAAACTAATAGCAGAGCACATTTGGCCTTTGTTTCAAAAGTATTTTGGGCCTTCTCGTATGAAAAGACAAACCAAGGATCGTTTAATCCACATTTTACAAAACAATCAAGAATATACATATCGGCCAGTTTTTGAATGTTAACAACCGCAAAGGATCACACATTCAGCTTTACATTGCTATGTAGTGGAATGAAAATACATTGACTACCATCAGTATCAAGGACTAAATAAATGGAAGCAGAAAATCCCCACTTAGAGAAGAAATCAAGGTCTTCAGGTAAGCATGCAAATTAATATTAAGTTGTATCGACATATTTGTAGGACCTAAATTCAGACCAGAAAATTTTAATTTCAACACATAATGGGGGATGTAGCTTTCAAATTGTTGCTTGCATACAAAACAATATTTATGAAGGATAATCTGTTTTTGGATTTATGGCAAAAAAGGTTCCTAGAATCTTAATATGATGTCACAGTTGTAGGAGCCTTACTGGAACATACTGTCAAGAATCTTCCCTGCTATGTTATCAGGAATGTGTTAGGATCAAGTCTGAAATGTTTTCTATGTTAGACGGAAAAAAAATATACCAGAGGCCTTAACATGTGGGATATAATCTATAAACAATAACCGTGATAACAGTCATTGTGCAACAATAATGGAAGAAAGATGCAAGACAATAGTAGACATGGAACAGAAAAAAGTACCAATTTTCCACTGCAATTCAAGTTAAAATAACATCTGAGACGTTTGCAAATTCCGTTAGAGATTGGCACTACTGTAACGTGATTGATCTCTTTTTATTTATTTCTCAAATGCAGGCCTTAGAGACCTTGTGGATTTTCTTCCAGCTTCCCTTGCAACAATAGTTAGCTACTTTTCTGCAGAGGTTACTAGAGGTGTCTGGAAACCTGTATCAATGAATGGAACTGATTGGCCAAGTCCTGCCGCAAATGTTTTGTCAATTGAAGCAGTAATAAAGGAAATACTGGCTGCTACAGGTGTTCATGTACCAAGCCTTGTCATAGGTATTAGTTTTGATTTTTAGCCTTTGGGTAATGTATGATAGATATACTTTTGAATTTTGTTCTAAGAATCATGATATATAATTCAACAGGTGGAAATACATCAGCTACCCTTCCATTACCATTAGCGGCACTTGTGAGTCTAACAATTACATTCAAGCTGGATAAGCATTCAGAATTAATGACCGGTATTGCTGGATCAGTTTTGGAAACTGCTGCGGCTGGAAGTCCTTGGCCTTGCATGCCCATTGTTGCAGCTCTTTGGTGTCAAAAGGTCAAAAGGTGGCATGATTTTATTGTCTTCTATTCCTCACGTACGGTATTCATGCATGATAAGCATGCTCTTGTACAGCTTCTCAGAAGTTGCTTTGCTGCTACTCTTGGATCTAAAAACAGTTTGATGTCAAAGCTGACAGTTCATGGTGGTATAGGAGCGTTGTTGGGCCATGGCTACTCTTCACAGTCCTCTCCTTGTGGCACATCTCCAGCTGCGCCCGGGATCCTTTATCTCCGGACTTACAGCTCAATGTATGATACAAAGTTTGTAGCTGAAGAGATTCTCTCACTTGTGGCTGGTGCAGTAAGAGACTTTGCAGTCATGGGATTGAATCTCCAACATTGTGGTCAATCGCTTAGAGCTCCACAACGCTTAAAAACTCAAAATGTGTCATTGGCAAATGCATTAGGAAGAGCCAAGCAGGCTTCTACCCTGGGAGCTTCCTTACTTTGTATCTCTGGTGGTTTGGGACTGGTTCAAATGCTTTATCAAGAAACCTTACCAACTTGGTTTTTGTCTGGAAACAAAACCAAGCCTAAAAGTGCAGCAAGTGTTTCTACACTAGAAGGCTATGCAATAGCACAATTTTCCTTTCTTTGTGGAGCTTGCACATGGGGTGTAGACACTTCATCTTCCATAAAGAAGAGAGCTCAAATTGTTGGGACCCACATGGACTTTCTAGCAAGCGCAATTGATGGGAACATTTCTGTGGGATGTGAACATGCAACATGGAGAGCATATGTATTGGGCTTCCTGGCAATGGTAATTAATTGTTCTCCTAATTGGATTTGTGAAGTAAATGTAGAGACCCTCAAAAGACTGTCTACAAGGTTGAAATGGTGGCATGAGTCTGAACTTGCTCTTGCTTTATTAGAGAGGGGAGGCCCTCTAGCAATGAGTGCAGCTGCTGAACTTGTTTCTAGTAGTTAGGCTCCTCTTATGAATATTTATTTCATTGGGTCTGCTCTAGTGGTTTAGCACCTTTTAGTGCAGTCTAGCCAGCAGCTATGGTCTTGTTACATAATTTTTTGGAATTTAGTTCTTTGATATAACTACCGTAACTTTCAGTGGAATATGTGTTTCATTAGGTCATAATCTCAAACATTGCTCTTTTTGACAAAGATCAGGGGTATGTATTAAAAAGCAAGGTAAAACTACAAAACAGAGTCCTGCAAATTACAATGGCAAGAGTTTCTTAACTTTCACAATGAAAACACTTTTCACCATAAAAAACTTCTGACGTGGGGCAAAATAATTATACAATTGTTTAGCACCCCTAATGTTTCACATAAATCAAAATTAAGCATAACCATGTCCAATGTTAGAAATATGCATGACATTTAAGTAATTCAAAAGATAATTAAAGCAATATTTTTTTTAACCTACTTCTTGTCTTGATCACCTCTCTAATGAGCTCTATAAACTATTCTAATCCACCGTATGATATATAAAAAGAAACTCCTCGCCGTAGTCTATGCGAAGGCATTGCCTTCTCCATCAATGCGGTTTGGCATCAACATCCACGAATGTTGCATGGGGATGGCGGTTTTCAGCATCTCAAGCTTTGGTTGTTAATGGCGTATTATTTTGTATTATGGTACTCGATGAGTATTGTGCTAAAAAACTGAGTGAGGTCATGCAACAATCAAATTATCGGGGTCCATCTTTCATGCAGTCAACCACTATCTCGTGTTTTAAATCATTCTACAAGCACTCCCATTTTAGATACCACGGATTTCAACCATGAAACTAGAGCCTATCACACATAATTGTTGCAAAAGAGATCTTTTTGGAAGGTGAAGTTATCGTGCAAATGAATTTTATTTTTACGTAGTTTAAAACCTTTGGAGAAAATAGCAAGGGCCTATAACACTATCAAGATTTATTTTACAAAGATCTATTGGAGAAAAACATTAACGTGCAAAGTCCTTCGGCAAGGGGGACAATATGACTTCAAATTAACTTGGGAAGCATTAGAACCGAGCCTCACACGAGTTGCATTAATTTGAAGTGAAATAGGCTCAACAATTCATTTTTGTTTTTGCCAAGACCTCTGCTTGAGCAACCTATTGAGTGCATAATGTGCAAACTTGGGTTAGAAAGATGATTGTGCACGGGAATGCAATAATCAATTGAAGCCGATTGACTATCAACATGAGAGGTGTTATGAAGGTCAAAAGACATAATTTTTGCATTTAAAGTGTCACTTGAGTTTTGCATATTCTCCATTTGTTCATTAAGAGGGTTTTGCAAAGCAGTAATAGCTATATTTTGACAATGGATTTGACATCACAAAGAAGATATATCATCTTAAATGTTAAAAAAGTAGCAAATTTAAAAATCATTGTTAAACAAATAAAATTGAAAATAAATAAGTTCATACTAATATGCTTACAAACATGTGTGAATTAACTGAAAAAACTTTTGAAATATAATTTAAAATATAAATAAATTATATATATTTAATTTAATTAACTTGTAAATGTAAATCCCTAATAAAACATCAAACCACATTTTAAAATTAAAAAACAAAGTGAAGGTGGACTTATTGAACAACAAAGCTTGAGTTGCTTTATGGAAAAAACAAAAGTTAAAAAGAATGTTTCATAAACCATACATCATGAAAAAGGTTTTTAAAGAAAATTGCTTTAAACTGATATGAAGGATATAACTGGATGTGAACTTGATGTATATAAAAGACTTGCATTGGTGGAATTAAAACTTGCTTTGAAATAAAAGACAAAGTTGTCTTGAATTAATTTCTAATGAATTAATTTGTTTAATTCTAACCCAAAAACACCAAAAACATTGTAAGCACATGTAACAAGGAACAAATATGTATTATGTATTTTTTTTGGTGGGGGGCGGTAGTTTATATTTGCATATGCATAAAAAAAGGCTATAGAAAAATATAATGTTTTGTAGTGAGATACTAATTAAATTATGTAACAAAATAAGAAAAACTAGATAAAGTGTTAATGTGTCAAACAATAATTAAAAAATTGATTGTTAAAAAATTGTGATAACGAAAGTTCATGTTAGAAGGTAAGTTGTTAGAAGGGAAAAATGGCTTGAAGATTGAGTTCATTACTTATATTGTTGAATAAAATGTGAAGACAATTAATTGAAACAGTTAGGCAGTTGAGAAAACACGTTCACATTTGAGTCAAACACAATGAATGTTGAAGCAGAGGGAAATGCCCAAAAAGGGAATTGCATAGACTTGGGAAGGAGGAGAGTGAGCCAAGGCAACAAAATGCCAAACCAAGGGTGGAAAGCACAAAAAATACAAAGATGGCACACTAAATAAATGCCAAAGGAGAAGGGAAGTTGCCAAAAGGAGCGTAACATTGAGACTCAAAGAAAGATAAACAGAGGACCGAGTTACAACCCAAAAAAAAAAAAAAAAAAGGATACTAATCAACACACCACAAAGCAAGATAGAATAACAAAATAAGCATTGAAATGCATACAATTAAACGTAATAGCCACTCGAAAAGAGATACGTCGCAAGAAAATGAGGAGTAAGAAAGTTATTAATCGGAAGATATCAAGGAAATAATAATAAAACTTTGCATTAAATAAAAACTAAAAGCACCAAAGGTTATAATAAGCACTAGAACAAAATAAATATTATTGTGTTACCATAAATCTTGGTGAATGCCGCCCAAAACCCGTATAAAAAACAATGAGATAATGCTAGAATGTACCATGTAGCACCCAAAAAAGCATATATAAAGGTCATAGCTGTTTTAAAGAAGAAATGCCATGCATAAGCAAAAAACAAGACACAATGATACGTTGAGCAATGCTATGGATGATAACAGGCTTGCAAAACTTCTAGAGTTTGAATAATAAAATGGCAAAACTAAATATTAAAATGCCTTGTTTAAAGTGACTTAAGAACTGCACTTCTTAAATATTTAAAACAAGGTTAATACCACGCATATCTAGGCATGCAAACGGCAGAAAAAAATAACAGAAAATAAAAAAGATTTTTTTTTTCTTTATCCTGCACAAACTTCAAAAATCAATGTTAAAATCAATCAACTTTGATATCATATTAGGATTTATTCCAAAATCGACATATTTATGTTGAAAGCATAAAGCAAAAGAGTATGTAAATAAACAAAAATATTTAAGTAGCGAGTAAATCACAAATGAGAGAGAATATTTGTCAAGTGGGAAAACTGTCAAACGGAGAAAAACCCCACATCTATTATAAGGCTTGCAAAATATTGATCTCCAAGTACAATTTAAAATAAGAGCCAAGAGAAAGAGAAAGATGAATAATGTTAAGGTTTAACAAACATCTCACTATTAGCTAGAGCAAGATGGATGCAGAATGAGAGAGGAAAACTCAATAAATAGAGCTAAAAAAAAATATAGTTACTTAGACAACCTTCATGTGTGTACTAAATATTCCTAATCTCCTTATGGGTGAAGGGGATGTGTGTACAACTGTGAGACGAGTTATATGTGAATGTAATTCTAAGATTCTCTACAAAAACAAAATAGGTGACAACTCATAAATCTGGAATAAAGTGGATTTTTTATAATAAGAAATGCACAATTAATTAGGCTAAAAACAACCCTAAATTAACCTAAATGACTTAGAATAGGTGAACCTAAATAAAATTAATCTCCAACAAACACGAGGAATATATGCCTATAAATATATACAAAGTCATTATTCATTAGATTTGGGGACTACAAAGAATAATGCAAGACAAATCATCAAAGGACTATGCATCACTACAAGGCAATGTCAAAGCTCTTAACAAAAAGAATGTCAAATGAAGGTTGATTTCAGATGTTTGGTTTTAAGTTTTCTTCTAAAATTTGAAGTCTACAATTTAAATTTTTGAAGAGGTAACATTGTGATTTTTTTTTTTTGCGTTGTCAAGTGAATACAATAAATGGGAAGGATTTCAAAAGATTGTGAATGAAAAAATGAGAAGACAAAAAAAAATCAAGAAAAGTTTGACGACTATTTTATTAAAACAAAATTGAGATTTGTTGCTCACAAAACAACGATTTAGTGGTAAGATGAAATTATTATCGTGACAATAACATGGTTTTAAGCCTTTCTTTTTTAACAATACAAGCCTACAAAATAGTGGCTTTAATAAAATCTACAAAGTAATGGCTTTAATAAAATCAAATTCTTATGACACATAATAAGTGTTTAAATTTTGAAATATCATCAAAATTGCAGTCAATTATAATAATTGACATTAATTGTATATCAATTAATTAAATTAATTGCAAAATCTAGATTGCAAATGGAAGAAGACCCATAATGTTTGGTTGTTAGAGTTTGTTGGAGTATACTAGCGTTATAATTGTTCAAAGATTGTTGACATCTAGGATAGAAGTTGTTTGTGGCTGGCATATGAGATGGTTGATGTTTATGAGTGATGTTTGAGATAATTATGGATATAACAAACAAGCCATGAGTAGGGGTTTCTTATGAGGTTAGACAAATTTGATAAAGATTCATTTTTTTGTGTGCATAATATGTTTTTTTTTTTTAATTGGTTAAATGTTTTGACATTTGTATTTTTTATCATTTTAAATGTTATATTTTTCATATAAAATAATCGTTTATATGAGAAAATATTAAAGTTTAATCATTTTATTGGGCTAATATTGAAATATATGTGAATTAAGGTTGAGTTTAATAATAGAAAATTTTATAATATTTAGTTGAAATCATAAATCTTATTATAAATAGTTAAGTTTCATAAATAATAATATTTATTCAGAAAACACTCATTAATTTATTATTAACTTTAAAATTTGGATTGAAAAGTGACACTAGTTCCAATATTTTGTTTTTATCGTATATTCATACAATTGACTCTTACATGATACTTTTCTTTCAAAAAACAAATTGAATTTTATAGTGGGTAAATTATATATATTTCAATCTTAATTTAATTCTAAGTTGTTATCGAGTTTTTATTTAATTTTATTACTTCACACAATTATGAAATCTTCACCCAAAAAGTAATTAACACATTTCAGACACTGGTACATTTTGTGAGACCCCCTTCTAAAAAAATATTATACTGATCACAATTTTTGTGAAATTTGTTATCGCTGACCATTCATTATAGAAAATAACAACTTAATTTTCATTCAAATTTGTGATCGATAGTTGTCCCTTACAAAAAAAACAACATAACTTTCGCATTTTCTATTTGCCATTCAAACAATACTGAAAATGAGCATGACAAAGTTTTTTCTGCATATTTTATCTGTTGGTTGTCTAATGCAAGAAAATATTTTTTCCTTTATGTTTGTTGGTTGTCAAATACAAAAACATAGCAAGAATGTGTCATTTATGTTCACCGGTCATTTGATACAAAAATACAACAAAGCTATTTTTTGGGTTCGCTAGTCATTTAATGCATAAAACAATTTTTTTTGCTAGTCATCTAATGCATATATTAATACAAAAAACAATATCCTATTGTAGATCGCAAATTGTAAAAGACAATCACTGAAAAAACCAGGATAACCGTTATATGTTGTATGCTAATGAGGGTAATCTCGATGGACTATTTTTGACTATTTGTATTTCTTTTAATAATAATTTCAAAATTTATATTCACAAATCATCATATTTTTTGAAACAATACTTATTAAATTTTCAAATGAAATATACTTTCTTGTTAAATTTGACAAAGTATTCATGTAATTACAATAAATTATATGTTTTTTCCTTTGAATTATCTTTTAAAAAAGAAGTAAAAATATTTATTTAAATATGGAAATAAGTTACAAGTTCAAAAGATGCATCAGAAAAAACAAAAGACACTAGTCCCAAGTTGGGGCAGGGATAGCCAAATTGATCACAAGTTTATGGGAAATTATTAAACTAACAAATGCATAATTAATCGACTCATAAAACATGGGAAATAGATCTCACCAATATAAGCTTCAAACTACGAACATATTTAACATTATTCTGAATGTGAAAAAGAAGACATCCATTCACAAAATGTCTAAAAAAAAAAAAAAGTTTCTTTTGCTTGCGAATTGTATTCCAAAACTTTTTAAATTTTAAAAAGATTTTCAACCGGATATTTATAACAAAATAGAGTTGATTGAAGTCCCTATTTGATATTTCAACAACTTTTATTTTAAATGTTTGTGACCATCATTTCTCATTAAGGGATGTGATGTTGCTCATACATTTTGATTTCTGGGATCACTAAACTCAATCAATGCACCATGCCTCTTTAAATTCCAATTCTAATGTGATCACTTCTCACTTATGAATTAGGTGGCTTTGTGTTAGTCATGCGAATTGATGGCGGATGGAGTTTACTAGGAATTAAATTTCTTAGCCACTTACATCATTGTGACTTTACTGCCCTCATATCCCTATTGTGTGGCCACATTTGACTATGTGAACTCCAACTTTAATTGCAGCCTTTAGTTCATTTCCTTATTTATTTGTATTATGATAGTGACCACGTGGATCATGACTATGTAGTGTTACCTCAGCTTTGACTTTGACATGTGGAAGGTTCGAATTTGTGGTGGTCTCATAGACTCACGGAGACACAGATTTTCCTGGGATCACTTTTGGCTAAGTCATCTTCTTGTGGACCCATGATTTTATAAAACCAATGTTTGTTTCTTTCATGCATCCTCTCCATGTCTATAAAATTTAGTGACCACAACTATTACTCATTGAAAAAAATGCAACGCACTTAATATAAATTTGTGATCAAAGGAAGCCACACGACGTGATCATGGGCCAATGGAGTCATGAGATTGAAAGCCACTCAAATCATCCTGTGGCCTAAAATGGACCATGTGGCAGTCCTACAGACTCTCAGAGTCATAGAGGTTGAGGGGTTATGAAGTTCATTTGGACTTTATCAAGTTCGTGAATTGCATGGACTCGTTGGGTTCTAGAATCCAACTTATAAACACATGGGTCCATGACTTTAAGAAAAATCCCAAGTTTAACTATAAAATAGGGTTGTGTGAAGTTTAGACTTAGGCAAATATAAAGGGGATCGCGGGGAATGACACATGGCAAATCCTTATTGCCTTAGATTCACGAAGTGGTGAGGTGGCCACAAAGTGGCTTTTTAAACTTGGTGAGGGTCTACAGACTCATTGGATTACGAAATTCAACCCAATTGTGGTTAGGTTAATGCTTTATGTAAGTGACAAAGATCAAAGGGGGCCACAAAAACTTACACATACCAAGGGGTCATGACTATAGTGAACTTTGACCCTTAAGCAGATGTTGAATGGCCATGGACTTATTTTGGATATGTAAAATGGGTAGTGATAAATTTTAGAATAAAATAGCCATAATGTGGCCCAATTTAATCAAAATAGAAACTAGAACTAAGTCACTAGGTGAACTTGAATTGTAATTGCATTGTTAAAATATAGCCAACTTAGTTCACAAATTGAGACTAAAATGATTCTTCAAATAAAAATGGTATCTTAGTTTCACACGAAGGGGTCTCCGATTCTACAAAGAGGTGGGAACATGTTGGTCACAACAAATAGTGACTATGTGGAGAAAATACTATGTGATGTTTAGAATCTAGAATTTCTTGTTGTTTTGAACAAAAACCAATCAACCATAAAAATGAATTGGTATTTTCATAGAGATCTGAAAATGTCAATTTTACCAGTATCACAACATAGTAGGCCTAATACATTTTGAAGAGTCTGTGTGTGAAGTGATTTGTTTGCCTTACCTTGAAGATTTTGATGTGGCTGAAGATGCATCACTGATCAAAACTTTTTGAAGGTCTTAAGTTTTTATTTATTTATAGAATGGCTTGGAGGGGGAGGTTGGACATTACTCTGCCGCCAGCCATGCATCTATAGCCTTGACAAAGTTACCTTTGGTTTCGCTCTAGTCCTTGCTTCACTGCCACCTAAGCATCCATAGCCTCAGTGGAGATTGCCTAAATTGCCCTTTAGAATAAAATTCTAAATTTTCTTTGAAGATTTCATTTTCTTTTTTGATTTCATTTTCTTTTTCAGGGTTGGGAACCATTATATCTAGGTATAACGATAATCATATTAGTTCAATCATAAATGATTTCTCCTTTGCTTCTCACATTTCTCAAGGCAATATTTATTGTCATAAAAGTGCAGTCAGGAATGTTCTCTCTGCACAAGATTTTATTTAATTTATGTGATCTCCAAATATGAAAATTTCAAATCTCTATGAAATTACAAATTAACTCAGACATGGCATTGACATTCATTTAAAAGTTCACTTTACTTTTCTAGAATATTTCAGAATTTCATAGTGATCCTAATTCTTTGCAAATTCAATGTGTCAACATGTTTTCTAATTTAGGACATGTGGACATTGCTGGACAACATGGTCACTATGAAGGTCTGCAAGTGACCAATTATTTTTAAGGATGGGTGACGAGACTTAGAATTTCCAATTCTCTTCTTGTGTTCCTAGATTGTCTTTTTGAAATGCTATCTAATTGAAAAGAGACTCACCATAGGGAATAACCACATCTACAAGCAAAATTGAAAGCAAAATAATCTAGAAAAATAGGAACACTAAACTACAAAAACAAATCACAAAGCAAACTAAACTAGGACAACATGAATGCAACAAGACAACAAACTAATATAATCCTAAACTAACCTAAACTAACAATTTACAATCATAGTGGGAGTGTGAGTTTAAAAACTCAGTGTAAAACATCACGTGTTTTCGGGTAACAAGGTTTTTCCAATTAAAGTTATCAATTTTATGGGCACATCTTTATATTCTTTCCACGGATTAATCAATTTCCTATTTTTAAGTTTAGAATAATTCATGTGTTTATGCTCAATGGGATAATTCTCAAATTTGAAATCTGCATAAGCATTAGTCTTAACACATGAAATTATTTTACTTGAACATTTGCCATAATAACATTTGGGGCCTCTTTTTGATTTGAATCCTATAACCTTTTAATTATCTTGTTATTCATATATTTGTATTTAAATTCTCTAATAGTTTAATTTAATTTCTTTTTGGTAGTTGCTTTATAATGGAAAATTCTACAAACCAACATGCACCAGAAATTCCTCTACCAAGAAGAGGAAGACCTAAGGCTAATACATTGGATCATCTTCCTTATTCCTACCAATCAATATCCAATTGAAATACACTCACCTTTGAAGACAAAGAGTTTTTTTATGTGTTGCTTGTCAATGAAAAAACGATGTTGATCAAAACAATTTAGCTACTAATATCAAAACTCTATTATCATCTAGAAATTCCAATGTAATGGTTCACAATGTTTTTCAACACCCAAATGGAAAAGAACCTTTAAATTTGATTAATGTGAATTACACTCAATCCTTCCAAGAGTGTATATTATAACCTCTTCACACCAATGAAAGTACTAAAGAAGGTTTAGTTTAAAAATGCATACCATTGAACAACTTACCTTAGCCTCAATTTCAAACTCCTTTCATGGCAGGACATCAAAATCCATTCAACATGGCAAGCCATCAAACTCCTCTTGTGGTAGGCCATAAAACTACAAACATGGTTGTTTCTCTAAAGACAGTTGGTTATTAGTTTTTATTTCCAAATGTTGATTACAATGGAAAAGTTGCAGCAAATCACACTATAAATCAATATTATTTACTCAATTATTCCATGGGACGGATACATGGCATGTTCACAATAATTTAGTCATTACATCTTTATGTTAAATTCAAAACATACACCACTTTTTTTAGTCAATAAACAAAGATTAAAACAAGCGCTCACTGTGTTGTAGAATATTTAAATCATATTCTAGTACACCTCAGAAAATGTGAAAACTCCACAAGTTCATGTTTCTTTTCATTTAGAACACATAAATGGGCCTTTACACATTCAAAATCCACGTAATTCTCCATTTCTTCAATATTCTTTACAAGATGCAGACAAAGATACCATTGATGCACATTTAGATATAGCAAATCATAATACATATAATGCAACAAAAGAAAAACTAGATTACTCAACTTATTCAACTTTTAGTGCAAATTGAAAGCAGTGAAACTAATATTGAAATTGACAAACAAAATGTATTTGATGCAACTGAAAAAAATGTGAGAGAATACCAGGTCACAAACTAAATGATGAAGGAATGAATTTACGAACCTAAGGAAAGGGACAAGATTGTATTATCATCAAATGGTGGAAGGAAGAGAATTATTTAGGAACATGGGGTCATGGTTTTGTGAGAAATTTGTTAATATGTGGATGAAAATGACATTATTGGTGCAATGGGGTACTACATAAGTAAGAATTATAATGAAAGATATAAAATTAAATACATGCTTGTGCACTTTGATAAAATGTTGGAAAAACTTCGACCAAGTTGTTATGGATGAGATCCACAGTAACTTTAAGCCTCATAACTTAACATCAATGTTTGTTGAATTAAGCATGTCTCATTAGACCTTGACCTATTCAAAATTCATAGACACTCATGGAGTGCTTGATGGGGTTAACATAACTTCAATTTGTTAGAGGATGAAGTTGTGAGCTAAGGAAGTTAATTAAATGAATATGGGTTGGGACCAAACATATGATGTTAAAATATGTGTTAATGATGTAAATGTATATGCTTATTTTATGGTCGATTCATATTAGAAAAAAAAAGGATCAAAAGTTGATGAAGTTGCTTTTAAACTTGTTATTGATTCTTGTTTCTAGTATGATAGAGATGGGCAGGTGTGTGAGGTATTACTTGAGTTATTGCAAGATAATGGTCTAATGTCTTGCATAAGCCTATAAAAATATAATGTTAAGGAGGAGTATAAACATATTTTAGTGCTTAATTTTAATCTTGAAGATCCAAAGAACATAAATAATCAATTACTATTTCATTTTTAAAATGGTATTAAGATGTGTGATGATATGTTTGTCGATGTGAAATTATATGAATGCCATGATTACGTGGCCACAAGTGTAGTATACAATAACAAAGTTTAAGTTATGGGAAACAAATTATGTCTATGGTGTAGTCTTATATAAAAACATGAACATGGTTACAAAGAAACATGTTATAATTGATGGTGATACTTTCCACACTATTTCCTAATTGTACTTAATGGCACCAAACTTGCTGATATGAATCATAGGAGGTTCGGGAAATAACACTCTAAATGGGTTTTATGCCTATGTGGAAACAATATTGAATAAGATGGAGAATTGAAAAAGTAACATAATTGGAACACAAATTATATTAATCTTTGTTTTCTGAACATGGTATACTCTTGAGGAAGATGTATGGATGTCTACTTTACTTATTTGCTTGCTAACTAATGTTATAGATGTGTAGACATAGATTATAATGTTGCAAAAGCTAAGGAATTGTTATGGATGTTGAACTGTTTAGTATTACACAAGTGAATTTTTATCTTCTGGTGGTTACGTGGCTTGAATGACAAGTGTGTCATATGCTGATAAATGGTGTGACATAACATAGGCCTTGAAAGTGCCACACAGTGTGGCATAGAGTGTCCACATGGCTATTAGGTATGCTTGAGGTCTTGTGTAGTTGATGAGCTATGCAATATGTTTAGAGGTGCTACACCATTGGTTGTTGTTATATAAAGATTATGGGCAAAGCACGAAGTGGCAAAATACTATGTAAGTTACGCAAAGTGTAAAAATGTAGTTCAATGTAGAATGCAGATTTGGGTTGAATGGCACTGTGATTGCGTATTCACATTTTGGCACATGGTGTTTCCTAGTGAAAGGGGGAGATACCCCTCAACCCCGCATCAACTAATCCTTTGAAACTTATGTGCTTCATGTCTACTGGGGAAAGTGTGCAGTGTTTTCTTCTAAGTTATGCGACATGTTTCTTGACACTATGTGGAAGAAGCATCATGTTGGGAGTTGCATGTAGTTTATCGAAGCACATAAGTTGTGCATCATGTTCCCTGATGTTGCATGGAAGGCATGATACAAGGGGTTGTATAGAGTTTCCAAGGCACTCAAGGTGATAGTGCAGGTTTGCATGATTACACAGAAATCATTCGACCTTTCTTAAGAAGCAACTGTCATAATTGCGTTAAGTTTAGGCAAAATGTGTAGTTTATTATTTTTAAGAGTTTGACATGATTAAAACATGGAATCACTTCGGGGATATGGTACTTATGATTGCTCACTAAGATGGTGATACTCTAAGGATTGTATGTGTACACACTATGGTGGATGTGCACGTATGTATGTCTAAGGAGGATATCACATGCATCAATTGGTATGACATCACATACTAGCTCCTATTTGAAAGGATGGATAACATATGTGAAGTGGCATTGGTGTGCAATATATATATATATATATATATATATATATATATATATATATATATATATATATATATATATATATATATATATATATATACCTTTAGTGTGGTAAGAATTGATCCATTCTAAACTATAGGGATGTAGATGACACACGGGTGGAAGATTTAGTCGCTTGATGGTTGCTTTAGGGTTGAGATTATTCATGTTATCCCCAACAAGTATAAAAGCCATTGGTTTGCCTTGTACCCACCTTTGTGAAGGGAATATGAATTTTTATTTTGCATCAGACACTATTAGTGTGGTTATTGCATTGAGGCATGTATATTTTGGGTTAGTTGCTTTTAATTTAGGGAAGTTTGGGCCCTCTACTTAAGTGCATGAAAACAAGCATTTATGTACATGGCACTCTATGTTTTAGTGGTTATTGGTTTTTTTTTAATGAAACATTTAACTATTTTAGATGATTTGAACTTGTTTTAAATAGGTGTCTTATTTGGTGCGATAGATGTTTCCTGCTTTCCCTTCAACTTGGACTCTTCCTCAATGATTGACGCAGATTGATAGGCTTTTCCCATCTTCTTGAATTTAACCATATTTAGTTTTGACTGAATGAATGGTTATACGTTATTACGGTACTTTAAGACTCTATGCTTCTTTGACTTTAAAGATCCCAATTTTGCATACATGTTATGAAAGGCATTGATGTAGACTTGGACTAACTAGACATGTATTTGCCATAGTTGTGAGCACTATTAAAATATCCTAAATTATTTCAAAATCTTCTTCTATTTAGTTTTTCTCCCATAGAGTATATACTTGTGACTACTTGATGGCTGAATTTTTTTTCATAAGTGCAATCTTGATCTTCTCTTTATTAGAAAAGTCATTCATAATTTTTTAAACAAATTATATACTGCATTTGCATTAATTTTACCCTCAAACACATGAACATTTAGATTTACTTGAAGGCTAGGGGAGACTTGACCACCAAATTCTTTACCTAATGTGTGAGTTGCTGGAACCACTCATTTGTGGATTTTAGTAAAGTGGCCAAACAAAACTTTCTTTTGTTCTTGAAGAGCCTTTCTAATCTTATTCCTGAACATCGTGTGGACATCATCTTGTGTTACAATACATCTCTCCATTTAAATGTTTTTGAAACATCACAATAGGTAGTTTGAGGGATCTCGTGGTTTGACACCGAGCTTCCTATATTTTGATCTTCTTCGATGGGTCATACAATATGATCAACCACTCTAATACCACTGACCCAGATCCTAAGAGGTATAGGGGAAAACACTCTAGATGAGGATTTAGATGTGTTGTATGTGTATTCAGAATCCATATTGAATAATATGGAGAATAGAGAATGGAATACAAATGAAAAAATATATATTAATATGTGCATTATGTAAATGGCATATTCTTGAGAAAGATATATGGCTGTATACTTTACTATTATCTACCTCATAAGTAATGCTAAAAATGTGTATACATATATTATAGTGCCATGAAAACTGAGGAAATGTTATGGAAGTTGAAACATTTGGTCTTCCATGAGGGACTCTTTAGCTTTTAATGGTTACATGGCTTGACTAATTGGTGCATGGTCTGTTTACAGAAGTTGTGGCATAATGTAAGCCATGGGAATTCCACCTAGCGTGCCAAAACATGGACCTAGATCCTAGGAGGTGTAGGGGACAATACTCTAGATGAGGATCTAGATGGGTTGTATGTGTTCGGAAGCCATATTGAATAATATGGATAATAGAGAAAGGAATACAAATGAAAAAAAAATTATATTAATATTTGCGTTATGTACATGGTATCTTCTTGAAAAAGATATATTGTTGTATACATTACTATTTTATGCCTCCTAAGCAATGATAATAATGTGTATACATATATTACAATGCCATGAAAACTAAGGAAATGTTATGGAAGTTCAACCATTTGGTCTTCCATGAGTGACTCTTAAGCTTCTAGTGGTTACGTGGCTTGACTGATTGGTGCATGGTATGTTTACAAATGTTGTGGCATAATGTAAGCCATGGGAATTCCACCTGGCATGCCAAAACATGGCATCGAGTGTCCACATGGCCATTATGTAATATGGAGTTCTTACACTATGGTTGAACTACACAATAGTTATAGAGGTGTTGTGCATTGGCTAATGTTATGTAGAGGTTATGGGAAAGGCACGAAGTGTAGAAATGCTATGTAGGTTGCATAGAGTGCACAAAAGTTATGTCACATAGAATGCGGTGTTGTGCTAAATGGCACTATGATTAAATATCCATATTTTAGCATGGGGTGTTTCTCGATGAAGGTGTGCTACCCTTCAACCCTACATTGACTAAGCCTTTTAAACTTATGTGCTCCATCCCTATCAAATGAAGTGTATGGTGTTGTATTATAAGCTACACAACATGTTTCCTGGTACTTTGTGGAAGGTACATGATGTTGGGAGCTACGTGGAGTTTATTGAAGCACATGAGTTGTGCAACATGTTCCTTGGCATTGCATGAAAGGTGCATGATACAAGGGGATATGCGGAGTTGGAAAGGCACTCCAGGAGATAGCATGGGTTTATGTCATTGTGTGTAAATCACTTACTCCAGGAAAGTTTATTACTATTTTTATTAAATATGTTTTTTACCTTACTAAGTGTTATCATTGTTTTATCTTATTTTCTTGACATACATTACATAACTAGTAGGAATTAACTTGAGTTAGATCCAAGAAAATGATGGGAATAAAAGTTTGAGGAGTGTATTATGGATATCAAATTATATTAGTTAGTAGTGAATTGATAGTTATGAAGAACTGTACATAGAATAAATGATGAAAATATACCACACATGTCACACTATTGTAAATCTTATTATTATTATTATTATTATTATTATTATTATTATTATTATTATTATTATTATTATTATTATTATCTAACATGTTTTCCATTATCTACTAGAAATTATTATAGCTTACGCTAGGGATAATGGCTAACCTTGTTTATTGTGCTTTCCATGTTGGAGTTCGAACTGTTGTGAAGATGCTCTATGAATTTCAAAAAATAACACAAGATTACGACATGAAAATCAATCAAAGAAGCACATGAAAAATAAATTTGTTATGATTTGGGATGGAATAAAATATTTTGGGGTTCTATATAGATTGGGGTAAACACATGAATAAAAAGGACAAGACTCCAAGGATATTAGCTAGGGGTAATAAAATGGTTCGATTTATGACATGATTCTCATTCGACAAGAAAGAGTTTTAAATTTTTGTCAAAATTATATACATTTTGTTGGGAATTGTGTTTTTCATGTATTAATCTCTTCATTTGGGAACTTGTCCCATATTTTTTTTAACTTAGGTAATTGAAGGTCTTTCAAATGAAAAAAAGTATAAAAATCTTTTGAGAATGTCGTAGTGTTATAGATTTCCACATGTTGCAGTTGTAACCATCTATATGAGATGATACAATTGAATATGAAGAAAGATATGTAAAATATATGCAACTTTCCTATCATGAGTGACCCACTATTGGATTTTGATGACATATATATTGTGGACCACATATGATTGAATTGAATATTCATTCACATGATTGATAACTTTGCCAGTTAGTGTCTTTGGGTGTGTTCTTCATGTTTGGGGGAGGAGATGGTCCCTTATATACATGATCAAGGAGCCCATGCCTTATAGATGACTAAGTCATTTCATATATTTACATTGGGTTGGTTAATGAATGAGGTTATAAATTCTAAACACATGGAGATGAAAATTTTGAATACCAAATTTGATGGAGTAAGAGGCACTCCTTTGGAGTATTGAAACACTATCAAGCATGAAAAAATGTGTCTTGCTAATGAGACAAGGCAAATTATTCACTTTGTTTATTAGATCAGAAGAGTGAAAAGAAAATTATTGCCTTCAAACCTTAAAATTTAACTTAGGGTCGAATATGAGGAAACTATACGAAAAATTACTATCAATAGGGCAATGGAGTTTGTTGTTCCCAAAATTTGTTACTCATTTTTGGGACAACATATGAACTATTTTGGTCCTGCAGGCCAAAATTATCTTTTCCCTTCTCAAAAAATTGTTTTGAGTATTCAAATCCTCCATTATTTAAGCTTTTTTAGCTAAGGGACTCACATGTTCAACAGGTTCAACAACTTCAACAGGCAAACTCTCACAAAGGAACAAGTTTCCAACACTTAGGTAATTTCAAGGTTGGTTCAACGCCTCGGTTCAACCAAAAGGTCCATCGATAGGCTTCAAACAAATGGAATGAACCATTGAACCATTGAACCCTGCCTCCAAAGTTTCAAAGGTTCAACGGGTTCAAAGGTTCAACGACGTCGGCAGACTCAAAGAGTTAAGTGTTTCGGCAAAATTTCAAGGTTCAGCCACTTTGGCAAGTTCAACAGCTTCGAAAGACTTAGAAGAAAAGAAGAAAGATTGAACCCATTGAACCGTTGAACCTTGAACCAAAATGGTTCAAAGCAGTTGGTTCAAGCGGTCAATTGAATGAGTGGAACATAGTATTGAACCGTTGAACCAAAGTTAGTTCAATCGGTCAGTTCAATTGAATGGTTCAAAGGAGTCCCCCAAAGCCCAAAGGGAAAGTGCCCTTGCGGAGGGTAGTGAACAAAAGGGAACAAAAATATATCCTTCGAAAAGTGGCTAAGATAAAGGAAAGATTTCCTTCAGACAAAATGTCTGAAGGATTCGAAGAAGAAGGCCGCCTGAAGCACCCTGAAGGGCAGGTACCCTTGCGGGGGGCTCTCAGTGACCAAGAAATGGACCTTTCTCAAGGCTCGAAGGGACACCTTCCCTTCAGGAGGTTCCAAAGATATAAAGCTGAAGGAATGGTCAAAGGCCTGCAGGCTTGTTTCTACGGACTCTGTAGGCTAGTTTTTACAGACTCTGCAGGCTTGCTTCTATGGAATCCAGAGGCTTATTTCTACAGACTCTGTAGGCTTGTTTCTATGGACTCTGCAGGCTTGTTTCTATGGACTCTGCATGCTTGTTTCTACAGACTTTGCAGGCTGGTTTCTATGAACTCTGCAGGCCTATTTTTATGAACTTTACAAGCCTATTTTTATGGACTTTGCATGATTTGAAGAAGGCCGCTTGAAGGACCTTGAAGGGCAGGTACCCTTGCGGGGAGGCTTTCAGTGACCAGGAGATGGCCATTTCTCAAGTCCTGAAGGGACACCTTCCCTTCGGGGGGTTCCAAAGATATAAGGCCAAAGGAATTTCAAAGCTTCAAAAGACTTAGAGGAAACAAAGGCTTCTAAAAAAGAGGATGAACCGTTGAACCTTGAACCAAAATGGTTCAAAGGTTCAACTAGTTCAACGGTTCAATGAAAGCTCTGAGCAAAGAAAAGAAGAGGAAGATTCCAGAGATTAGTTCAAAGAGATGGAAAGCCAATGAACTAGGAAAGTGAATGAACCAAAGAAGCAACGGAACCAAGGGGCCGAGAAGGCCGCCCAAACCATTGAACCAGTGAACTAATGAACTTTCAAAGCTTCAAAAGTTCATGGTTTAAAATGGTTCAAGCGACCATTGACCAATGACGTCCCCGCAGACGTCAAATTTAGGGTAATGAAATATTCATTGATTTTCAAATGTAGCGTGGAACCTGAAAACAAAATCAGCGACCAGCTGAAGAGGGAGCTGAAAGAGTCAGCAAAAAGGGAAACAATAGCTTGAGAGCTCAAATTGCAACAAAAAAGGGGGAAAGACCAAAAATATCTGCATAGGAGTTATTTCCAGTAGGTGGAATAGTCCACCAAGTAGACATCTGAGCTCATAAGCATTAAAAGGTGTGGCCTATTTTTCTTCCTTGACAGGAAAGTGAGGGGATAGCTGTGTACCTACTAGGAGAAAGATTAGATGACCCATGTAGAGGAGAAGATATTTTGAGATGAATTGACATGCCACAGTTAAGGCAGATGCCCTGTTCTAGCATGGCCCCTTGAGAAAACTGAAAATACATTCAAGGCATTGAATGCAGCATGGGTTGTTCCATGAAACAAAGTGCCAAGCCTTTCTTGGCTGCTATATATTGTAATCTCTTATTTTATGCAAGGGAGATCTTTTTGGTTATAGAAGCAAAACTCTGTCAAAATTGAGAGGCGATCACTGAGACTTTGAGCTCAGATTGTTAATTATATTTCTTTGTTTGAATGAGAAAGTAGGTTACTTTCAGAATTTGTGCTATAACAGCTTGTGTCATTTAGGAGATTGTTCTTATGTCTATTTCCTGAATGCATTCTTATCCATTTTAATGAAATAAGTATGACTAGTGGAAGTAATCAGGATGGTGTCATGAAGCCAACTATGGAGAGACTTTGTGCTGCCACAATTGTCTTTAGTGTGTTTTTTTTTTGTTTAAAGGATCTTGGGACGATTTTGTGCCCCCATTATCCTTCGTATTTCACTCTTTGTCAGTTGAGGGGGAGACTTTGTGCTACACCTCATTCTGCTAGTTACTGTGCCCTTGTTTTAGTTACTTGTACTACCCAAGAAGGAATATGGCTTTTGACTGAGTATTACTTTTGAAAAAAGAGAAGTACCTCCAGCAATCACCGAGGATTTCTCCTTTGTCTTTGAACATCATCTCTAAAAAAAGAGAGATGGATGGTGTGATTCTACCCCTGAGTGTTATTTTTTACACACACACACACACACACACACACACACACACACACATATAGTATCTAGCCCCTCATATTTTATAGGGAACCTCCCCTTGATGAGAGGAGAGATTTGTCCCATTATGATGTAGTAAACCTACACATTTGGCTGATTAATCTCCCTATGTTGTGGTTGAAACAACCTATTTTACCCATCAGTTAGCTGGTGACAAAATATTCACCCAACAGTTTTTGATGACTCCACTAGGGAAGAGCGAGCATTTCCAGTCCTTTTTCAGTCTGTTCAAATTGAAGCATTTCATATCGCTGGGGAACGACATGAATTAGGAAAGGACACTGCCAGCTTCATGCCAATAATTTTTGGTGACTCCACTGGGGAAGAACGAGCAGTTTCAATTCTTTTCCTTATCCATTTTCTCCGTTAGGGACACAACATTTTTGCACAATTTAAAGCCTCAAGCTTCAGATTGAAGCATCACATGTGTCTTATCCATTATCATTATAGCCTTATCCATTTCCATTATATACTTTGAGCTACAAAACTAGAGGCGCATTGATCGAGCGTTTCATTTCAAAAATCAATTCTCTACCAGCTCCATGCCAACAGTTATTGGCGACTCCTCTGGGGATGAGTGCATAGTTTGAAGCCTCAAGCTTCAAGTTGAAGCAGGGCTAGTTATTTTCCATTCTTATTCTACAATCTGGCAACTCCATGCTATACAAGAAGCCAGAGAGCCCAAGGTGTTGTTGACCCTATTTTTGAGTTGGTGCAACAGGGCAATTTTGATTTGTTTCCTCCATAACTTTAAGTTCAATGAACTAGGAATCTTCCTCCTACTAATATCAGGTCACCAATATAAGGCAGAGCTTCTTTTTCTATTGTTAACAGAGCTTTACCAATACATACTCCACCCAAATTTGTTATCCCCCCTTTCCATAATCAAATCATGGCAGTTCAAGGCCCATGGGGTAACTCTTTTGGCCCATTCAATTTAACTCCATCTCTACATGAGCTACCACACAGTTCAAGGAAGATTTTTTCCAAACTCTTTGGTGATGGGAGAGTTCATCCTGATGAACATATTGTGGTCTTCAGCATAGCCTGTGGCGTGATATGTGTGGAGTATGAGGAGGTGGTAGTCAGGCTATTTATGGAGACATTACAAGGTGCTACTGCAAACTAGTTTTATCATCTGCAAGCATAAACTGTGACTGACTGAAACACCTTCAAAGCTAAGTTCGAAGCAAGGTTCAAGCCTGTAGAAGATGTGCATGCCCTGTTGGCCCAACTCACACAGATGAAGAAAGAACCTCATGAACCTATGAGGGACTTCATTACCAAATTTGACAAGCTGAGGAACATGATTCCTATAATTTCTCAACCAACACCTAAGAACCTTAAATGTTTCTTCATCAACTCACAACTTTCTGAAGTGAGTTTTCTGTTGAGACGTGTTGGCCACATAGACCTTGTTGCTGCTCAGGATTTGGCCACTGAGGTGGAAGATGACCTTATGTTGTCAGGAAAGATAAGGAGAGATCCTAACATAGGTAAATCTTCTTCATCTTCTGAATACTCACCTACAGACACTACTGATCCAATGGTACAGAGGCTGGCAAATGAGTTGCTAGCTCTTAGAAAGCAAATGGTGCAAGGGATGTCATCTGCCTCTTCGTATAGAGATATACCAAGGAGGAAATTCCCCAAATCAGTCATACCAAGGTAATGTTGCCAGGAATCAAGGGTAGCCAAATTGCCTTCCTCCCCTTTAGGAGAAATTGACCATTGAAGCGACACCAACCAATTCAGCAGTTGGATATCTTGAAGCAGAATCAGATTTCTCCTTCCAGCCTGAGTTGAACCCAAAAGATGATGTTAATCTCTTCACAGAGGGAGAAGAAGAATTAGCTAGTGACTCCAAAATTGGTTTCCTGAATTACTAGGATGAACCCAGAAGTGAAGGTAAAGAAGTTGAGGGATCATACGCTGTGTTCACCCAGTCCAAGAATCAGTCAACCCAGCAAGCTGATAAAAAAAAAATAGAGGAGCGAGCTCAGCTTGCAATTTCAATTGCCAAACAAGAAACTTCTATACCTTTCCAGCCAAAGGACCTGGTGATTACTAAAAAAGTAAGTACCCCAAACATTTCTACACCTTCAACTTGAATTTTGCAGATCAGTCCTTCCCCCCTAAAAACCAAAAGGATGAACTACCTTTCCCCATTCCTAATTCATTTTAGATGTTTTACATAGTTGATCATATCAAGAAAACTAAAATTCAAATGTCTGAATTTGAATTCCTACAATCCAACCTTGAGCAATTGGATAAGTTGATTCAGTGTGTAAGGAATAAAACCGTCCCTATAGGACCTGCTGCTCCAAAGGTAATTCCCACATCCACCCGAAATAACCTTGTCATTGCTCCTCCTAATGCTCCCAAAAGGACTGAACCATTTTATGTCTCCCTTCTGATAAATGCACACTCGCTGAACAATTGCATCATAGACTCAGGTGCATCTGACAATGTCATGCCTTCTAAAGTGGAAGAATCCCTTGGTCTCACACTGACCAAGACATTTGGAAGATGTTTCTCCATGGAGAACAAACAAGTGCCATTGTTGGAATAAATCAAGGACGCCCAATTTGCATTTGCAGTATTCTCAGATAAAAGGATCAAGATGACAGTCTCGATGGTCGACGTCCTAGCCTCATACGACATTCTTCTTGGAAGAAATTTCTACAAAGATGTTGTTGGTGAGTTAAGTATGGACCTGTCTGAGGCGAGGATCCCTGTCAAAGGCATCATGCAGAGGTTGATCCCTGAGAAGGAAGTAAAATATGTT
Source organism: Torreya grandis (assembly GCA_037957365.1). Classification (NCBI taxonomy): domain Eukaryota; kingdom Viridiplantae; phylum Streptophyta; class Pinopsida; order Cupressales; family Taxaceae; genus Torreya; species Torreya grandis. The sequence goes on from JARHVA010003390.1 coordinate 1,242,786, forward strand.
GTCACTAAAACATCAACGCCTGAAGCTCAAATTATGTTTGAGTCTTCAGGGATGGGTAATTACTTATTATCCACAGAGGAGGTTCATGTGGCGACTAATGAAACTTCAAAAAATGATAATCTGAAAATTGTTTCAGACGGAATAGCAGAAGGATTGGTAGAACATAGTATAAGTGTAGAAGAATCCTCCCCTCCAAACGAAGAAGAATCTAAGGTAAACATAGTTCCTGATAATGTATGGATACTAGAATTTGATGGCAGCTGTTCCTCTACCAGTTCAGGAGCCGAGATTGTGTTGATATCTCCTCAAAGAGATATTTTTCCTTCTTCATATAAGTTACAGTTTAGCAACACCAAAAACACTGCTGAGTACGAATCTCTACTGCTTGGATTGAAGGCTGCTCAAGACAGAGACATCAAGTTCCTTCATGCCAAAGGAGATGCTGAACTGGTGGTTTGTCAGGTGAGGAACCTGCATCAAACCAAGAACAAAAGATTGCGACATTATCACAATTTGGTATGGGATCAAATTGAAAGTTTTGAAGCTTTAAATATTTTTGCAGTGCCCAGAGAGCCTCATAATCATACAAATTCATTGGCTGTCCCTGCAACCTTCATGGTTCCTCACCCCGATTTCAAAGATAATAGGCACACTATCAAACTAGTCTTTTGACCAAGTGTGCCTAATAAAGCTAACCATTGGCAGGTGTTTGATGCTGACAATCAAATCATGTGCTTCTCTAGACCAGAAGTGCCACAAGATATGGTAGTGGACCATATTGCTGCGTGCCAAAGTCAAGAAAAGGAACTCTTCACCAAGAGAGCAAGGATTTATGGTTTTCAGATTGGAGACCACGTCTTGCCAAAGGGAAAGAAGAGAGAACCAAAAGGAGTGCACAGAAAATGTGATTCCTGGTAGAGAGTTCCATTCGCCCATCACCGATTTTGAGGAGAAAATGGTTTCTTGTTGGTTTATCAGGATGAAACACCATTTTCATTGTCTCACAGTGGGCGGCATCTGAAGCACTTCAATCCTTGAAGTATCAGATAAGATCAACTTGTACATATGTATAATTTTTGTATAGTCTTTAGTTTTGTTTGGTGCTTTTCATTTTCATTTATTTTTGGCGCCTTTCTTTTTTGGGTAGCATGACTCCGTAGCCCAATGGCATACTTGAAGGCATTAGAGATTCTGGTTTCTACTCCCCTCAACTGTTTCAAAATTTCAACTGAAGGAAGTTCCCCAACTGGAGCCAGCTATTGTTTCCAAAATCTGTCACTCATTTTTGGGACAACATATGAACTATTTTGGTCTTGCAGGCCAAAATTCTCTTTTCCCTTCTCAAAAAATTATTTTGAGTATTCAAATCCTCCATTATTGAAGTTTTTTCAGCTAAGGGACTCACAGGTTCAATAACTTCAACAGGGGATCTCTCACAAAAGAACAAGTTTCTGACACTTAGTCAATTTCTAAGTTGGTTCAACACCTCGATTCAACCAAAAGGTCCATCGATAGGCTTCAAACAAATGGAATGAACCATTGAACCCCACTTCCAAAGGTTCAAAGGTTTAACGGGTTCAAAGGTTCCATGATGTTGGCAGACTCAAAGAGTTAAGAGTTTCGGCAAAAGTTCAAGGTTCAGCCGCTTTGGCAAGTTCAATGGCTTCAAAAGACTTAGAAGAAAAGAAGAAAGATTGAACCCATTGAACCGTTGAACCTTGAACCAAAATGGTTCAAAGGTTCAAGGTTCAACGAGTTCAAATGGATGGTTCAAAGCAGTTAGTTCAAGTGGTCAATTGAATGAGTGGAACACAATATTGAACTGTTGAACCGTTGAACTAAAGTTGGTTCAATCGAACGGTTCAAAGGAGTCCCCCAAAGCCCAAAGGGCAAGTGCCCTTGTGGAGGGTAGTGAACAAAAGGGAACAAAAATATATCCTTCGAAAAGTGGCTAAGGCAAAGGAAATATTTCCTTCAGATAAAATGTTCGAAGGAATTCCTTCAGACATTTTGTCTGAAGGATTCGAAGAAGAAGGCCGCTCGAAAGACCCCGAAGGGTAGGTACCCTTGCAGGGGGCTCTCGACAACAAGGAAATGGACCTTTCTCAAGGCTCGAAGGGACACCTTCCCTTCAGGAGGTTCCAAAGATATAAAGCTGAAGGAATGGTCAAAGGCTTGCAGGCTTGTTTCTACAGACTCCACAGGCTGGTTTTTATGGACTCTGTAGGCTTGTTTCTACGGACTCCGCAGGTTGGTTTCTATAGACTCCACAGGCTAGTTTCTACAGACTCCATAGGCTTGTTTCTATGGACTTTGCAGGCCTATTTTTATGAACTCTGCAGGTCTATTTCTACGGACTCCACATGATTTGAAGAAGAAGGCCACTTGAAGGACCCCGAAGGGCAGGTACCCTTGCGGGGGGGCTCTCAGTGACCAGGAGATGGACTTCTTAAGGCTCGAAGGGACACCTTCCCTTTGGGGGGTTTCAAAGATATAAAGCCAAAGGAATTCCAAAGCTTTGAAAGACTTAGAGGAAACAAAGGCTTCTAAAAAAGAGGATGAACCGTTGAACCTTGAACCAAAATGGTTCAAAGGTTCAATGGGTTCAACGGTTCAATGAAAGCTCCGAGCAAAGAAAAGAAGAGGAAGATTCCAGAGACCAATTCAAAGAGATAGAAAGTGAATGAACCAGGAAATCAAATGAACCAAAGAAGCGATGGAACCAAGGGGTCGAGAAGGCCACCTGAACCGTTGAACCAGTGAACCAATGAACTTTCAAAGCTTCAAAATTTCATGGTTCAAAATGGTTCAAGCGAACAGCGACCAATGACATCCCCGCAGACGTCAAATTTAGGGTAATGAAATATCTGTTGATTTTCAAATGCGGCACAAAACCTAAAAATAAACTCAGTGACCAGCTGAAAAGGGAGCCGAAAGAGTTAATAGAAAGGAAAAAGATAGCCCGAGAGCTCAAATTGCAATAGGAAAGGGGGAAAGACTAGAAATATCTACGTAGGAGTTATTTCTAGTAGGTGGAACAGTCCACCAAGTAGACATCTGAGCTCACAAGCATTAAAAGGTGCGGCCTATTTTTCTTCCTTGACAGGAAAGCGAGGGGACAACTGTGTACCTACTGAGAGAAAGATCAGACGACCCATGCAGAGGAGAAGATATTTTGAGATGAATTGACATGCCACAGTTAAGGCAGATGCCCTGTTCCAACATGGCCCCTTGACAAAACTAAAAATGCATTCAAGGCATTGAATGCAACATGGGCCATTCCATGAAACAAAGTGCCAAGCCTTTTTTGGCTGCTATATATTATAATCTCTTATTTTATGAAAGGGAGATATTTTTGGTTATAGAAGCAAAACTCTGCCAAAATTGAGAGCTGATCACTGAGACTTTGAGCTTAGATTGTTAATTATATTTCTTTGTTTGAATGAGAAAGCAGGTTACTTTCAGACATTGTGTTTTAATAGCTTGTGTCATTTAGGAGATTGTTCTTATGTCTATTTTTTGAATGCATTCTTGTCCATTTTAATGAAATAAGTAGGACTAGTGGAAGTAATCAGGAAGGTGTCCTGAAGCCGATTGTGGAGAGACTTTGTGCTGCCACAATTGTCTTTAGTGTGTTTTTTTTTTGTTTCTATTTAAAGGATCTTGGGATGACTTTGTGCCCCCATTATCCTTCATATTTCACTCTTTGGCAATTGAGGGGGAGACTTTGTGCTACACCTTATTCTGCTGGTTACTGCGCCCCTGTTCCAATTACTTTTACTACCCAAGAAATAATTTGGCTATTGACTGAATATTACTTCTGAAAAAAGAGAAGTACCTCGAGCAATCACCCATGATTTTTCCTTTGTCTGTGAACATCATCTCTAAAAAAAGAGATATGGATGGTGTGATTCTACCCCTGAGTGTTATTTTTTGCATATATATAGTATCTAGCCCCTCATATTTTATAGGGAAACTCCCCTTGATAAGATGAGAGATTTGTCCCCTTCTGATGTAGTAAACCTGCACATTTGGCTGATTAATCTCCCTATGTTGTGGTTGAAACAACCTATTTTGCCCATCAGTTAGCTGGTGAAAAAATATTCACCCAACAGAGTTGACATCCAATTTCCTTGGTGTTGTAACTAAGACACTAAAACAAGTATTTAACTCATGAGAAAAATAAGCTAATAAAGCTTTGACTGCATCAACAAAATTAGCTATCTTCCATGAACAAGGCTGATAAGTAAAATTGGTGAAGAGGTCCATCTTGAAGCACATTCTGCTAGAAAAAAATAGAAATCAAGGAGGATAAGGAACATTGAAATATGCAAGGAGGATAAGGACATTGAAAGATGCTATTTGGAGAAAACATTCAATCAAATGGTAAGATATTTTTATTATTAGAAGTGACATTTTCTAAAGTTATATTATTATTTTTTAACTATCCATTTAGTTAACCACATTGTTATCATCTTTAGAAAATGACACAAGGGAGATCGTTTAAACATAAAATTATGGGGGAGTCAGAGATGTTGATACTATTGTTATGGAAACAAGGAATGTGGTAAACACAAATAACACTCAACAATCAGGATTGGAATTGAACATGTACATGTTTCAAAGAGCATGATAATGGAGGTAGATCAAAGAAAGACTCTGCTTATTGAAAAAGGAAAAACAAAGGGCAAAAGTTGCATCCAAAGCTACGGATGAATCATTGTATGCCAAATGGTGACATATAATTTATCAAAATATGTCTAATAAAGAAGATTGAATTTCCTACCAAGGAAGCATCATTCTTCAGCTTTATTATTTTCAATGATTTGCAAAATAAATATTTCAAATAAACCTAATGTGCTATTTTAATGGTGTATATTGATAAATTATCTTTTACTACATTACATTCAAACTCATATTGATCCAAATAATAATTAAAATCAAAATAAAGGTTTTATTGAAATGAATATCTATTTATCAATGATAACATAATATACATAAAGCATTATCTATTTATTTACGATAACATCACAAGTGGCATAATATACAATATATAAAAACACAAAAATGACCTATTTTGATTAATAGAAAGCACCATCATTAGTAATTGATATAACACATGATATAATCACAAGTTATAGTTATTGCAATGCACAACAAAAATACATAAACATGTAAAATTTATAGTATGAAAATGTATGCATTAGATAACCTTAATATACTACTACAAAATCTTTGACAATTTCAATACACTTAATGTAGCACTGTAATTTCATCAAACATCATTACCATCAAACACCATCACAACAACCTCAACATCCATGTAAATGGTAACAATATAAACAAGTAAAAGTTATAGAAGTTAAATATTTACATTAGTTCAAACTATTTGATATATGAAATGAACTAGTGTAACATTCACACATTGGGACTATGGTTGGTAGGCTGAAACCCCATGGCCATTTATTTAGCCACTCTCAAATTTTTCACATGATCTTGTTCTTGATGCTGCTCCTTGTTTTTCTCTACATGTTACTACTTTTGTTGCTTTTATTTGTGCTCAAGTGTACCATGCACATGTTCAACAAGTTGGGATTTAACCAACACATTTTTGTCCATAGGGAAGCTAGATGTGTTACAATGTCTCTTGATTTGACATGTGAAACATGTGAATTGTTGGATTAAATTATGATTGAATGCCTTGCTCCACATTGTCCAAATTCAACATGCACATTAAATCAATTCCCAAGTTTGGCACAATATCGAAAGTAGAGACATCAATATTTTTCATGGCCTTCAAATGTGGATTTTCATCCTTCAAAGCATTTATACTTTGTTTCTACAATCCCATTCTCTTTGTTAGCTTATTGATTGAAACCGCCAACTTATATTTCAATTCCTTATAAGACTAGACACTGGCATCAATTTATTTATTGTGTTATCATGTTTTTTATTTTTATCCCTAAATTCCTTAATTTTCTTCTTAAATTCATCATAAAGGTTATTTAGTTCATTTTTATCCCTTTTCAATGTAATTAACTTCTCATTAATATTATTTGCAATTTCTTCCATATACAATTTATTGATATTCATGTATGATTCATTCAAGTTTTTTCTTACGACATCTTATCACTCCATCTTAAAGCGTGAATTCAAGGACTTTTTCTTCTACTTCCCTCTCTCCCTTTCTTACTTTCTCATTTAAAACTTTAAGTCTTCTAAAAATTCCTTGAATTGCAGATGAAAAACGTTAACTAGAATTATCAATTTTTTTTCCATCCCTGGGTTGAATGTTCTCAAAGCAAATTTCATCTTCAAATAACAATTACCAATATTTATTACAATTTTTTTCAATAATTTTGAAAGGCTAGCATCAAATTCTAAATTTTAGCTGTCATACTTAACAAGTTTTATGATACTCACAAGATTGTATGCATTTTTAGCAGGTTGTTCTTTCAATGGTTCATCAATTTCCACAACCAACTGTTTTCCTATAGATTGAATCCTACAAACATTCGTCTCATTTTTTTTGATGTGTTAGTAATGTCTAAGTAGGAATGCTTATGTCCTTCGCAACATAAAAAAATAAAAGCTATTTTAATCTGCCATGCATTGATGTTGTTTTACAGAAGTTGGACTAGATTCTCCACTCTTACTTTCTATGTTTATCATTCTCTAAAGGATTATTTGCTCCACTCCTCATGGACTAGAATGTCCACTTGGCCATGCTTATTTGAAGGATGTCATGAAATATGTTTCTAATGATACTGTGGGCAATTCCAATTATACTTCATTAGTAATTCCAAAACTTATTTCTTTATCTTCTTGATTTACACCCTCATCTTAAAATTTTGAACTTACATATTCTATTTGTACATGTTTTTTTTGTTTTTCACCACTCTATTTCTTCTACATTTCAATGGTTGCACACGTGAAATTTCACATCCATCCTCTACATTAACAAATGTATTCTTGTTTACTATTTGATTATTCCTTTTAAGTAACCTAGCCTCCATTAATTGTTGTGTAAGCATATCAACATCTTCCTTAAGTCATAACATGGAAGACTCATTTTGTTTTTTTATATCCAACAAACTTAAACAAAAACAATAATTTAACACCATTGCATAGAAGGAACAAGTAAATGTCCTAGTCTCTTGTTGAAATTTTTATTTTATTTTTTGAATTTAGTAACAACATATGAAATCCAGTTTAATTTTTCACCTCACATATTTTTCAAAACTTAAACCTGTTAGTTTTTGAATGAGCCTATATCAAGATTCAACTCATCGAGATAATGACGAGAATGAACACAAAGAAATAATATTCAAGTACACACCATATTATATTATTTATTGCCTGTGAAATGAACAATACATTGGCTATTATATAGTCAAGGAAATAGCCAAAAAAAATTCCTAATAAATAGGAAGGATAAATATAAAATAACCCTTTAATGGATTTACAGGTATAACAAACTAACCTTTAACCTAGGTAAAACAACAAACTAGGATTATTTACCACATGCTAAATAATCAACTAATGTAACTAGTATTTTACCCAATGTAAATACTAATCCCAAACATTCTCTCATTTAATTTTTACATGGTAAAATATATCCCATTCTCTAATTGTAGCATGCCACCTTTGTGTTCTCATGATCTTATCAACAACTCAAATTAAAGGTAGAAGAATGAGCACATCAACTTATTATCAACTATGCACATTCAGAACACATCTAATCGAACTAGTGTGAAAACACGTATATGAGCCATCTAATTATCAACCATTCACTATAGGGAACACATCTGACCTAATCAGTATGGGAACACAAGTAGAAACCATTTGCACAACTTTTAATGGTTTTGCATAGGATCACCACCAACCCTTTACAAGCATCATGATTGCTACAATACATTTTGATCAACATTCTACAATGTTTCTACAAAAGAGGTTACATGGAGAATACTCACAAGTGAACATGAATACACATATGTTCTTATTCTCACACCACGCCACACTGAAAAGATAAAAAATTAAATCCACATCACAAAATAAAATCACATGCCACTAAAATAGAAGTGACCCCATCGCTAGTGGCTAATGATAGGCTTGAATGGCCTCCTTCCTTTGTCACTTTTGACCTCCTTTAGTTTGTTGCTTACTTAGTAAATGTGTTGATGAAGCTTAAATGTTTTCACATTGGGTTTACTTCCCCCTCATAACCCATGTATGTAGAAGACAAACATCCAACCATTCAAAACACACACACAAAGAGTTGAAAATTATATTACAACACCTACTTGGTATTTTCTGTCTTCCTATCTGAAATATAATATAGTTATTTAATTTAACACATATACCAAATATAAATTACACCACGAGAATCTAATTATCTTCTACATACATAGATTATGAATAAATTTAAGCTTCATCAACATTTTTTTAAATTTAACACACATACCAAATATAAATTACACCATGATAATCTAATTGTTATAAATTACACCACAAGAATCTAATTGCTTGTATAATAATTCTATGCATAGAAATAAATGATTTTTTTTAAATTTAACACATATACCAAATATAAATTACACCATGAGAATCTATAAAGACCATAAGGATTCATCGGATAGGTTAAAATATATTCTGCCCTTATAAATACATCAATATTTAGAATATATTTAACAAGATACTTAGTATTAAACATATGCTAGTATTTTTTTCCCTTATAAATACGTCAATATTTAGAATATGTTTAACAAGATACTTAGTATTAAACAGATGCTAGTATGGGTCAATAATAAATCTGAGCATCCCAACTTAAAATCAGAATAAAACTATATATTCTAAATATAGTTTAAATACAAGATTCAATAGTATAATTTCTAAGAATATATAGAGGGCAGGGTAGTTTTATTTAACACGAAGACATTGAATACATTAAATATCATTAATGTGTACATTTAAAATCATGAAAAGATCATGAATATCTTTTGGCATCTCGATCTATTGGGTGATGTCTTGCTTCTAGTATGAATAGACAAACAAATCAGAACAACAGACTACAAGTTTAAAATAAGTTAATGTATACATATTTATTTGCTACACAAATTTATTCATAACCCATGTATGTAGAAGACAAACACTTAATTATTCAAAACATACACACAAAGGGTTCAAAATTTAATTACAACACCTACTTGGTATATTTCGTCTTCCTAGCTGAAATCATGCCCCTTACTTCTTTTTTAGCTTTCTCTTCAAATCTGCTCCCTTCTTCTATTTTCTCCAATGCAAAAAAACTATGAAAACTCTCTTTCATTCTCTCTTAAATAGAAAAAAGGTGTTAATTTTTTTTTCAAATTTTTAGTTTTTGTTTTCTTTTTATTTTATCTTTTTACTTTTGATAATTTTAAGGCCTTTAATTCTTTTTTTAAAAAAACAATTCCCCTTTTTATATTTTAAATATGAAATTCCCAATTTCATATTAAACTAATTTAGAATTTAATTCTATTTAAGTAATTTAATGCCAATTCCAAAATTCATAATTAATAATCCATATATCAATTTTACCTTTAAATTTGATTCTACATGTATTAATGACACATCATGTTAAGCACACAAGGGAATTCATTTATATAATTCTACCTATTTAGGGAATCATGAAAAATAATAATTTAAACAGACACCAAAAGAAATAATTTTAAAATATATTTTTTACCATGATTAACTATCGTGGTGTGTGTGCAGGGTCTTGTTGGCTCTCTACAGACCTTTGATGTCTCCATTTACATCATCCTCTCTGATGATGCTCTTCCTCTGACACGTTTAAGGGATGCATTTTCCTACGTCTACCTCACAACATGCATATAATTAGATCATTTTACATGACAATCGTAAAACAATAATTTATAATTGAATCAATACATTAATATGCTTTAAAATATAAACACATACATAAACTAGTTCATAATAAGAAATCATGTATTATCATCTAACTACGCAACATTTTGTTATCCCTAAATAGCATAAATCTCAAGCTAAATCAGAAATATAATCAAATTTAAATTTGTTAACTGTAAATATTTACAAATAATTTATCAAGTTTATCTGACGAGAAATCAAAATGTAACACTCAATGTAAAACAATATAAAAGATGTTGAGGTCACCTGAAAATGCGTCCGTAAAAAAATTTATATTTTATTTTTTACAATTTTAACTCTTTTAGAACAAAATCTGACTCTAAACTCTTGACTCATTTTTATTTTGAGAAATAACTAATGAATAAAAATGACTCTTAGGACATTTTTAAATCTTTGCAAACATGCTTGATAATTAAAAAAAAACTTTTGACAAAACCCCATTTGACCGAATCTTTTATGACATACAAATGGGACTTGACTCATTAATAAACTTAATAGTAAAATATCTATAGAGACTAGAAAGACTAATTTTGACCAATAACATTTGACAATTAAAAAACACATGGCTTACAGAATAGATATTTAAATAAATATTCGAAAAAGCACTGACTTCGACATATCTATCAAATGACGAATCAACATTGTAAGGCTTATAACCAATAAACATAAAATAAGTCCCTATCGAATTTTGATAATAGACTTTAAAATAACTAAATACAATCTTAACATACTTTGTATTTGAAATCAAGACGTAGAGCTCGAGAAAAATAGAAAAGACAACTGTGCATGTGAAGACTGTGGGCAAACTGGAAGATGTGAATCCAACACATCAAAGAATGAATAAACAAATCTGCATGATTGACAACTAAGTATGATGTAGGTTCGAGTTGAGATTGCCATGTTTCGTGTATGGGGAGATCGAGAAGCCTTTGTAGCGAGAGGGATACGAGCTTGAATGCTGACACAAAAGAGAATCCAAATCTCACATCGTCACAAATTGAATGGAACAGTGATCTGATCAGCGCAATATATGTGCAGCTGGAGATCTGATTTGTGAAAAGTGACAAGAAGGAATTAGAAGGCGAACTGAACCATAGGGTAGAGTTCGAAGAGAAAACGTCCATGCCATAAATTACGAGCTAACTCAGATGTATCCTAGATGAAACAACGCTTGAACAACTCCATCTTTGTCAGGAGATCGCCTTCGAAACTTGAGGCTCGGTGAAGGGCGTAATTGAATACGAAGCAAATATGCATACATATACAACATAGAACCTAGATGCTTATGTGGATGTAAGTTAAAATGATGTCTGATGTAATTAGAAGCAGTAACAAATTCTTTGACAGGCGCCTAACAAGGATGTAGAATCACAAAATCATAGAATGGAAGCCGTAGAGATTTCTAGTACTATACCATCTGTAATATAATACCTAAAGAAGCTAATCTTGCTATAAATTCAATGATAATGACATTGAATCATAAATATGAGACAAACATATAGAAATGGCATTACCTCACTAGCATTTTTGTTCTTCCATCACACAGAATGAAACACTACTCTGATACCATTGTTAGTGTTTGAATGAGCTTATACGAAGATAATACCCAGAATAAACATAATATTCAACTACACACTATATTATATTATTCATTATCTATGAAACGAATACCAATGTAAATAGTATTTTACCCAATATAAACACTAATCCCCAACGAAACTATTATGAAAAAAAAATCTCAATATTTATTTCTGTGAGAAATAATATGACCATTACAAACTCAAAAATAAGTTTTATATTAATACATTTTAATTCTCTATATTCAATACTTTATCTTTACAGATTTCATCTATTAAACTAATAATTTTTTTTTTTTTTTCAAATTTCCTATGAATTGAACTTACCTTCACTTCCACAATAATGTGCCTTCCTTAGGTAAACCAAATAATTGATTAAATAATTTTGGGCTGAGTTTAAAAAAATATAAATTCAAATTTCACAACTTAATTTACCAAAATGAGATTGTTTGCCATCGGTTAATAGTTGGTCTTCATTGAAGATGCAGATTGGCATGGTTATTATTTGGATAACCCTAGCTAAACTTAAAGTATAAATTACAACATTTTGGGATGAGTCTGTGTTTGAAACATAATTTCGTAGCCTAAAAATATCATGTCATCTCTAATTTTTTTTCAGATTCTTCACTTGTCTAGTAATGACCATTTGCATTGCACGTGGACTCTCCTTTCCTTCCTCTGATTCTTTAACCTATTTATTGTATTATTGACTCTATTTTACATGATTTTGACCTTCTTGTTCTTACGTCCTCTATGTGGAATTTTTACTTTTTGGTAATGAGAATCTATAAGGTTATTCTTTGAACAGGTTCTCATAAAAATATGTGTTTTCTAGTTTAATTATACTTTTTGTATAGGGTAATTACTTCAATGTCTTCTTAAGAATATTTGTATTTGAGATAAAGATTTTTTGGTATTACAAGTTATGATCATCAAAGGATTATTATTAGTTCATTAGTTAAATATAATTATGAATATTTAATATATTTGTTAATGTCTAAAAATAATTATTTGATGTATTTATATTTTGAAACACAACATGAGATCCTTATTTAATGTGAGAATACTTCGTGTAGAGAACCTCCAAAGTGAGTTGGTTGTATTTCCTATCGTAATACTAATCTAATAACATAAAATAAATTTTAATGAAAAATGGAGAGATAAATAAACATAAAAGAATTATGATACTATAAATAAACATAAAAGAATTATGATGCACCAAAATAAAAAATAGGAGAATCTCCTACTTATGTAAATATAATGTTACCCATTTATATGAAAGGAAGTGAACACAACTAAATAAAATTAATGCAAAAATTAAGAAGTAATAAAATATTATCACAACAAAATAAAAATTAAAAGGAAAAAAAATAAAATCCACATAATATTTTCACTTATATAATTTATACACAATCATAAACATTTTAAAATAGGATTCAAAATATTCATATACAATAAAAAGATAAAAATTTAGATTTAAATTTATAAATTTACGGAACTAAAAAAATCAAGTAAATAATCTCTTTGATCAAATGAGAAAAATATAATATATAAAAATAAAGAGAAAAAAACATAAAATAAATGACTAAATTCAGCTACCCATAACACAAGTGAAAGGGAATTGAATATAATTTGAAAATTTATTCCAAGTAGTGGCTCAAGAAATTCATTTTAGATTCTCCCATGCCTTTTTACATATTTTGCATGCTCTCTCTTTGACTTTTTAGCTTCTTGCACATTTATTTTAAAATAAAATAAACTTTCTTCGAATGTTAAATTCATGGTGGGGTCATTTTCTCATTCTCATATCTTATTTTGACTTCTTAGTTTTTATGAAAATTTAAGTATGGGTTAGCTTTAAAAATAAAGAAGCCTTTTAAATTCCTTTATCTTATTATTTTTCAAATATTTAATTAAATTTGAAAATTAAACAAAGTCTATTAATATTTATAAATTTATTTGAAGTTTGTGCTTGGCCATTTTTTGGAAAAAAGAATATAGTTGGTTAAAAAATTGAGTCTCGATGTGAGAATTTTAACAATGTTTTTAATTGTATGTCACATGTTGGTTTATAGGGGATAACATTTATATCTATTAGTCAGTCGATGAATTTTTTTAAGGCATTATGAAAATGAAGACTCTATATGGCAAGCCAGAGGTAGAAACAATTGCCATTATAGGTTTTGTAATCATACTTCCTGTGACCCTACTCCTCCTTATGATTATATATCGGCTCACATGCAGACTACCGACCCTAGACATCCTACTTTGAGACATCCTCCACTTTCTTGGACCTCTCCCGTATTATATTCCTACTCCCCATAAATCCCTAGTTCACATTGGGCCTTTTGCACACAAGACAAGCCTTTCTAGAGACCTCCCGAGAGCCTATTGACCAACCCCGATCGAAGTTTGACCTAGGCCATAGCTTGTGTGAAGGGAACCCATGGCCTAGGCTGCACATTTCCTTCACCAAATCCATGGCCTAGGTTGCGACTTGGGTAGAACATTGCAAAAAGGCCCAATTTGAAGCCAGACAACCAAAAATGGCTACTTTTAGATCATTTGGCAGATTTGGGTGGGGATATATGTATTTTTCTCATTCATTTGAGCCTCTCTCTCTTCTCATTCCATCTCTCTTGTGATTATTCTTTCCTCTCTTGACTCTCATGCCTTATTGAATCTCTCTTGGTTCATTCTTGGCACTTTTGAGCTTGATTGGTGATAGAGAATCCCATATGCTACTACACTCTTGCTTGGAGACTCCATTGCTGCTCTCAATTGTTCCTACTTCTTTGTGGCTTGATCCAAAACTCCTAAATTGGCATTGCACTTGATTTATGCACTTGGTTGGAACTCTTACACCATTGCAAGTTCTCATTTCACCTCCCCATTTGCTCTTAGCTCTTGGTTTGGACTTCAGCTTGCACCTACCTTGGTCTTCCTCCTACATTGCTTCTTAGCTTGGATTATTGATTGGTAGAACATCTGCACTTCATCTTTGAGCTTGATCTGAGGGCACTTTGCTATGCAAAGTTAAACTCCTTTGTTTTGTGTAGTGTATATGCTAGGGTTTAAATTATTTTAGTGAAATAGTTGTTTTGTATGTTGCTTAGAGTAGTTTCTAAAGTTCATTACATTTGTATATGTTCAAAGAATACTTTCATTGCTTGAAATATTCCTTTTTTGATTACCATTTCTGTCTTTGTAACCTTTGCTCATTGCATAAGTAGAGATATACATGTTCAAAACACACTAGAAAACTTGCTCAAACATTCTCTCCCTCTCTTGATAAAAACTATAACATTACATTGATAGACAACAATAGTATTGAATTGGAAGGATAGCTCAAATCTAGAATAGGCATGCACTTGAACCTTTGCTTGAAAACATCTTTGTTATGCAAAACGTCTTTCAATTGACCTCAAAGTGCCTTAATTGCTAGATTTACATTTCATTGGTTATCTCATTTCATTCAGTATTGTTGCTTTCATATTGATTATGCAACCAATAGTATAATTTTATCCACTTGATTTACTATGGTTGGACCCGTTAGAGTAATTGACACACTATGTGTGCCTATTCAGGCTAGCCCCAACTTGGTTTGCAAGTATGTCTATAGCTTAGTGCAAGCTGACAAATTGGATAGCCACTATAGACCTCCTGTAGCCCATAGAACTCCTGAGCCTTCTAACCTCTTAGTGGTTTGCTTTATCACCTTGCCAACACTAGTGGTTCCATTCAGATTCTTGGAGCTACAATTTCTACAAACAACATTGTCAAAGTTGTGAAGTTACCTAATAACAAGGATAATCTATGCATAAAATTTAAGAGGCCTGGAAAAATTAGTTAAGTTAGGTACTTTCAGATGTGTTTGATACCAAGGAGGAAGTAGATGCAATACCACCCACTCAAGGTTTTTTTAGTTATTATGCTTAACAATACCAGGGGATGCATAATGCATAGTAAAAGTTTCATAGATATCTACAAATATTTTATCTAAATAGGGTATTCCCACATAAGTTTCATTGTGAATCATGTTGTGGCAACTAAGGTGATTGAAAATTTTGTTTGATAAAAGTGAATAATGTGATGATGCACTCGATTTGGTTTCAAGATTCAAAGGTATGAAGGTAATGAATTATGTATACCATATTTTGTAGATGCAGTTATTATAGTAGTGATGACTTGCTCATCACTTTTCATTACTAGAAGTTGGAAAATTATATGTTTTTCATCACTCATAGTGATAAAGTGCATAATAATGCTCTAGTAGATTTCAAGCCTTTAGTGCCAACATTTGCATGAAAATCACAATACATTTTGCCTATTTTTTTTTTTACAGTATGTCATGGAAGTTTGTGTGATGTACTTTGCATTAGTAACACTGATACAATATAGATTTTAATTTCATCCATATTGCTAGAGATTGGTAAAGATTTTATTGATGCAACCTGCATCACAAAAGTTTACGTCAGGAAGTGTGTCAATTTTTTATATGTAAGAGTTGTTGACTTTTCCAAAATTTGAATTTTTAGAGGAAAACATTTGTTTAAATTGAAAAAGTGGTTGGTTGATGCAATTTATGTCAAAGCTAAAAATTTTCCAAAAATTGAGTTTTGTAGGGGCTTCTATCTAGGTTGTTTATAACTCATTCTAGGAAGAAATTTATTGATATGATGGAGGTGAGGAGTAGTAACAATAGTATCAAAAGAATATATGGTTTCCAATCTAGTAGTCATCTAATATAAGTGATATATTATAGTTATGACTTGGGCTACAACAAAATGTTATCTTCATCACACCCCATGAATCATTCTTGCCTAATTGAAGAATCTATAAAGCCATCTCCAAGTGAGTGTGAAGCATATGAGTAATATTTTAATCTCTCAGAGCTCACTGCGAACTATAAATCCAAGGAATATTTTGATTGGCCTTCTAAGCTACTATTAAAACCAATGTTACAATCATAAGAGATGAATTTTAAGTTGATTTTCTCAGTAGTTGTGATGATATCAAAGAAGCCTGTTCTTGAATATGATAATATCTTCAAAAACAATAATTGTATCCCTGAAAACAATCTACATAGTTCCACAATACAAAGGTTTACACACATTACCCACCCTCCTACTTTGCTCTTCCCATCCATGCCATCACAACCACACAAAATAATGGATTTTTGTCAATAATTCAAAGTTTGAAGAATAATAAAAAAAAGCAAACAATCCCTTTCCCTACAATGTCTTCAACATGCAATCAAATGGCATGGTTTCATCGAATGGAATGACAAACTTATCATTTCACTTTTGTTAGCTTACTATTAGCCTATGCCAAAATTCCTCAGTAAAGGCCTTCTTTCTCATATTATGGACTATGAAAGTCTTAAACATCTAATTCCTAATCACTATTTCAACCATTGAATTTCCACATAAAATACATTTAAACCGTCTAATTTGTATCCATATATGTTTTAGATCAATTTTGTACTAATATGTGGATATATGATCGCACCAATCAAATGACAAGAGTTTATTTTACTAATCTATGGTACACATTGATGCAAATCTTGATGCAATTGCATCAAAAATTTAAACTTTAATCTTTTGAGGGAGTTATTATTGAATAAAGTGGCAAATGTTTGTGTCACATTTTGAGTTAGGCCTCATTTTTTTGGACATAGGTACAGTCAATTCCTTGGTCAAATCATCATTTTCACTTGTTGATGCCAAATTTGTGTTAGGAAAATTGGTTGATACAAACATTTATACAATGTGCATCACTGAAGGAAAAATGACCAAATTAAAGAAATTTTGTCTTGTAAAATTATTGATGGTATGATATTTTATTTTTTATATCTTTTATTTTGTAATTCACGATTTCTAATTTATGTTTGAGTTTGATGTAATATTCATATCAGTTAATTGGTTAATGGTATGTGCATTGTTTGTTGTGCAAGTTTTATTGATATTTTTTTTACTACTATCTCTATTAGAAGTTGGGTCCAACCATTTAGAATGGGGAATCATCACTAGTAGATATTCATGAATTTACGGCACTTTTTGTGTCAAATTTTTAGTTTTTCACAAAAGTTGATGCAATTTATGTCACAAAATTTGATGATACAAATTTCGCATCAACGTTTATGAAAAAATAAAAATTTGACGTGAAAAGTGTCACAAATTCATGAATATATACTAGTGATGATTCCCCATTCTAAATGTTTGGACCCATCTTATAATAGAGATAATAGTAAAAAATATCAAAAAAAACTTGCACAACAAACAATGCACATACTATTAACCAATTAGCCGATCTAAATATTACATCAAACTGAAACACATATTAGAAATTTTGAATTAAAAAATGAAAGATATAAAAAAAAACAATATCATACCATAAATAATTTAATTTGATATTAGTAACCCTTGTTTTTGTGTAAAACACCTCGTGTAGATTCAAACTTATACCCTTAGGAATTTTGTGACCTATAAAAATAGCATCCTTGTAACTCTTAAAAAGCTCACCCAATATAATGTTTTCCCAATGGAAATGTTTTATAAACACTACAAAACTCCTATGAAATACATAATGCTCAATGAGACTTCTTTATATAAACCATGGAAAATTTCATAATAGATGTAGGCACACATGCTCAACTTGATTGTAAAATTGATAGGATTTACATTTGGTATCACAAACCCATCTAAAAAAATTAATTTATGCCTATCGATTTTGAAGAAACAACCAATTATCTCTAAAGGGGGAACATTTAAATTTGATCTCATGTAATTCCCTTACTTAATCACTCTAACATTTTTATATGTTTTGTCAATGAATTCTTCTAAATTGATCGAATTCAAGAGATTCAATTTAACTATATGAGGGATGTTGTAATATAAAATTTCCCTTTTCATCTACACAAATAATATGCGTAGGGTTTTTTTGTGCATATTCTCTATCCACGAATCATCATCGTGACAATCCAAATTGGGTCAACACAAGGTTTCTTGTGTGAGATTCATGAATAATTCTATAAATAACTATTTATTATGAACGATATTCACCATCTTTGAGAAGATACAAAATATCAAATGTTGGTAGAATAACCTTTACATGGTTGGTGGAACAAGCATGAAGATGGTATAACTCAAGTTTGTTGTTGCCTCAAATTTTAAAATCATCATGACAATGACATGTAATGTTATTGTCAAAGTAAGCTTTATATATATATATATATATATATATATATATATATATATATATATATATATATATATATATATATATATATATATATATATATATATATATATATATATATATATATATATATATATCAGTTAAGAGGGTTAAGGGGTCTCTCACCCATTTTATTAAACAAAACTAGCTATTACAAAAGACCAAAATATAAAAAATTCCTAAGATGACCACTAATGACAAAAAACAAGCCCGAAAGTAAAGACTAAAGTGAAACCAAGACCAATAGAGCAAATATACAATTGACATAATCCAAGACAAACCGACAAAGAAAAAGTAACCCAAGGCCAAAACTATCACCACCACACCATCCAAGCTCCAAAAAGTCTAGAACCGTCATGATGATTAGGCTTGACCACTATCTCCAATACCTACCAAAGGTACCACCATCTCACCATTGCCCATCCATCCATATCCATGCAGGGTCCCTGGGTCCACCACACTCTCAATAACAATGACCTCCATAACAGTTGAAGCCTCCACCAATCTAATAAACCTACCACCATAACCACATATTCTACCATGGGCACCTCATTTTCCCTTGACACTTTTGAATGCCATACAACCATCGAATCCTAGAGAATGATGAGTTGCATTCATGCATATACCCTAAAATTGCCTATTGATGCATGACCAACCCATAACCCACCAAATGAGAGCTTGCAACACTACATGGGGGAGGGAAATATGATGTTGATGGTCCATTAAACTTACAAAAAACCATGTCACTAATTTCAAACTACTCGAATGCTGAAGGTCTAACACTACAACTAGAGATGCCATGGGGGCTTTATAGACTCGAATGTCCAAAACCAGGATAAAGCTCCTGAAAGTGAGGGATGACATAGGGATGATTGAAGCTTCTTTGTAAAGCCTATAAATATCATATAATGTTCTTTGAGATCGATGAAGGTGGAAAGGGGAACAAGCCACATGCTCCTAAAACCAAAAAACATCAAAGACTATGGGGTTGTCCCCCAAAAACCCTCCACAACCCTGACCAAACTGACCTGAAACCATGGTTTAACCACTCTTTCAACAATTATGCAAACCAACACCTTATCCTCCAATGTGAGTAGAAGGTTACCCATGAATATAGAGGCCATTTTAGAATTAATCTTATTTCAACATGTAGTTTCCAAATAAATCAAACCAATGAGTTCCTAGACTGTGTCCAACACAACACTAGAGTGAATAAAGAAGACCTTCTTGAGATGGGAGTCTGTTACTCAGTCCTCAAATGTAATCTCCCATTTTATAGATATCAAAAGAATATGGGGAATGCTAATAGATCAGTGAAGCATCTCCTCCATAGCTGCGTAAAACACCACTGTACACAAAACTCAATTACACTTGCACCATCACACTTTGCAATCAATTATCACTAAAATTAAACATCAACACCAATCACTTGCATGTGCAAGCCACATAAGTGCAAACCAACTAACATGACATTAAAGATAAACCACGTCATGAAATATATATATCCACCCCAAAGAGAAGTAATAAAAATAATTCAGGTAGATATCTCAATATGAACATTGGGCCAAGCCTCCTAGGATTTTTCAATAATTAATTCCTCTTGATAATCAATACCACTATTTTCTAAGGAGTCAACCACATCATTTACCTCTCTAAAGCTACAATAAGCATCCAAGAGTAAGAGAGATTTAAAATCCTCCTAGCATCAATTTAAGATGCTATTAAGATTTCAAGTGTTAGCCTATGCTTACAAACAACACTGATAGTGACCATTGAGTCACTTTCAATGACCAACTTCTCAATACCACATTGGATTGATAGTCTAACTCCCAACACAAATGCTTGAGCTTAGACCTCATTATTGGTTCCATCCATAAGTTTCATGGATGCTACTCTAATCAAGGACCTTGAACAGTCTCAAATAAAACAACCAACCCCTAAAGCCCCTAAATTTCCTCTTATTGCACCATCAAAGTTCAATTTGAACATACTTGGGGGAAGGGGATACCAATATGAATGATCAAAACTTTTGTGACCCTTATTCGAGATGATCGACCCATTAATGTGAGGATCTAGCAATATATTATTTACTTGTTTCATTACTATAAATATTCCAAAAGAGTAACATCATCTTCAATCTCATTAGTATCCGAAAATGATCAATATTTGATTGTTATAAATTCAACAACAATGCTAATTTTAATGACTTATTTCATTGTTGATAAAACTCCCAAAGAGTGGAATTATCTAAAATCTCAGTATCTTCTACTATATCATAATTACTAGTACCATATTTTGCACCAAAATAAAGTGTTTCCTCAACAACTTCCTATGACAATGGATTTATTAATGTGGGTAGCAATGGGTGTTATTATAAATTACTCCTAGTGACTAATCATAAAGAATCTAAGAACATTACATTAAGGCTTAGGTTCAAAATACAATCACTATTCATTTTTTTCCAAACAAAAATAATAATAAATAAGAATATGAAACTAAATAAAAATATGTTAATGTGATATGATATTGGATTGATCTAGAGGAAGAGTTTTTAGACACTATAATTTGGTATTACACAGTTGATAATGTCAGTTTTGACCTACCTTCACCATATAGGACTCATGCACACAAATATGCCTCTTATTTGCCATTCTCTTACATCCACATGTTATTTATGGGTCCAATCCTTACAGGTTGTTTTTAGTCACCATAGGAATTTCCCAAGTCTATGCCAAACTAGTAAAATATCATACTCAAACATCTCATGTTCATTAGATCAGTGTTCATATCCCTAGACAATAACATTAGACGTTATTGACCAAAATTGACACTTCTATCCTTTGCCAACAATAGTCAATTTTTAAAATTAAATCATTCTTATGGGTTAGACCATATTCCTAACATGTTAGTGGCATGAATAATTACCCAAATAGATGCATATAAATACAAATCAAGCATAGAATTATTATCCATCTAACACTTATCTATCAAGAATATATACACTACTACACATTGAGAGAATATACCATGTTCTTCCTTAACTGCAAATCAGTCACTATGAGTAGTCATCAGCCAAGTTTGAAGTACACTAAGCCAAGTCAAGAGTGAAAATTTTCAACTATCAAAAGCCACATTACTATGTACATTCATATAATTAAGGAACACAATTACACATTTACACTAAGGGAAGGAAATGCAAGTGGATTGATTTCCATCTTCAGAGTATTTGATACATAGGTAGTTGTCAATCATCAATGAGGTTGATTGCAGTTAACCCAATCCATTACACTTCCCAAGTTTTTAAAGATTTTATGCGTTACAAGTGGATCTAGGGTTTTAGTTGAAAGGGATGGATTTATGAGTACCATGCATATGATCAGACCTTTAGAATTCACACAGATTTGAATTAAAATAGGCTCACCTTCTTGCACAAAATAGAGACGCAAAATATATAGGAACAAAACTATCTAGCTTAGAACATAACTACAAACATTATCGAACTGAGGCTAATATTACTACTTGGGCATGCACAATGATCTAACACACTATCAAGTGACCCACAATATTGTTTCCAGCCTACCTACCTCCTACTCAATCTTATATAGTAAAATGAACTGCTATGTATCTTATTCTTTATTGTACTTTCCTTATTTAGTAAACTGCCATTGTTAAATCCATTTCAAGCATTTACATTCAGATTCATGCTTAATTGTCATATCTTATAATTTGAATTACATTCTAGTTTCTATCTTAATTAGGGTTAAAAATTAATCTAAATTAGGAAAAAACATATTGGTGAACTTGTATATTGATTGAACATTTCAAAACCCTAGGTTTTTATTAGGGTTTCATCCTTCCTTCTAGGGTTTAAAATTTTTACTTTAGGGCTAGATTTTAGACTTGATTTTTATTTTTCTTTAATATTAAAAAGTATATATGGCTATAATAAATGAAAACTATTTATTTTTTTCGACTCAAGCCATGATTTTAATCATTGCATGTTGTTGGCCTTTACTATGTAATCAAATGGAAAAAATATTTATACACTAATAAGGGTAAAATTAATAATGAACATTCTAGGCTACATAATTGATAACATTCCATGTTGAGTCATTGGGAAATTATAATTAGATGTATAACTAAAACCAAAGATGGTGCCTACCATATTTCAAGTCATGCCTTATCCTCTACATTACAACCAAGTTTTAGGGTGACCTTGGATACATGCAATTGAAGCAGTACCATCTACATTACATATACATATAAAATTTATACATGAATACTCATATTCACTACCTGTAGATGATGCATCTTACAGATATTGCAAGATAACATAATCTATTAATGAGAATCAATCACAATCACAACTTGAGAATTATTATATGATACCTCCCTTACAAGCCTTTCCACTAGATTAGATGCATACATATGAGGTGGGAGAACCAAGTATAGTAAATGACAAGGAACCAATTAGGAACATTCATGAAGAAAATAATTTACCATAAGCTAGTATAGCAACATATGAGGCAATTCTAGATCTTCCCTTGGTGGTAAACTCAAAAAGTCAAGTTAACATTGGTATAGATCACTATTATAACAATGATGATAATGATATAAAATAAGTGGAAGATGATTATTTGCACAAGCTAGATTCAATCATATTGATTTAGATGAATACTCATCTCATACTTTGCTCACACGTATTGGAGTCAGATAATATTGAGATCATTTATGTACAAAAAGTAGTAATAAATAAAAAAATCCTACATAATCACAATATTCTAGGGCCAAAAGGAAGGCAAAGATGCTAGATCATTAGTATATTCAAAATAAAAACAAAATTTACAACATTATATCACACTGTGATTCTAAAATATCAAAGGCACATTGGAGGCAAACCTTTGTAAAATCACACTTGACTTCGGCACAATAACAATTATATATTTCTCTTTGTCACAAATATTGTGATCAAAATTTAGTGAATAATGTGGATATTCAACATCCATACCATTAAAAATAAATAGTATCCAAAGTACACCAAGTATTATTGTTGTCAATCAGACTTGCACCCCTATGAAGTTAGTTCCAGGCCTTCACAGTTTGCTGAAATATGGAAACAATCCTAGGTTGTGGGTGACCTAATCAATGGATTGAATCTATATATTCTAAGGGCTAACTCCCTTTGGTGTATCAATTAGGATCTTTGCTCTATGCTACAAACTGCTAGGAAAAGAGAGAAAAACTTAAATAGAAATCCTATCTAACGATGGTGATACACCTATATTTTTTTATTGATCCACTCAATTTGAGCTCCTAAGAACACCGATTTAGACAAGAAAAGGGCTAAACTTTCAAATTCAATTGACCAATATGTATAAGTATTTCATAAAAAGGTTTTATCTAGTGATCCAAGCTTAAGGGAAATGAAAGAATAGGCCTGATTTAAGGCACAAACCAGCCACTTATATCCATTGGAAATTTAGCCAAGAGACATCAAACATAGAACATGATCTGCATAAACTGATCAACTACGCTGTTAAGTAAGAATCAAGACTTGACAAAAGAGAGAAATTCTAGCACATATGCAAATCATTGACATGAATACACTATACCAACATTCTAGAAAAAAAAAAAAAAAAAATCCTATTAATCTGAAAAAGGTTACAAACTCAATCTTTGGCATAATTTGATCTTGTTAAAAGAGGGATACATTTCAAGGCTAAAAAGCCAACTTATATAGAAAAGAATACAACAACCAAGAGGTTGGTGCTGAAAATAGAAGAGGAGATCAACTCCCACTTTAGCCCAAGTCCAATTTCAGCTACACCAAGAGAATAAAGCCTTCTAAAAATATGTCTTGTCTTTTGTCTTGCATGAAAAGCTCCTTGGCATTGAAAATAGATGGTGGGCATATCTTGCGTTGTTCTTTTTCATGCATGAAATCTATGACAAATTTGGATGTATTTACTTAAGTTTGAACTGATTTGAAGTTGAGTTGGAATGTGAGAATGTCCTCTATTGTGTGGAAAGCATGAGTGGATGCAACACTTGACAACTAGTCAACTAGAACTCAAGACTAGGCAACCTCCAATGATCTCCACCTGAATGAAAAGCTATGCCACATCTAAATTTAGAACTCTGCTTGAACTGCTAGAAATGTTTGAAAGGCTCAGATTAATGAGACAAACAAGAGTGCATGCACAAAATTTTGTGTTAAGCTTTCCAATGTTAAACTCCTTGAGTCCTTCATGCATTTGAGTCTCCATTTTTAAAACTAAAAGAGTCATGTTTGAAATGGTTACACATTTTGGACATGTCTAATCTTGCTTAGGGCCACGTTGCATGCTCTATAATGTGTTAATCTATTTATTGACTGTTAAAATCCTTTGCCTTTTGTTTTTGGCTCTTCTGCATGTGTTCCTTTGTCCATTTTATAATTATTTTGGGCTTTTGATTGGTCCTTTTACCCTATGCAATTTTCCTTTGTTCATTTCTTCTATCTTTTCCTTTGGACTTATTTCTTTCCTTTGGTTTGAACAACTCCCTCGGATAAAAATTTCAAAGGAGTCATATCTTTGGGCTTTGACTTAGGGTACTTTGCCACAAAATTGACCCTTTGGCTTTTTGCAATGGTCCTTCGGCTTATTTAAATACACCCTTATGAAAGGAAATAACCCATTGAAACTTTGAAAATGGACCATTTCTTCATTGTTATAAATTCCACCTGCCCTTTGAAACTTTGTGAAATGTCCCTTCAAGCTTTTCCAAGTGACTTCATTCGTAAACTTCCTTTGAACAAAAAGTCTGAAGGAATTCTTTCCTTTCAGCTTGCCTTTTTTTGTATGGCACATACCCTTCAGAATTCCTGTAAATGAACTTTCACAAAGGGAAAGTGACCCTTCAAGAGTTTCCAAATGGACTATTTCCTTCCCTTTGGACAAAATGTCTGAAGGATTAAAACCTTTCAAAACTTTTCAAGTTGTTCTTCAGACTTTTCCAAATGCCCCTTGGAATTTTCTGAGTAACACTCAGACTTTATGTTTGAAAAATTCTCTCAAAAGAAAGAGACCATGTATAATTGAACAATTCCTTCAGATTATTCACGATCCAAAACTGATTCACAAGATGAACTACAAAGTTTCAAATGGTAGAGGTTGCAATTTTGACCATAGGGTCAAAATTGTCAACATTTTGGCGACTCAGCTAGGAAGCATACCTATTATGCTTGAGAACCAGGCTATATACATGATATTTGAACTCATAAAACAATGCTAAATCTGGTCCATGATTGTAAGTACAACCTCTGATTTGAAATAAGACAACCTTCATCCTCTAAAACAAGAAGGGAAAAACACAAAGTAAGGAAAACTAAGTAAAAAGCAAATATGCAAACAAACACTTATTTGAACAAAATAGAACAAAACTATTATGCATGAACAACACTTGGAGGAAAGCAAACAAACTATGTACAAGGAGCTTTGCTCTTTAGTAGCAATGTTTCAGATGTATCCCATTGACTGAGATTGGAAGTTCCTCACCATCTATCTTTGTAAGTTGGAAGGCATTGTGGGATTTGTAGCTGAAGATTGTGTATGGGCCACTCCAAAGGGAATCAAACTTTGTGTGCCTTCCTGGTTTAGCTCTATCCTCATCCCACTTGAGGACCAAATATCCTTCTTTGAAATTTCATGAAGAAGCTCCCTTATCAAAATCTCTCTTCACTTGTGCTTGATGAATTTCCATGGCTAGCATAGACTGATTTCTTTTCTCTTCTATCTCTATAAGCTCAACATACCTGATCTCTATAGGTTCATTCTTCAATAGCTCAAGTTGATGCATTAGTTCTAAAGTAGGAAACTCAAGAGAAATGGGTAACCTTGCTTCCTTACCATATACCAGCTTGTATGGAGAGTCGGTTATTGACCTTTTGTAGGTGATCCTATCAGCCCATAGAGCTAACTTTAGCTTGAGATGCCATGACCTCTGATTGTCTTCAATAGTCCTTCTTATGATCCTCAATAGGTTCTTATTCATAGATTCAGCAAGGCCATTGCTTTGTGGATAATAGTTTGATGAAGTGTTAAGATAAATCCCATGTTGGACAGCCCATTGACTCATCTTAGATCCCACAAAATTCATTGCATTATCAAAAATAATAGTTGAAGGAGCTCCAAATTTAATAAGTAAACCTTCATAGAAATCTAAAACATTGGTTTCATTTGCTTCTTTCAATGCTACTGCTTCTGTCCAACATGTGAAGTAATCTGTAGTAGTTAGAATCCATTTGTCTTAGAATTGAAGGAGGATTAATGATATCAATAAAGTCTAATCCCTATTGGACAAAGGGCTGATCCACCACAATTGATTGAAGAGGCAAGGCTGCAATTTTCACTTTTCCTACAAACATAACACACTATTTGCACTTTCTAACCCATGCATGGCAATCACCAAATATACTAGGCCAATAGTACCCACCTCTCATGATCTTAAGGGCTGTAGTTCTTATAAAAAAATGCCCTCCACCATGTCCATCATGGAATTTTTAAAGCAATCTCTAAGTTTGACTTGGCTGTATACATCTTAGCAACATGCCATTGATATCTTTCTTGAACAACACACCATCAGTAAGCAAAAATGGAATTGACTGCAACTTAAAATATCTTCTTTTTGAAGCACTTAGATGAGAGGGATAAATACCATGTTGGAGATAGCTTACCAAGTCATGAAACCAACTAGAAGGTGAGGTATGAACAACTGCAATCTCTTCATCATTTGACACCAAAACAACCTTATTAGTCTCTTACAAGTCTTGAGCTAGGTGCTCATAAAGTCGTTTGTCTCTAATTAGCTTTGTGACCTTAATTTCCACATCATACTCCATTGCCTTGGTTATCCAACCAGCTCTCTTCTCATTTATATCCTTTTTCAAGAGAAACTCTTTAATGCTTGGATGGGAAACCATTAGATGTATCTTATTATTAGACAAGTGTCTAATCTTCTTAATAGATCTTATAACTGAAAGGACATGCTTTTAAACAAAAGAATACCTTGTTTCATACTCTTCCAAGCCTTAGCTGAAGAAGGCTATTGGCTGCTCTAAAGCCTCATGATTTTGTTGCATAAGAATGCCTGAAATGGTGTCCATGTTAGCATTAGTATACAAAATGAAATATTTTGTGAAATATGGATTTATAAATGTAGGAGCACTAGCTATGGCCTTCTTAATATCTTCAAAATTATTTACTCTTTTTTTAGACCATTTAAATCCCCAATCCTTCTTTAACATGGCTATAAGTGGCTTTGCTAAAATAGCAAAATCTGAAATATATCTCCTTATGAAGTCGATTTTTCCAAATAAGCTTTGCATAGCCTTTTTGTGCTTAGGCAAGGAAAGTGCAAATAGAGTCAATCCTTTTAGAATCTATGCTTAAACCATGATTTTAAACAATATGTCCTGCAAGCTTACCTTCATGAATAGAAAAAACACACTTTTTGGGATTTAGAGATACCCCAAATCACCTACACCTTTCGAACACTTGCTTGAGATGAACCATGTGATCTTATATATTCTTTAAAAACACTATTATATCATTTAAATAAATAAGTACAAACCTGTTAAGAAGGCCTTAGAATGCCATATCCATGGCTCTCTGAAACGTTGCTCCAGTATTAGACAAATCGAATGGCATCTTTATATATGCAAATGTCCCCCACTTAGTTGTGAAGGTTGTCTTAAATTAGTCTTCTTCCTTGACCAAAACCTAATTGTAGCCACTATATCCATCCAACAAAGAAAACCTCTCTGAACTTGCAACAAGCTATAAAATTTGTTCCATTGATGGTAATGAATAGTGATCTTTAAGTGAAGCCCTGTTTAAATCACAGAAATCAACACACAAACGAATCTCACCATTCTTCTTCTGTATTGGAATGATATTGGAAACCCAAGTTGAGTGCTTGATTGGAAATATAATAGTTGATTCTATGATCTTGTGAAGCTCAGCTCTCATCAAAGGCTTAAGCTTATGATTGATTGGCCTTTGTCTTTGTCTTACTGGTTTAGTCTTCTCCTCTAACTCAATGATATGTTAAGTCAAACTTGGATCAAATCCCTTAAAATCACTATATTTCCATGCAAATATATCAGCAAAACTTGTGCATAACTCAATGAAATATTTCTTTTGTGAAGGAGTGCATACCTGACCTAACTTCAAAATCTTACCAACTGCAATCTCTACATTGGCATAGTGATCTTATTTTGTTGACAAGGATGACTTCTCCTTCCTTAGCTCATCATCACCACAAATATTTTTCTCAAGTATGACCAATCCCTTGGGCAACTTATTCATTTTTAGTTGCACAATCTAATCACCATACTATTGCAAGTGCTTAGATTGGTTTCTTGAAGAAAACTCAGCCTCCTCTTCCAAGAATCTCACAATTTGATTGTCATCTTCAAACACTTTTCAATTCTCATGATTATCTAGAATATAAGGCCTTACAACCACCTTTATTTTTGATTGAATTTTCTCACTTTTTATATCAACTGGGATACTAAATTGTGACCCAATGGCAGCCAACTTGTCAACATGTTTATTCTCACCCCTTGGTATTGCCTAAATGTTAAAATCTTAAAAAATTTCAATTAAGTCCCATATTCTATACTTGTAAGACTTAAAAAACAAATTATTGCATACATGTAAACCTCTTACTTGGTGAACTACAAACTCACTATCACTAGACACTTGCAAAGAATTGACTTTCATATTCCTAGCCCACTGCAAATTGTGAACTAATGCTTCATACTTAGCAACATTATTTGAACAACCAAACTAAAATTTAATAGAAGAGAAATACATTTGATTTGTTGGAGAATATAACATCATTATAACTTTGGTTCCATGCTTACTCCTTGATCTATCAAAGTAAAATTGCCACAAACCTTCACTAAACTCATCATCCTTAACCATGGCTTTAATTGGTGCATAATTCTTATGAAGGCAATACACACCAAGTCCTCCCTCTTCAATAAAATTATAAGGATCATGATTATGCAAGGTATAAGCCCACTCATCAAGAAATAAATTTGGAAGTCCATCCAAAGGTGATCCATTTTCTATTTCACTATTTTCTAGCACATCATTTGGAATGATATAGTTAGTGTTCACAACACTTGGCATATATGGCTCCATATGGAAACATGCAATATGTTCAGAATGAATAGTTACCTTGGTACCATGCCTGGTTCTAAACAACAAATAAGTTTAATCAAATGATAAATATCCCCCAATCTTTGAGGTGAAGTCCCTTGAAAGGCACATATTAAAGTAAGGAGGCAAGTCTACCACAACAACATCTTGCTGAATAGTAACATTGGGACAAACATGTATTGTCAATTTCAAATATTTGATGATGTTTATCATATTTTTTGGTGACCCATACAATTTAAATACTCCCTTAGTGTTTGGCTCATAAACAAGGCCAAGCTTATCTGCAATCTATTTAGGCATGATTGTCCTACTAGCTCCACTATCCACCATGCAATTATGAACCAAAGTATCACCTACTATCAAAGAAAGGTAAAAAGGAAGAGTTTTATTTGATTTTATCTTAGTTATGTCCACCTTTTCCATCTTATTTACTTACTTTACATGTTACTTAGTTGGCTGATCTGAATTAGTCAAGACAACACCTTCTTTCTCAACTGGATTTGGAGACAATTCGAGAGTGAAATCTCTTGGATGAGCATATATTTTTATCCTATAATATAAAGAGAATCCCACATGATAATTTTGATATTATATTTCTTCATTTGATCCACTATACTGAAATGAGATCCACTAACCTTTGGTTTCACTTTTTGAAGCACTGGTTGTTCACGAACTAGAGGTATTCACTGAACTTTACTAACCTCTATATTTTGATTTTTCTGAGTTGTAGGGGTAGCGAGTTGTTTTTTTGTACTCCTAGAAAGAACATGAGGATTACAAGAAGAATTTGTCACCTCCTACAACTCATCAATGGCTCTTATTTTATCTTTAGTTACAACTGCAACTTGACCACTTGAACTGTTAGGTTCAACACGCTGAGTAAAAGCAACATGATCATCTACTTGCCAATTTACATTAATGGCATTAGGGTTCCCTTGAACTTGTTGAGTCTCTCCTTGTGATGTTAAACCTATATATTGTTACTAACCTCCTTGAAAAGAAAAATCTTCTTTTGTCATTTGTGGCATAGTGATATTTTGTGATACCAAGGCTTGGTTTTGAGCATCACTGAGATTTGAGGACTGCCAACTTGAATCTTGGATCATGTTGTTTTGAGGTGGGGTGGGAATAATGGACTTTGAAGTGGAAGGAGAATTAGGATCAAGGGAAGCATATGGATTAGCTAGAGTTATGGCTCCTTGTGCTTGATAAGGTGGTCTATTCTCTCTAAAACCTTGATAAGGAGGCCTTTGATCTTTGAAACGCTAATAGGTGTTCTAATTTTGCTATTGATAGGGCCTATTAGAATGATATTGTTGCCTCTTTAGTTTCACTATTTCATTCCCAAATGATTGTATCAAACTTTTTAACTTTACTATCTCATTAGCTTGACTAGTAGGGGTTGTAATTTGAGTTGGAGGTGATGGAATAGGAGCTAAGGATGGAACCTAAGGAATTTGAGGGGTTGGTATAGAATTTAATTATGAAAATAGAGGCATTAGAGGTCTTGTAGAAAGCTTACCAGGTTGTATCAAACTATTTTTCACCCTTATTTCAACCTCATAAGCATCTAGCAAAGTAGTACCACCCATTGACTATATCATCACACTAATGTCCAAATTAAGGGCTTTCAAATAATACAAAAAACCATATTCAAGAGATGGCCTAATCAACACAGGTATCCTAGTCCATATCTTTTGGAATCTGAGGTTAAAATCGAACATGAACTCATAAGGAGCTTTATTTATGGTAGTTAATTTCTCAACTAAAGATAGATGATCAGATTTGTCCTCAAATTGCTTGACTAAGGCTGCACCTAATTCATCCCAGGGGAAAATGGAGTTTAGTGGAAGGTTTCTATACCATTGCAATGCTTTTCCTTTGAGGGAGGCAACAAACAATCTAATAGAAACATTATCTTCAACAACATTATGGACTAAACAGAGATTAGCCACATCTTGGATATGCTCAATATAGGTTATTTGATTTTCTTCATAGAAGAATGGGATGCTCTTGAGGGTAGATACTAAAATGTCATCAACCTGAGATAAATTTAGTGGGATACCTCTATTGAATAGAGCAAACACCTCATTTTTGATGGCCATTTGGGTAGTGGGGGTTATAGTTATTATAACAGTAGGATGACTAATAGGCAAATACTATTTTTGAGGATATGGTTTTGCCCTCCTAAATCTTGATCTTTTATAAGATATAAATTCAAAAGGAATACCTTTACTTGCTGACCTTGTGGTAACCTTTGGAATGAAAGCACTGCCTGAATGATGTCATGAACTCTACAACTTGAAGAATCTTTAGCTTATGATGAAGATAGATATTCTCTTCTACTGTAAAAACTGAAGGTAGTTTCAGGCCTTCACAGTCTGCTGGAACATGAAAACAATCCTAAGTTATGGATGACCAAATCAGTGGATTGAATCTCTGGATTCTAAGGGCTAGTTCTCTTTAGTGTATCAATTAGGATCTTTGCTCTACGCTACAAACTATCGAGAAAAGAGAGAGAAAATTGAACATAGATCCTATCTAATGATGGTTATACACCTATATTTTTTGATTGATCCACTCAATTTTAGCTCCTAAGAACATTTATTTAGACAAGAAAAGCAATAAACTTTCAACTCTAATTGACCAATATGCATAAGTATTTCACAAAAATATTTTATCTAGTGATCCAAGCTTGAGGGAAATGAAAGAATAACATGACCTACATAAACTAATTAACTATGTTGCTAGGTAAGAATCAAGACTTGACAAGGAAGATAAATTCTATCACTTATGCAAATCACTGACATGAATACACTATACCAGTATTCTGGAAAATAAAAATAATCCTTTTATTAATCTGAAAAAGGTTACAAAATTAGTCTTTGGTAGAATTTGATCTTGCCAAAAGAGGGATACATTTCAAGGTTGAAAAGCCAACTTATATAGAAAAGAATACAATAGCCAAGAGGTTAGCGTTGAAAATAGAAGAGAAGATCAACTCCCACTTCAACCCAAGTTCAATTTTAGCTACGCCAAGAGAACAAAGCCTTCTAAATTTTTTGTCTTTTGTCTTGCATGAAAAGCTCTTTGGCATTGAAAATAGATGGTGGGCGTATCTTGGGCTATTCTTTTTCATGCATGAAATCTATGCCATCTTTAGATGTATTGACTTAAGTTTGAACTAATTTGAAGTTGAGTTGGAATGTGAGAATGTCCTCTATTACGTGGAAATCATGAGTGGATATAGCACTTGATAACCAATCAACTAGAACTCAAGACTAGTCAACCTCCAATAATCTCCACCTGCATGAAAAGCTATACCACATCTAAATTTAGAACTTTGCTTGAACTGATGAAAATGTTTGAAAGGATCAGATTAATGAGACAAACAAGAGTGCATGCACAAAATTTTGTGTTAAGCTCTCTAGTGTTAAAGTCCTTGAGTCCTTCATGCATTCGAGTCTCCATTTTTAGAACTAAAAGAGTCATGTTTGAAATGGTTACACATTTTGTACATGTCTAATCTTGCTTTGGGCCATGTTGCATGCTCTACAACATCTTAATCTGTTTATTGGCTATTGAAATCCTTCACCTTTTATTTTTGGCTCTTCTGCATGTGTTCCTTTATCTATTTTATAATTCTTTTAGGCTTTTGATTGTTCCTTTTGCCCTATGCAGTTTTTCTTTGTTCATTTCTTCTATCTTTTCTTTCAGACTTATTTCTTTCCTTTGGCTTGAACAACTACATCAAAAAAAA
Source organism: Torreya grandis (assembly GCA_037957365.1). Lineage (NCBI taxonomy): Eukaryota > Viridiplantae > Streptophyta > Pinopsida > Cupressales > Taxaceae > Torreya > Torreya grandis. Next base: position 1,276,502 of record JARHVA010003390.1, read on the forward strand.
AATCCAAAGGAATCATATCTTTAGGCTTTGGCTTAGGGCACTTTGCCATGGAATTGACCCTTCAAATTTTTGCAATGGTCCTCCAAATTATTTAAACACACCCTTCTAAAAGGAAAGAACCCCTCAAAACTTTACAAATGGACCATTTATTCATTATTGTAAAGTCCACCTACCCTTCAGAACTTTGTGAAATATCCCTTCGGGCTTTTCCAAGTGACTTCCTTCGTAAACTTCTTTCTAAACTTCCTTCAGATAAAAAGTTTGAAGGAATTCATTCCTTTCAGCTTGCCACTTTTCATAGGGCACATACCCTTCAAAATTCCTACAAATGAACTTTTTTGAAGGGAAAGTGACCCTTTGGGAGTTTCCAAATGGACAGTTTCCTTCCCTTCAGACAAAATGTCCAAAGGAGTTGAACCTTTTGGAAATTTTCAAGTTGCCCTTCGTACTTTTCCAAGTACCCCTCATATTTTTCCAAGTGACCCTCAGACTTTCCATTTGGACAATTCTCTCGAAAAAAAGAGACCATGTAGACTTGAACAATTCCTTTAGACTATTCAAGACCCAAAATTGATTCACAAGATGAATTGTAAAGTTTTGAATGGTAGAGGTTACAATTTTGACCTGTAGGGTCAAAATTGTCAACAATTACATTATGAATGTTACTAAAAAAGTAATCTAATGATATTACCAACTATCAGACATTGAGTAACATGTCGTTTATCACACAAAGAAGACAAATCATATTGTGATTACCATAGAATCATGAGACATGACACATATCATTATAGAATACTACAAAATAAGATTCAAAAGTACAAGAATAAAGACATCATCAATGTGATACATGATTGATAGGAACAACTTGTACAGAGTTCTAAATCATTACAATCTACAAACATAAGAAAAAATTACAAGCATACCAAAATAAAGGCCTTGACTATTATAGCATTCATTAAGGGTGAGTATTAAAAACATATTCCAATCGATAGGGATAAGTGGGAGACCATGTGAAATATTACAAATTTATGGTATACGAGACATGAAATCGATAAATATAGCATAGTATAGATTTAAAATATTCCCTTCGATCTATTTTTATACCAATTACTTGTGGACCAAAGGTTGTCGATACACACATATGGGTCATGCCTCCAGATCATTAGTTGACATTTAGATTGGATTGCTATGGTTACAAAAAATGAAGGAAAAAATGAATCAAAAAAATCAACACATCATTTTATGGCATGTAGGAAAGATAATCAAGATTCATTATAATCATTATAATCAAGAGTTTTTGTATGTTTATTCCCCTAGAAATTATACCTAGGGTTTTAGATGAAGGAGATAGATTTTTGGGTGTTGTGCATATGATCAGACCTCAAGATCACACATAGAGTCGATGCAAAAATACATGCACTTGCCTGTACCAATTAGAGAAGAAAAATATCCAAGGATAAAACCATCTAACTCAAAACATAATGATAAATGTTATCAACCTAAAGCTGATATTATTGTCTTGACACACACAGAGATTCAAAACCTACATTGAATGATTTGTAGTCTTATTTCTAGTTTACCTTTCTGCTTTCCACCAGTCTTAGTCCTGTACAATGCAAGAATCGGTAAGTATCTTATTCTATATTGTACTTTTCATATTTAGTAAATATCCATAATTAAATCTATTTTAATCCTTTACTTTATGATTCATGCTTAATTGCCATATATTATAATTTTATATTCTAGTTTATATCTTAATTAGGGTTAAAATTTGATCCAAACTAGGTTAAAACAAAGTTCATTTAATTTGGAAAAAATCGTACAAAAAAATGGTGGTAAATGAATGAGTGTATGCCAATTTTAAAATTCATTTAGGTTTTTGAATAAAAATATGAAAATGAAATGTATAAGAAAAATGAAATAATAGGGAGAAATACTTAAAAGATGAAACACATTGATTGATCTCTTACCGTGAAAATACACATTAAACCCATTTTTTAAAAAACTAAATGATGTTACTTTCAAAATTAAGTATTTCCATTAACAAAACAAAAAAATGTGACAATATACTCGGGTTTTTATTTACATATCTAATTTGGGTATGGGTTTTTACTACAAATCTAGTTTGGCTCTTATTTTTTGTATGTATCTATTATGGCTAAGTTTTTTCATAAAATTTAGATTTGTTGTGTTTATGAATATTTTTCTTTTATGTTTTTTAATTTACATTGTTTAAAAAATAGGGGAAGGTTTATTTTTTTATAAAAATGGATGATTGATATTGAAACTTTCAATTTTATTTTTGGAAATGCCAATTTAATATTTAATGCTTGAGTTAGGATGTGGTTGATCAAAATATTTTTAAGTAGAAAATTATTAAAAATTGAATTAAATACATAGTAAAATAATGAAAAATAATAATATAATCCATTTGACTTTTTTTCCTCAAATAATTAAAAAGTTATAAGGTTGATGGTTACATATAAAATTTGGTATCAAAGTTAAGTTTCATTCCTTGATATGGTAGATGCAGGGGTTTAATATGTCTTTGATCCATTTCAATATCGAGAGTGGAGGAGAGCTCATTCTAGATGTCCTAAAAGTTGGAAGGAAGAGGAAATCACATTGGACTAATTTGATAGAGGAAGAGTATTGGACCCAAAAAGGTAAATATGCCACTCAATTCAAGGCTTGGTTCATGTGACTCAAGAAGAAATATCCAACATGCAATGAAATATAGGCTAATTGACATAGATGCTCACACAAATCATGAAAAATGTCATATAAGAGTCTATTGAGGAGTCATTAACATACTAGTTTTGAGGAATGTTTGAATATGCACCATTATAATAGGCACCTAAAAATACAATCTTCAAGTGTGTGCATCTATTTCAAAGTGGAAGTAAATCTCTAGGGGAGAAGTTCCAATAGGTGAACATGTACCAATAGTTGAAATGGTATTGTATAAAATTAAATTTAATCATTAAGTGATTGATATTGTTTAACCATAACACCCTTACCCTTGCTTGGTCTATTTGCCAGTCCATTAAATTGTAATCTATACAAGAGCAATCAATGCTCTAAAAACTATCTTGAAACCACTTAAAATATCATTTAGACATCCATATTCTACTTATAGATTCCTATCAGCCTAGTTTCAATAGTATATATCCTTATAGGACAAGACCACACTAGCTCAATAGGGCTGCACTAAGAACTTGTCCACTAGTGTGTCCTCGTCCCTAATGCCTCAACAATAACTTTTTAAATTAAGGACATTGCATTTCACCCCTCTCACACTTTTATAAAGGTTGGTTAAAATAAATATTTGAAATATTCCTCTATATAATCACATAAAGGCTTCTCAAAGCACTACTTAACAATCACTTGGAAAATCTATTGTACATTGAGCAAAAGAGTACTATTTATTATAATTCTAATTCTGAAGCATTCTAATAGTCATAGCCCATATTTGAATATCTTTTATTCTAGGTTAAGGTAACTCATTATTAAACATTTAAAGTAATCTATCTATTTACATTCATAAAGCAAATTCAATATTCACACACTCACTCTAGGAGGGAAAATTCCATTGGCCTGAGGCCCTTTTGGGATATGTACGAAACATTTAGATTACATGGGGTTTTCTTTTGATAGTTTGAATATTTTATTTAGTTGATTTCCCCCTTGGAATTTGATATCTATTATGTTTGTTATGTAAGTGATAGGGTTTTGTATTTTTTAAGTCTTCCATGTGGTAAATTAACACACACTATCAGACAATAAACCCTCATAGACAACACACACCCATATCAAAAACTCAATTGCACAGTCAATCAGGATATGAGCACAATCAACAGACAAGGCCACAATGTGTATTTATCCTCCTAGGGCAGCCTTCTCCAAACATAGTTTAAATTCCTACTTTCATATGTGAAACAGTTCATAGGTTATCTGAACTAGTTTCTAGTCAAATTCAACTCGCACAATTAGTATAAAATCTATTTGGGCTAGGTTTTCATATCTTGTTGTCAATTTACTATGTTAACCTATTTCTAGTTCTATAAATTTCATATTTTACATTCAAATATATATATATTTATGTAGATCTAAATTAGTTTTCAATAGTTTCTTTATTGTTAGCATTTCATTGTTAAATAAAAAAGAACACATTAAACATTCTAGTGAACCCATTTTTTATAACGCTGCTTGTTTGATTGATTTTCATCTTAGGATTTCATTCAAATTTCTATAAATTTCTGACACTAAAAGAAAACAACCTTCAACCTTAGATATAAATATGAAACCACAAGTCAATCTTATTTAACTTTGGATTAATCTAACGCTAATTTTTTTCTTGTCACCTCGGATAGACATCTAAGATATATTTTTTTCTTTTGACGTCGAGTTGAATTTTTTAATCTCTATACACAAAAATATTTTAATTTTATTTTTTATTTTCTTGTGATTTTTTTAGAAACATGTTTATATAGTTTTAAAACTATTTAATGACTATATTTACAAGTTACATGATGATCTGTTTGTGGATATCATGGTGTGAGGGGTTCTATCTCAATACTCATAACCATTGTATAACACTAAATATAGAGTTTAGTTTCCATGTACATCATGGTATATTAGAAATACCTAGGGTACCTAGTTTAGTTGTTTGATTTTTGGGGCACCTGAGAGAATCATATCATCAAGGGAAGTTACTCTCATCATACCATTGAATACATGATAATAGGATACAAGCATAATTTAACCTTTGAAATTAGTGCTTTGAAATATTGGGCCAACACTAATCTACAGATAAGCAAGTATATTCAAGAACCCACACAATCATTCAAACCTTTGCCTAGATCACCCTTTATACCTTGATTTTTTATGATATTGTATTCATAATCATTAGATATGTTAAGTCATAATGGGATCAATGAGTGAATATTTATCTCTTATGTTTCATAGGATTATTAAATTCAGTGTTGCATCTTGTATTCCCTTTTGACATGTTATTCATTATGTTCAAGCATGGATAAAATATAAATCAAATAAAGAGGATAACATGCATAATATAAACCCTCAAACAATTTTCAATTCTTCATTTTACCATGTTACATCCTATAATAATTATCTAAAAATACTACCATCATCAAAAGATTATTTTGTCGCCATTTTGGGGCAAGAATACAAAGAAATTTCACACAATATTTATAGAAGAGGACTTGGATACAAATAAGAGTTTACCTCTTGAGGATAAATCTAACTTAGCCCATTTCTTAAGATTATACTTTTTCTTAATACCTATTTTTATAACATCCAATCTAAATTACTTCCTATCAAAATTATATGCCAAAGAGCACGTGCAAAACATTTTGTTCTTCCTCCTCCTGTCCTTCAACCTAATTCTATTCATTAATATATTCACATTATTCATCCAAGTCCCATATTAAATTCCCATGTTTATGTTGTTCAAACTAGAAGAGGACAACCATCCTTGTCACCCAAACCCAAACCTATTAATCACAATGTTCCTCCTTCTCCACCTCCTTCAATAAAATTTCCTAAAACTAAGGGATATTATCTTATTGGCCAATTGTGTAATACTCCTTTTAAGATTTCTATTCTAAAACTATTAAATAAAATACCAGGGTACAAGAATATATTAGATGTAATATTGTGAGAAACCACTCTTCCTTTGGATACACAGTCAAATTCATTTTATTCCAGCATGAATAACTTAAAGGATATTGATAATACTATTACTTTTGATAAATAATGTGTACCCCCAAGCATATCATTGAGCAAAATATACCATTATTCATTCAAATTCAAATACATGGAAAACTATGACAATGGCTCTTGGATAAATATTTGCAGCTATGACTTCCTATATAAATTGGGATTCAATAAGGCCAATATTAAAAAATACATGTAAATTATACATGGATTTGATAGCACCCCAAAATATATATTCAAAACTATCACATTTGATTTACAACTGGGCCCAAAAATGGTATCCACTCTTTTTCAAGTCATTCTTGATCAATTACCATATAATCTACTCTTGGGTCAGCCTTGGATTCATGCAATGAAATCTATACATTATACATTCCATATAAGCATAAAAAGTTTTCCATGATACCAATGAATATAAAATCCTAGCTAGTGATGCACATTTTCAATATTGTAAAATGAAACAATCACATTCTAATAAGTTCTCCATTATACTACGTGAATAATACATTCCTATGGAAAAAAATATACTTATGAAGTGGATGAATCAAGTAATGTCAATGATAGTCCATAGGTTACTAACATTCATATGCAAACAAAGAAACCTATCAAGGAATCTAGACAAAAAGTGCACATTTATACACAAATAGAAGAGCCTATTAAAGAAGAGAAAAAACAAGTGTTAACTCCTACAAAAATAGACAAACCTATAACTTAAATTTCATTATTGGACAACTTCAAAGATTATTTTTATCAGATTGAGGACTACTATAGTAGTGATGATGAAGATATGAAAGAACCAATAGACAATCAATTGTGCAAGTTAAATTTAAATCTCATTGATGACATTGAATTCTTTTCTCATTATTTATTTACATCTGTTGGAGTAGGTGAATATCAAGATATCTCTTGTCTACAAAATAAGGGAAAATCACCCATTTCCAACCAACATGATTTACATAATACTTTAAATAGTTGAAATACTATATCACAAGAAATTGACTCAAATTATTCACATAATACAATGATCATAACTCCTAAGGAAAATGTGCACAAAGCAAAATTACCATTTCAAATAGAGTAACATTCAAAATAAAAACAACCAAGGTAAGCTCCAACTATTTTAAAAAAATGGTTTATTAATAAAGGCATTTCAAATGAAGACTTAATCTCTAAGGTTAATCCTCAAAATGTGGTTACAATAGAGGCAAAAAAGTAACATTATCCATATCCATAACCTCTCATTATTAAGCCACTTATAGATGGTAAACAATGCACTAATTTTGTGTCTACATGATTACAAGAAGCTAATATATGAAGCCTAGCTCTTCTTAGATATATTGGGTATGATACACAATATCTCAATAAAGTTATGAAACCAAAGCCTTGCATAGGATCCATCACATTACCAATCACTCTTGGTCCAAAATCATGTTTAACACTATTTCAAATTCATCCCACTTTAGAGAAAAAAATGCAATTCTTGGAAGATCATGTAAAAGATTAATGGGAGTAACACTAAGTAATACTTATGATTATTAAGCATTTCAACAAGACAATGTAATGATCAACATTTCAAAAGAGAACATAATCACAACACTCCTCTCTATTTGAACTATGGGAGTGCCCACCCCCCTCCTGCCCTCTCCCCCCCAACCCTTAATTTATAGATCCATGGAAGGTAGGGCATCAGTAATCTAGCTCCTCTATGGAATAGAGGGAGGGCGCCAGTATGAGCACAAAGCATAACATACTCCAATAAGGACATATAATATAATTATAAAATATATGAACCATACATCACCTATGATACAATATAGTAGATTAAATAGCTCCACACAATGACATTCTATTCTCATTGGTGATTTATCATAAAATGAAGTAGGTGGATATACCCCTTACACAAGAACTCCATGGGAAATTTATTCTAAATAAGAAACTAGTTAGCTACTTTCATTTTCCTTAGTACATAGCTTCTTTACTTTAACTTCATTTCTAGTTCTTCTTTCCCTTATCCAAACATTCTTCTATCCCTTGGCTCTATGTTCATTTTGGGTGCTTGCCCTCTTAATTTTCAAATTGATTCGAACAATATAAAAACAAATATCTTACATTTATTTAAAATGCTCAATCCACTTGCTTACTATTGAATATCTATCATGATATGTCTTATATTACACTTACATGATCACATATTTTTATATTTACATGAGCACACATAGTCTTTCACCCATTGAAAAGCGTGTACATTCTTATATATATTTACCCTTTTCACTTCTTTGCTATGATTCATTTATACATACATTAGAGGGGATATTATTTTCCTTCCTCTTGCTATGATTTAACAACCTATTGCATAATATTTGAATCCCTCCTAATTCTTATATTTTTGAATCTTTGATTCTTATTAATTCCAACTCTCTTAAATTCAAATATTTCAAAAACATTCAAATATTGCAAGAAAAATTCAATTTCAAAAATTTCAAAAAGATCTTAATGATCTGGCCTTTATATCTAAAATTTTTAGGGGTATGGAATCCCAGTCATGTTCTCTTCTATTTGACAAAGGAACTCAAATGGATTATTTTTATTTTATTTCCAAAGGTAGGTTTGATAGAAAAAGTTAATACTCTTTATCAAGAAGGGGCTAAATTTATGGGGGGTCTTCGTAAATAGCTACAGGTTGTTTATTCTAAATGGGAGAAGATGTGGGAAAAATTTATTTATTAAATACAATGTTTGAATGATGAGATGAAGTAAAAAGACTCTTTCCTTTCATAATTGAAAAAAAAGCTAACAATTGTTGGTGAATTGTTTGTATAGTTATCTTTTTGTAGACATCCACCAAGGATCTATACCCTTTTTTCTAAAAGAGATCTAGATTAAATTTCAAATTGGAAAATTGTTATATTATTTGAGTGTTGATGTTTCAAGGCCAAAGAAGTTTTTCCAGGTCTTATTTATTCTACTGATACTAAGAAGAATCTATCGTGTGAAGCTTATGTTCATAACTTTATTTCCTAATGAGTTCAGGTGGAATCCAAATCCCTTGGTTGGGGATATTTTGCTAAGATCTTTTTTCTTCTATCTATAGAAAATTAACTTTAGTCATAATTGGGGCAGATACAAGTATCTTGAAAATTCTTTTCCTTTATGGCTTAGAGCTAAATTTCCTAGGCCAAGAGACATAATTGTGAGTATGGTAAGGTCCTTAAAAATGATCAGATCAAATCATTTTTTTTGTTGATTAGAAAGGATTTAGTTGAAACATGAGTGGACCTATGTGAAAATATGGGATCAAAAGCATATAGATCACGCTAACTTAGGTGTAAATAGATTCCACTTAATCTGAGGAAAAAGAACAATTTTCTCATTTTAATTTAAAGGAATTTAGAACAAGAGTTAATAGATATTTGAGGGTTTTAAAGAATTTGGGTTTGGCATGGATTGGTTTGAAATTTCAAGTTATTTTTTTCCTCATACCCTCTTTTGGATTATAAAGGTGGATATCAAATTATTGTAGGGGAGTTGAAGATAATTAGATTTTTTATCTCCTTCTTAAGGAAGCAAATGTTTTATCAATGGATTTTAAGGTTCTTTGTGAGAGGTCAAGGTTGCCTTAGTATTGCTATTGAAGTTCATGGATTGAAGTTGAAACTCATATTAGTTGTTATCCCAATTTGAGAGAGTTTGGTTGCAGTAATGAGTGAAGTTGAAGGTTTACTTGTAGCCAAGCATTCTTTTTATATAGTTTGTATTGTGCTAAAGCTACTATTACAATCTGTAGTATTGAATTTTTTCATTCAAGGTGGTATTTTGAGATGATGGTTGTATGGTTTTACAGATGTTGTTTTCTTCCATAACCTTAATGTTTTGTGTCTCTAGTCTTTTTTTGTTCTATAGTCTTATCATTTTTATTCTAAAGTGGTGATGATTTTTATTCTGCAACATGGTCGGAAACTTTGAAACTTTGTTTTGAAGCCTCATTGATGAGGTGAATGCTTTTTGTTGGATAATTATTAAGAGATGTTTCATCTTCAAATTAATATCCCAACCTTTTTGCTTTGGTTGTAAATATTTGAAATAACTTGAATATAAGGGGGAGGGATGCCATAACCCTCTTTTATTGATTATATATATATACAAAAATAAAATAAAAATCATATATGTCAAAAATTTAAAATATTCTCAAAAAATCCAAAAACAAGACTTAAAAGTATTTTCAAATTTTGCTATTTTAATTTTTTACATATATTATTTATTTCATGTCAAGCAGATAACATATTTTAATTTTCAATCCACAATGATTTTCACGAGGTACTTGAGTGTGATACATGACATAATTTTACATGATTCCCTAATGTTAGGCTTCCATTCTTACCCAACAACCATGCTAAGTTGGGGCCATCTCTTTAATATCTGTAAGCATTTCAACAAGTTTTTTATATTCACAACCTATATACCATGTTGAGATATATATGGTACAAATGTTTTTCTAATACCTCAAAATTTACATTATAATTCTAACACTGACATTGATACAATGGTTGATGTAGACTATTCTCATTTGTTCTATGATTCTCTTTACATTCTTACTTTATTTCATGATAAGATAGGACTTGCTTGTTTATTATTCATGCCCTTAGCCCTTGTGTGTAATATATACGCGTTATTGATTTATGACATCATTATGCCAATTAAATGTGGCCCTTGGTCTTGTGTGTTTATGTGACAATCATATGTCCCTTGTATGTGGCCTTTGGAGCCTTATGTGCAACATTATACATAAAATGTGTCACATTGTATGACATTGCTTGCTTATTCATTACTTGTTACTATGGTGACATGATTCATATCATTCATATGTCCCTTGTATGTGACCTTTGAGACCTTATGTGCATCATTACATACAAAATGTGTGACATTGTATGACATTGCTTTCTTGTTCATTACTTGTTACTATGGTGCCATGATTCATATCATGCATTACTTATATTTTATACTTTACTCTTGTGCTATGATACATGTCTTACATATCATGCTTCTGTGCTTTAATGTTACATCTATATAACACATATTTCATATGAAAACTAATGCAATATTCAATATTATGATTCAAATCAATACAAATATTAAAATATGATACTACATGATTACATATTTTATATTTATTTATTGAGATTAGTGACTTTCAAGCTACATCCCTCATCTCAAAAGTGGGGAATTACAATAAATTTATCTTGAAAAGTTAATCCCTCATGACCAAATTGCAGATTTATGTCACTATAAAGTTTTCAAAATAAAACATGATTTAATATTTTTTAGATTATAGGGGCATGTGACATGCATGTGTACTCATTCATACAATACATATTCACATACGCTTGATGTGTATGCATGGGCATGTGCATAATAGTTACAATTTGAAAAATAGTTACAAGTTGTAAAGTTTCAAAAGTTAGAAGTTTAAATGACATTCAATATCAATACAATATAGATATAAGGGGCATGATATTCATTCATGTTTATGTTTTTATATGTCAATTTCAATTTTCTCAAGTTCAAAAGTTTCATATGTGCAAAGTTTCAAATAGAATATAGATATGTTTTTAACTGTGTGATTTGTATCATTTTTAAAATGGTCATTGTTAGAGTCTAGTGACACTCAAAATCCATGGTTGTGTTTTTTCTATTGGATTGTTCCACATTTGGTGGTTCCACCCCCTCAACTATTTTAGAAAGTACTCTACATAGTCAAATGAGATTTGGAGCTTAAAATATTTCTAACTTGAAAAATTTTAAAGGTTTTCAAATTGAGACCTAATCACTCTCAATTTACCATAGGTTCAACATTTCTCCAAATGCATCAACAAGGGGGCACACACTTCTCCATTTTTAAAAGTTATAGAACAACTAGATTGCATACTCTTTCAGGTGCATACTTTCTTTACTCTCTTTTAAAATAATAAAATTTTAAATTTTAAATTTTAAAATATGGATTATAACTACTTTCAGTGGTATCATTTTAGGTTTTACATTAAAGCATCTTTTATGATCAAACTTCACTTCAAAATATAAAGTGTGTATACACATTTAGGCTTGTATCTACTTTACTTTAGTAATTTCACTTCATTACACCACTAGAATAAAGTGGGGAAAAATTTAGACACTCAAATTTAATCATTAAGTGTTTAAAAATATTTAATCTTGACACCCTTACCCTTACTTGGTCCATTCACTACTCTACAAATTATCTTGCAACCACTCATAACATCATTCATACACACCTATTATGATTACAAACCCATCAACCCAATTTAGTGATCTTTATGATTTAGGGACAAGACCATGCTAGGTTGGACATGGCTACACTAAAACCCTATCCATTAGTGCGTCTTTATCCTCTGCAACTCAACGATAAATTTTTAAATTCAAGACGTTGAATTTTACTCCTCCCACACTTAAACAAAGTTGGTTAATGCAACTATTTAAAATATTTCTCCATATAAGCACATAAAAGCCTCTCAAATCACCACCTAAATATTGGGAGAAGAAAATGGATAAGTAAAACTACGTAAAATATTCTTTGAATATTCATGCGTTATGTATGAAATTGTTAGCTATATGTATTTTATCCTATCCTCCACGAGTTGTAAAGGAATAAAAGATGAATAGTCTCCTCTCTTTAGCACCAATGTGTGAGAAGAATATAAATATTTAGGAACTGTAACGACTATAAATATGTATGTTTGTATGAAGAAAATGATGACCCTTTTGTTGAGATCAATATAAAATTTTTGGTTATGGTTACCTATAGTATTGCTTATGTTATTTTCTATCTGATTATCATGTTTAATGTTTGGTTTAATCTTATCTAAAGTAATCCGAATGCTTTGCATACCTTAAGAAAACTTTGGATTAATCTTAGTTCCTATTTATCACACTATAATGCATCTTTGTCATGCATTTGTTAATTATGAATTCTTTGTACCATCTTGTACAATATAAAAAAACTTCACTATCCTCATCCTTATCATGTTCTATTATATCAGAAACCTCTGCTAACAATGGTGTGATAAGTTTGGAAACACTTCTTGCAAAGGAAACTGTGCTAAGATGGTTACCGGGACAATGAAACATTGAAACATGGTTAGATCAGAAAGTATGGCACTTCGTAGAAGAAAAATCTAAAAGGACTGGTCTTATCACAAGAAAAATCATTCAAGAACATATCTATGGAGAAATATATGAATTTTTTTGGTACGAGCTACTTGAACGACTCACTAATTGGTTGACAATACTAGAATACTACTGATTCAATCCTAGAATAAAAGAAACTATTGCCTGGAATGAAGAAAAGATAGACGAGTTGTTGAAACTAAAAACTGATTGGACACGAGTAATAGACTACTGGGTTGCCACCATCATAGATGGATATATCATCAAGTTCATAGTGCAAGGATATATAACATTATAAGTTGTGAAAGACTATTTTGTTTTAGGAATCAAAGGAAGCTTTTTGCAGTGACTACCTCTCGTATTGAAGATGTTGGTTGTGGATAAGGCCATGGTGCCTACTCCAACCAATATGAAGTAGTCACTTTAGGCATATGATTATGTGTGCACATGATGATTAATGATGGATAAATGTGTAAATAGATCTTGAACTTGAATCTAGAATGGAGATGCGAGGAAAGAAGAGTTAGAAAAAAAACTTTAGATTCAAAATGGGAACTATGACAATAAAATAGATGGAATAAATAGAAGAATACCAAGTAGTTGTGAGTAGAAGTAAGAGTAACAATAGATTAGATGATGAATGATGTGTAGATGTGATGGGCAAGATGATAAGCAAAGGATGAATAAAGAGGATGATGATGGATGCCGGTAGATAGAATTAGAGGACAAATAATGAGATGAAGATGAGCTGTACGAAGAGGAAGATGAGAATAATTTAGGGATAGAACAGATAGAAGATAGAAGTAGTGCACAACTAAAAGAAAAGGTATTGTTAGAAGAAGAATAATTATGTAGAGAAATAGAACTTAGTCATAGATTAATTAATAGGTTCAAGTGAAGCAGATCAAGAAGTCACTGGAAAGAATTATTTACCAAAAGTGTACATGTCCCCGTAGCCCAATGTTTTATATTCTAGTAGAAGTTTTCAGCCAAGTGAGCAGGAGGATAAGAATTGGGAAAGACCATTTTTATAGAAAGTAAAATGTTGGGGTACGTAAATTCACATAAAATCCATTAGGAAGGCTTTGAAAGACATAGAATTATTTGAAGTTGAACAACAAGAAGGAAACACAGTCAAAAAAAGTGCACATGATAATTCTTCTAGTGTGCATAGTAATATGCAAGTAGGATCACTCAAAACACAAACACCTCCAATATCGGCTACTCAAAAGACTCTAGTCATACCAGTCAATATGTTGAATCAATTAGGAGGATTCTTAAACTTAGCCATCTATGATGGGTCCACAGACCTTGAATAGTACCTTCTAACTTGCAAAATGAAATGGCAAGTTAAGGGTGTCACTGATGAAAATTTACAAAAGTGCAAATTAGTAGGGCCTCTAACTGGGAGAGCACTAGAGTTCATATACAAAATATATCTTCATCAATCAAGTTTAAAATATGTTCAATATTGGCTCATCACAAAATTTAAGATTAAAAAATGCACTAGCTAGACAATATAGGATCTGAAGAAGATAAGGTAAAAGCCTGGAAAATTAGTCTAAGACTATGATTATATATTTTTTGATGTAATTAATAAAGTAGAATTTGGTTTGATAGATAAATACAAAGCAACATGGTTCATTGAATGATTACAAAACAAGATTCGGTTTGCCACTATGCAAACCCAATATGAGACAAAAGTAGATGCCATAGATACTGCACTACATGTAGAACATATTAAAGATTATGGAAAAGCCCCTGTTGCTAAGTTTAAAATTGAAAACACACTTCAGGCTTTCATAAAAATAATGGAACAATATCATGAGGTGGATAATTCTAAATTGAATCTATGGTACATAGAGTGTGGAAAAGGACACCACCAAAATGATTATCCTAAATTCAAGACATAATTCTGAAAACGCTATCGAGTTGTAGGGCATGCCACACCACAATGCCATCTTCTACAACAATATATCAAAAATCCATAGAATCTATATTGTAATTTTTGCAAGTCAACTAACCATGATGAGAATAACTATAGATATTTATAGGAGCTTAAAGAGGGCATCTCCAAAAATGTATTTATCATCGTAGCATATCAAATATCCTCAATGAAGCACGCAAGCCTAGGCCTAGAAGTTGCCAAGAGTTGTGCAACCCAAATAGGTCCACAATGGAATCTAAGTTCACCACAATATCAACCTCATGGTCTGGATAGATGGACTGCTTCTTTGCTAAGTTGGACACCTCTGTCCTGTCAGTATCAAGATGTAACACATTGGAGCTCACCATAACGTAGTAACAACAAATGAATTGGACCCTTCTAACTACACAATAATAATTTAGCATGGGAGATAATAATCAATAGTACCAACATTGGAACTCTATGCAAAAATAAGGAGGATATCAGGGGGGATATCAGTCTAATAGAGGAAGAGGTCGAGGAGGTTACAGAGGAGGATACCAATGTGGTAGAGGCAATAAATATCAAAAAACTCCTCTGTAATGCTATCTATATGGAGAATAAGACCATGTCCAATGCAATTTTTCAATGAACCCACAATGATAGTCATATTTCACCGATTATAGAGTCTCTAATCAGCATGACACATAATATTATCTATTTTATAGAATCAGAGAAAGGACAAAGTTGTTCTAAATGTAAATATGGTAAGTGCAAAGCCTAAATAAAATGCATTTTTGAATGCGATGACATGACAATAACATGAAGAAAAAGTGTTGCCTCCACTTGAGATGCCTCAGGATCAAGGCATCAAACAAGTTAAATAGGATAAATATCTAGATCTAGCTATAGAAAAAAATATTATGCTTGAAGATATGTAGTTATTGAAGAACATTCAGCATTAGGAAACTACTGATGGTGATGCTATAACAATCAATGCACAAATGTATGGCCAAATAGTGCACATTATATGACAAGATAGATTTGTCACTATGATCATGGATCTCTTGAAACTTTTGAGTACTCTACGTAATGAAGACATATCGTAGAACATCATGAATATAGTGCCTAATCTTTTGGAATGTGCACAACATGGTCAACAAAAGATAAAAATACTGGTCTAGTGTGTCAAAATGAATAAACCCTGAGATGTTGATACACGGATTGATATTGAGGTTTTTGGTTACAAGATCCCAAATGTTGTCTTTGATTTAGGCAACATAGTTAATATGATTCCTAGATCTACATGGGAAGCTATTGGATGACCAGCTCTCAGTTACAACCCAATAACTTTGAGCTTAGCTAATTATGGCAAAGTTGAGTCTATTATCAGATTGGAAGATGTCAAAATCAAAGTCACATACTTGTCTATGTGAGGTGACTTTGAGGTCATAAACATGAATACTGTAGTAATGTACTACCCTATGCTGATAGGAAAAAATGGGCATCTAATGGACAAATGACTATCAATATAGTGCACAACCAGCTTGAGGCACATCAAGGTGATAAAGTTATTGTCATTCCTCTTAGTAGAGTGCACAAGCCTTACAAAATTTTAGCTAAACTAGACTCCCCCCATGTTTCACAAGAAAATAATAGGATGAAGGTCAATATAGAGGAGAATCTAACAGCTCTACACACAACTGAATGCAACTTCTTGTACCAGTATGCCAAACCATAGGTATAATCACTGCTCACTTAGTAACTCAAGACACCAAAATAGTGGAGGCCCAAACCAGTAACTACACAGCTAGTGGTAGAACAATTTGTCATTAAAGAATGTGCCTCTATGTCTGCAAAATCTCCCACTTAGTCAGAAGTTGATTTTTTGTATCAAGCTAATGATCATATGCAAGACTACATAAAACTGACAAAGGAAGGAACTTTAACATGAGAAATAAATTCATCTATTAGTGGTGACTCAGATACCCACCTCCTCAATTAGGCTCGAGATGATCATGAAATTCAATCGGTGCAAATGGTTTTTGTGCATGAGTGATAATTGCCTATGAACTATGTAACAAAAGACATCAATGATTTCATCCTACATTTGTAAGTCCATATTCCAACCATCAAACAATGAGTTAGCACTTTAAATTATGATCTAAAGGGAGTTGTTATGACATGGTGGGAAACTCATCGCAATGACCAATATGAATGGGATGACACTTGTGAGCTCATGATCAATAAGTTTCAACTACCATAGTTTATCCACAGTAGTTGGACATTCTTTCAAAAAGGTGAGTGCCCCAAAATTCATGTGCATAATTGTGTTGAAGTTTGGAATGAGGAACATGTCACACCAAAATACTTGGTCCACATCTTCCACTATACACTTGCTCCACTACCAGCAGCATGGTACATGCACCAACAATGTAGAAAAGAGACCAAGTATTGGGCACAACTGTAGAGTGATTTTATATAAACCTTTGTGTTCTAAGATGAAAATACACTGGTCCATAATGCATTGCAGAAACTCAAGTATTTTTTGTGACATGGTTGCACAGAAGACTTAAGCACCACAACAAAATCTACTACACAGAAAAATGTAACCTCTGATCTTAATGAGACATTACAAAGGTACAAATTTTATAAGAAGGAAGAATAAGCTTTGACATAGCCATGCCACCACATACAAGATGAGGCACAGGATAGTGAAGATTCAGATTTTGATGGTGACCTAGACCTGAATGATTTATTTAAGCCTGAGCAACCTATAGAACCACTCAAGGACACTGATGAAACACTGACTGGGGAAGATAAGTTGTGCACCATCTAAATTCCTAAATATGAAGGGCAAAGGAGTATATAAGAATTTGTAAATTATGAAAAATATAATATTTATCAACAACATATGAAGAAGCAAATTCCTAACATTGAAACTGAGGAGGTTTCAAAACTAATACGCATAGGTGATTATTAGACAAAAACTAAAATTTTAGAAGCTTTACAACTCCTAAGGGATTACCAAGACATCTTTCC
This sequence comes from Torreya grandis, assembly GCA_037957365.1. Classification (NCBI taxonomy): domain Eukaryota; kingdom Viridiplantae; phylum Streptophyta; class Pinopsida; order Cupressales; family Taxaceae; genus Torreya; species Torreya grandis. Next base: position 1,294,365 of record JARHVA010003390.1, read on the forward strand.
CACCAAACTCTTAGAAGTTCAAGGAGTCGACCCATCTCTTGGCAAGATGCAAATTGAACTGAAGGAGTGCGCATGACCAGTCAAGAAGCAGCCATATAAGCTCAATCCAAATATTATGCTGAAAGTAAAGGCTGAATTAGATAGAATGTAAGACATAGGAATAATCTATCTAGTAGAAAAAGTTGATTAGGTAAGCCCCATGGTAGTTCAACCTAATAAAATAAGAGAAATCCAAGTATGTGGGTACTACCACATTCTGAACGATGCTTGCATAAATGATCCATTTCTAATACCTTTCATAGATGAAGTTTTGGAGTCTATCATAGGACACGAAGTATATTCTTTCACGGATGGGTTCAATAGATATCATCAAATTCCAATAACAGAAGAGGATATATCTAAAACAACTTTTACAATATAATGGGGTTCTTTTACACATAAGGTCATGCCTTTTGGCCTTAAGAATGCACCTTCAGTGTTCTCTCACGTAGTGGTTACAACATTCAAGGATTTCATTCATGGCTTCCTAGAAGTTTACTTTGATGATTAGGCAGTCTTCTCCCTATTCAAAAAACATTTTTCCAAGCTATTTTTAATGTTGGAACAATGTCGAGATCTATGCATCACCTTGAATTTGAAGAAATGCTTATTTTTTACATCATTTGAAGTTTTTCTTGGACATTTAGTATGTAGTGAAGATATTCTAGTAGATTAGGCAAAAATCATAGTAATACTAAGTATGCCTCCACCTATTAGTTCCACTCAAGTGCACTCTTTCTTCTAACATATGGGCTACTACTAAAAATTTATCAAAGGTTATGCATCTATTTCATCTCTACTAGAAACTTTATTGTGCAAAAATGCAAAATTTGTTTGGACCTTAGAATGTCAGGCAACTTTTATTGGGCTAAAATAACAACTAGTTATTGTGCCCATAATAGTTTTTCTAGATTGGAACAAGCCTTTCCACGTACATGTAGATGCTCTAAGCATCATAGTTGGTGTTGTACTTGCACATCCAAGAGATGGTGCACTTGACCATACTATCCACTTTTCTAGCTAGAAACTATTTGACATAGAGAAAAACTATAGAACCACTGAGCAAGAAACACTAGCCATCGTGTTTTCACTTCAAATTTTTTGTCATTATCTACTTACAACATTGCTTGAAGTCTTTACTGACCATCAAGCCCTATGATATTTGGTCAACAAACGATGCTAGGAGGATGAATCTCTCAATGGTTGATGTTGTTCCAAGAGTTTTAATTCCACATACATGTCAAGCCAAGAAGGGAGAATGTAGGACCAGACCACCTCAACCATATCCCAAATAGGAAAGAGCCAGAAGGGTTACAAGAAGACTCTTTTGATGCCCATATTTTATGTGTCTCTATGATTCCTAAAAAAATTGAAGCCATTTCCAAATTCCTCGAACAAGAAATATTCCCTATACACTTTCAGGAATGGGATAAAATGTAGTTTGTGACTAGAGCACTACCATATACCATTATTAATGGACTTCTATATTACTTGGGAAAGGATGAAGTCTTACACAAGGTTATCCTCGAACATGAACAACCTCAACTCTTGGAGTAATCTCATAAAGGAGTCATAGGAGGACATTTCATAGGAGAGGATATAACTAGAAAGATTCTATAGAGTGGACTATGCTGGCCAATTTTGTTCCAATATAGACACAAAGTTACACAACATTGTAATGTCTACTAATGCATGGGTAGACTTCTCCAAAAATATGAGATGTCATTACAGCCCCTATAGAAAAGTAGTCTTTCAAATAATGGGGGATTGATTTTGTCAAACCAATCAACCCACCAAGAAATTGCAATAAAGCAAGGTACATCATTACTACAACAGACTATTTTACGAAGTGAGTTGAAGCTATTGCCACACCTAGCTATGGTATGAAGGATGCAACAAATTTCTTATATGAAAATATCATTACTAGGTTTGGATGCCCTATAAAATTAGTCAGTGATAAAAGAATGCACTTTATAAATAACACCATCAAGGCCTTGGCTGAAGAGTTTATGATCTACCATCATAAAATCACTACCTATCATTTGTAGGTTAATGGCCAAGCTGAAGCCTCTAATAAGATACTAAGGAAAATACTTACAAAAAATTGTGATGTCACACGAGATGACTAAGAAGATCACATTCCTACAATCTTGTGGGCATATCACACACATTATAAAATAGCTACATGATTTATGGCATTTTAGTTGGTGTATAGTCTAAAAGTAGTCATGTCGATAGAATATATAGTACCAAACCTATGTATTGCCATGGTCATGTGACTTAGAGATCGTGAGGCTCTTATTAATCAGCTTCTAAAACTAAATCAGATGGATGAATTTAGATGTAGAGTAGTATGGATATAGGAAGTGCACAAGAAAACCTAGAAAGCCTGGTATGATAGAAACTTGTGCCAAAAATAATTTCACAAAGATTAGGTAGTTTTATTGTATGACAATCAGTTCAGAGCATTCTCAAGAAAAATAAAAATAAGATGGAAAGGAACCTACATTACACATGACCTAACATAGCAAGGAACCATGGTTTTAATGTATCTTCAGGGAATTGTGTTACCAGGGTGGGTAAATGGTTGTAGGGTTAAGCCCTACTGCTAATAGTTTATTGATCTCATTTCATAAGCTAAGTGGGTGTTGAGTAGCACCATGTAGATTAGGATTTCCCTATTTTGCATGTTTTGTGTGTGTTTATTTTCTATTTGTTTGTTTGTAGATGATCTCAGCAACAACATTTTTGAAAACAAAGACCAAGCATCGTGTGCACCAGACATGTGTAGGAGGATCCACATGTACCACTGAAAAAGTCAAAGAGCAATGACTAAAAAATATTAAGTTTGGGAAAGATTCCAAAACATCCCATAAACAAGATATCCATTAGATAAAAATCATCCATCGGAAGTAAATTCAAGATCCAAGGGTCGATTGATGCGATCTTCAACAAATCGGTGGCTAGTCAACATCAACTACTCATACCCCTTGTACAGACACAAAATAACATAACGACATAACTCCACACATGCACTAATGACTAACTAATTTAATGGCTAGATAAAATGGAGATTTGCCACATCTACCATTGCATTCAAGATGACTAAATAGCTAAGTATGGTCTAGACATAGAATCCAAGAGGCACCAAATCCATAAAATCTAAGTTTGAACACCAAGTTCACATTTCATCCTTAGAATATTTTCATGAGCTATAACTATCAATAGCCAAACCATTTTCATTGCATAGAGCATTTAAATTACTCTCACATCATCATGGATACCATGCAGCTAATTTGACCCCTCTTTGAAGCACAAAAGGAAGCCATGGGTGTTGACATGGTGCTTTGGCAAACCAAGTACAGTGATCAAGATCTATTTCAGTACCTCCATGAAGTTGAGCAAAAGCTCTTTTGCTCTAATATTATTGATGTGGTGTGACCACTTGCTCTCATAGCTCCCCACTAATTTTAAAACATAGACATTAAGCACTTATTGTGGATGTCAACATTTGGTGACCTAGGAGAGATAATTCAAGTATTGTTTAGGCAATACAATGAGGGCACAATCTATTTGGGCCTAGATGAGACTATGATAATCAACACACAATCCATGGCCTGAGCCTTGGGCATGTATGCACATGGAGATTCCTTACCTCTTTATAAGACCAAAACACCTCCCATCTTGCAAGAAGTCTGAGACCTATATGTGAAACAAAAATGAGGGATTCCCATTGATGAAATCCCTGATGAACCATTATGTATTCTCATCTAGTGCATCATTAGAAGATTTTGGCAGATGACCAAGTCTGCCAAGCAAATACTTAAGGGAGTTAGGGACATCATTCACAAGATGATCCACTCGAATGAAGAATTTAATTGGCCCAAGTACTTCATCTAGGAATTAATCATAAACATTAAAAAGTGCCACACCACTCCTAGGTAAACATTCTAGTATCATTTTTTGATCTTTCTACTTTGCTTCATGTAGTATAAATCACTAGAGGGACAAGTAAACCTAGATATTGATTATTGGTCGACATAATAGTTTTATAACATAATATGGATGCAAGAATGTGGAGCCCTCGCACATGAGGGGAAGTTCAAAACTTGGTGGAAGGAGTGCCTAGACCCCATTGCCACACACCCCAAAGTGCCACCTGATGTCCTTAGTCCCTGGGTCAACATGCTATAGTCACTCTACTTCTCAAGGGAGTCTTTATCACAATTCATGAGTTGTCATGCTCACCATTCAAACTGCTCCCCTTATTCATCATGATGGATATGGTGCAGGCTAAAGTGGCCAGACAAAAAGAGCACATAGCCAGATGAGCAACCCCTTTACAAGTTATACCATCAGGTGTAGATATTCCTATTACATAACAACCAGAGTTAGCATCAATCTCATAATATCAAAAGGGGATGCGTAAATCAAATTTTTATTTAGTGTCCCCTCTCCCAAAGTGAAAAACATGTAACACGATGACCTAGAAGGATGATATAAAGGTATCACAAATAGTTAGTTCCTGCAACCTCATGGAGATGGGTATCAATATGTAGGAAGTCTACCAGGTCATGTTGGTAGACATGGTTAGAGACTACTATGAGGAGGAGGAGAAAGAGTTCTTTTTCTAGAAGATGGTGTGCGCAGTGAAAATCTAGAAGTAGGTTCTACCTGAACTATGGGTAGAACTCTTAGCTTGTATACCTTCCATAACTTTTGACATAGTTTGAGAAGAGGTGGAGCAACTTTAGTGTAGAATGGACTTCTTCCATCCTTCAACTGCTCTAACATTCATACTTGACATCATCTTTAAACCCCTACCAGAGAGTCCATTGGAACAACTTGTGTGTAGGCCCAAAACATGGTAGGAGGAAATAGTCTCCCCTACCTTGGAGGAATGCACATTTGGTTGACCAACTGTTGCACAAGAAGCACAACCTACTCCTAAATATTCTGCACCGCCACCATAACGTAGACTGGTCACAATCGATAGAAAGAAGCAATAGGTTCCATGTTCAGAGATACAACCAAATGATTCCCCACCATCACCATAGGCACAAGAGGTTAAGTAAATTACACAAGAGCAGCCATCAGGGAAGAAGCCACTTACACAACTGAACACAGGCTCAAGAAGGAAGAAAAGAAGAGAATGAAAGAAGTGAAACAACAACAAGAAACACATCAAGTTGAAGAAGCTAAGACATCATAAAAGGCCAAGGATGCATAGGTAGACATGAAAATGGTCCAAGAGATGGCCAAGTAGGCCTAATAAGTAAGTAGTCATCATAACACAACAAGCATAGGAGGAGAAAGAGAAAAAATAAAAATAAGATGTAGAAAAACAAAAATAAGATGCAGTAGATCAGGCACAATGGAAGGCAGAACAAGTTTCCAGGAATAAGGAGGAGGAACATAATGAAGCCCTGCAGTAAAAATAAGTACATGCACAAGTATAAGCCCAGGAACATGCCCAAGCTATGTTGGAACAAGAGAAGAGGAATATAGAAGAATAACAGAGGAAGAAAGAAGAAGAAGATAAAAAGTAGAAAGAAGAAGAAGATGAGAAAAAGAAGAAAGAAAAAGAGGAATCAGAAGAGAAAAAGAGGAATCAGAAGAGAAAAAGAAGGAAGAGGAAAAGAAGAGCAAGAAAGGGGAAGAGGACAAGAAAAGAGAGGAAGAAGAAAAGAATAAGAAGCAAGAATAAAAGGAGGAGGAAGAAGATAGAAAGAAGAAATAGGAAGAAGAGGTCAAACAAAAGATGACTAAAGACAATACACAACAATTTAAGTCGATAACAGAGGCCACAACACAATAATAATCTCCACCCACAACTCAGGTAGGATATTAGATGCAACATCTTCTAGTAGGAGGTGTTTGGATTTGGGACATCCCTATAGTCACTACTTGATGCACTACCTTTTCACTTCCTCTAGCTACTATGCCACATCTTGACCCTACAGCCTCAACAAGCACATTGGCCACACTCTCAATCAACCAGGAGGCTTCACTTGATGTCTCTTGGTTGCCTTTGAAGAAATAGTTGGAGGGCGTCACAACTTTTCAAGAATCCATCACAGAAAAGGCCACCTCCCTAGAACAAGAGTGGGATCAGACAAGGGTATAGAAATGTGGATTTCAGGGGTCATCTTTAGGAAGCAAAAAATATTATCAAAGATACTTGCCCAGAATTGGCCTCTTGAGTAATGAGGGACTAAGTGATGTCAGACTATAGTAAGATCAAGACCTTGGTCTTAGAGCTTATAAAGGATTGGTGTGCAATATAACTTCACTCAGTTAGCATCTTGGGTCACAGTTTGAAGACTAACACCCTATATTTGATCACTCTGCTAGAGGAATATCAAGGCATGATTGACATCTTATCCCTCCAAGCCCATCATCTCACATACAATATTCTGGACTAGAAGCAACATCTTGACAATTCCATTACCAACTCTAGTGCATACTTCACCATAACTACCATGGCTAACACAACCATGCACATCAAGACTACCTTGACTGATGAAACTAACCTTGCTCTCTATAAATCTTTCAATGCTAGGGATAATATGTGTGATCGACTACTCAACTGGTAACAAGACCTAAGGCACAACATATTTGCAAGTCTTCAAGCAAAATGGCATGCAAAAAAATTGAAGCATCTGTGCACAAAAATTTAACTAAAGGTCAGCAATACAAAGGTATAAATGAGTACCACTGAGGACTTGGACTTGAAGGAACTCATTAGATGTTATGCATAAATGCTTATCCTAATTTTCATGGTTTAGGAAGTGATGCTCGATTCGGATGCATTCAAATATGACCTAGATCCATGTTGTAGTGAGGTAGCATTGATCATCAAAGTACCTCTATAAAAATCACCATCAGAGCTCCAGTAAGAACTCACACAATACATGGTTTCTCAGTCTGGGGTTAAGGATCCTACTAGCCAGCCTTCTTCCTCAGCAACACCACCTCCTTCCAGTTGAGTACTATGTAATGCATTATTTTTGAAAAAAATTGTAAATTTTTGAGTAAGTTTTTGTATTAGGGATGATTAGTGAGACAAGTGGGCTAGGATGGTTGAAAACCCATAAAGGGAGGCCACTTGGATAAGCCAACTTATTGAAAACTTAAAAAGGTGGTAGGTTGGTACGCTACTTAGTTGAAAACTTAAACGGGTGGCTAAGTAGTGCAAAAGAGGTGAAAACTAGAAACGATGCCTTGAGTGATTACTGTGAATCTTGTTAGTCTACCTATTTTTTTAGATTTTACTCTCAATGCACAGTCATATGAACCTATGATGTTTTAGGATGAGAAAATATTTTAAGTCTGGAAAAGTGATGGGAGAAGAAAACAAATAAGTAAATCTATGTAGGATATTCTTTGAATATTTATGCACTATGTATGAAATTGTGGGATCTATGTATTTTGTCTTTTCCTCCATGAGTTGTAAAGGAATATAAGATGAATAGTCTCCTATCTTTGGTGCCTATGTGTGATAAGAATATGAATAGTCAGAAACTATAATAACTATAAATATGTATGTTTGTATGAAGAAGATGATGACCCTTTTGTTGAGATCAATATAGACTTTCTAGTTATGGTTACCTATCATATTTATTATGCTATTTCTTATCTATATTATAATTTTTAATCTTATCTAAAGTAATTTGAATGCTCTGCATACCTTAAGGAATCTCTGGATTATTCCTAGTTCCTAGCTATCACACTATAACTCATCTCTATCATGCCTCAGTTAATTATGAATTCTTTGTACCATCTTCTATAGTATACCAAAACTTAACTATCCTCATCCTTAGCATGTTCTTTTGCATCAAAAACATATGCTAACACTAACAATCACTTGGAAAATCTATTGCACATTGAGCAAACAAGCACTATTTATTCTAATTCTAATTCTGAAGCATTCTAATAGTCATAGGATAAGTATGAATATATTTTATTTTAAGTTAAGGGGACTCATCATCAAGCATTTATAACAATATATCTAGTTTCATTAATATAAAAAAGTCAATATTCACACACTCACTCTACAAGGCAGAACTACATTAGTTTGAGGCCATTTTGGGCTATGTAGATAGCATTCAGATTATGTGGGGATTTCTGAGGATGGATCAGCTATTCCACTTTCTTGATTCCCCCATTAGAATTTGATATCTATTGTGTTTATTATGTAGGAGCTAGGGTTTTATATTTTTAGGTCTTCCACACAACTTAGAACACATTGTCAAACAGTAAACCCTCACAGACAAGTGAATGCACCTAGATTAGAAAATTAGTCACATAGTCAACCATGACATGGCTAAAGTAAATAGATAAGGTCTTAGTGTGTCTTTATCTTCTTACTGTGGCCTTGTCTTATCATAATTTAAATTCTTGTTTTTAGATGTGACATAGTTCATAGGTATTTTTAGTGATCCAGTCATAGTTATCCTATAAAATCAATACAAAATTAGTTTGGGCTAAGTTTGCATATCTTGTCTATTTACTATTTTTAGCCTATTTCTAATTCTGTATTTTACAATCAAATCTATATATCTATGTAGATATAAATTAATTTTCAATAATTTAGTTGTGATTAACATTTAATTGTTACATAAAATAGTACACACTAAACATTCTGGTGAACCCATTTTTTATAAAACACTGCTTGTTGTTTACTTTATTTTTGTCTTAAGATTTCATTTAAATATCTCTAAATTCTTGACATTGAAATAAAATAGCCTTCAACATTAGATATAAATTTGAAACCACAAATCAATCTTCTTCGACCTTCGAGTAATCTGAAATTAAATATTTTTAGTGTCACCTCGGATAAACATCTAACATAGAATCTATTTCTTTCGACCTTAGTTTGAAATTATTTGATCTCAATACACAATTTTTTTTTAAAAAAAAATTTATATTTGACTATGATTGTTTTTAGAAATGTGTTTTGACAATTTTAAAATGACATAGTGATTGTCATTACAGGGTACATGATGGTCTATTTTTAAGACATAGTGGTGTGAGGGGTTTTACCCCAATACTTATAACCATTGTACAATACTGAACGTAGAGTTTAGTTTCCACATGCCTCATAATATATTAAAAATACCTAGGGTCCCTTTTTTACACCATAGGAATCCTCTTTTAATCGCTTGATTTGTGGTATACCTGAGAGAAGCATATCTCTTTGGCAGGTTACTCTCATCGTACCCTTGTAAATGGAAAAGTTCATTACATGAACGATTTATCCTTTGTAGTTAAGGCTTTGAAATATTAAGCCAAAACTAATTTAAGAATAATAAATTATGTTTGAGAGCCCACATAATCATTCAAACCCTTGCCTAGATCACCCTTTACACCTTGATTTCTACTTTTATTGTATTCATAATAATTAGACACGTTAATTCATAATGGGATCAATCAGTGAATTTTCCTCTCATATGTTGCATAGGATTATGAAATTCATTGTTCCATATTGTATTCCCTTTTAACATGTTATTCATTATGTTTAATCATGGATAAAATATAAATCAAATTGAGAGGATAACATGTACAATATAGACCATCAAGCACTTTTCAATTCTTAAATTTACAATTTTATATCCTATAATAATTATATGAAAACATTTTCATCATCAAAAGATATTGTTTTCACCATTTGGGGGAAAGAATCCATAGACATTTCACACAATATTTAAATAAGAGTTCTTGGATACAAATAAGAGTCCACCTCTTGTGGACAAATCCAACTTAGCCCATCTCCTAATATTATACTTGTTCCTAATACCTATCATTATAACATCTAATCCGAATTAATTCCTATCACAACTGAATGTGTGAGACCCTATTTTGACATCACTCCTTAGTATATATTTGGTGGACTTGATGGATATATGTTACACTATTTTGAGGCATGGGTTGCCCAAACTTTATATTTTGTTGACATCATAGACATTGATTACCCAGTTTAGTATATTTTATTTTTATGCATGGTTATTTATGAGTAGATATACCTTGTTATCGAAATGTTGATATTCAATATAATAATGTTCTAATTTTGTGAATTCATAGCTGATTATATTGAATTAACCAAGATATATGATTATCTTATAGAATTTTTACAATGAAAATTATTCTAGTTCATATTATTCTAGATATAAATTATTTTTCCATGGATGTATTTGATGTTGCATTGAGTGTGTAGGTTGTAGGTGGCCAAAGGCAAGATTACGAGGGACTCGGGCATGCTTTGAGGAATCATATGCACATATAAAATCATCTTAAACCTTTAATCTTATACCTTCCTTTCTTTTCAAATTGTTAATTATATTATTTTGTGTCTTTTATATTCTTTATTATTTTTTAAATTTTGGTGTTATGAAATAAACCTCTTCTAAGTATTAGCAATCGAAGTTGTACCTTGTGAAGTAGACTCTTCAGTTCTCATTCAAACTTGGACTAATATTGGATTGGTCTAAAGGTTATGGGATACCTAAAGCTAGACCAAACCTATAGATTATGAGGATAGCTCCTATGATATATCAACATTGAATCCTCTTACTAAAATCTATTTTGCTTTGGGTGTGAAAAGAGTTAGAAAGACAACTAAAAGGGAAAACCTACACTAGTGATGGTGATACACCTAAATGATTCATCCACTCAATCTTGTACTCCTAACAACACTAATGAACCAGAAATGGACTAAAAGACTATCTCTAAGGCTTCTCATGCAATAGTGTTTTACATGGAGGTCATGGTGAGTGACTTAACTTGGAGGTGAAGGGAGAGAGGTCTGCTTTGAGACACTTCCAACCAGGTTACACTTCAAATTTGATCACCAACCTTTGACACTTCATATAACTTGCATAAGACAACTCATCAATTTATAGGTGTGGAAAGGACTATTGAAAAAATATAGTGTGAACTTATATTTAGTGTGAACATATATTGGTGAGTATTATTATTGTAAGTTATTTGGTTGAGTAAATCACGTAGAGTAAAATAATACAAGGATATTAGTTGTTAGAATAACCATCCTATATTTGTGATAGGGGTTGTTCATTGTTAGTTATTGTTAGAATAACTAACCTTTAATATTAGAGAGTGATATTCCTATATAATTGTAAAGGATTGATTAATAATATGATGAAGTTGATTGACCAAAATATTGTGCTCTACACTCTCGAGCTTAGGCTCCTTCATGCATTATGGATTAAATCCTAACAATTATATCAAAACAGGGTTCTTGGACCTCTTTGATCACCCTCCGTCCCATTGTTCTTGAATTCAACAGTTCATATACTATAGCGTTTCAGTGCGGACCATGTGCAACCATTATTGTTATGATATACATTTGCTTGCATATTACCAATCGCTTGCAAAGTAGACCTTGTGCAAGTTTTTGGTGTTCACCATCCATATGCTCTATCTTTCATATTATTCATTCTCTACTCAGTTCTTTCATCTCTATTTTATATACCGATTGCATTTCATATAAAAAAATATAGAAAATTAGTTTGGAATAATGTCAGTGAAATCATTATATCTTTTTTGTTTCTCAATGAAATTAAATGATTCAAATTATTTTGGAAAGTTATTTCAAAGGGGAAAATTATGCAAATACAAGGAGTTATCCATAGTTGAAAAGTGTCATTTTACATCATTAACGAGCTATCGAAATAGATTGTATAATGCAACGATCTCCCCTCTATACAGATTGAATCTCATGGCTTCATCAATCACACCTCTTTGCATATGTGGCTTGGTGATCTCGACTTGACTATTCAAATTTGATCCTTAAGGTGATGGACTCCTCCAAACCAAAAACATAGCCTACCAAACTCTCATCCCTATTATATAGCTTCAACATTGTTGATAAGAGGTTGACTCTCTGATAGCATACACAGTTGTCACCATCCTCTCCTCATGGCTCTTGCATTCTACCACTTTCTTTCAAATCCTCCTCAACACACCTGCAAACCTATTCTTTCATGGACCGATTCTCCATTAAAAGAGTCTTATTTTTTGGTATTTGTGTTTATCTTTAAGGTTTAGATTTTTTATTTTAAGTATTATTATTAATTTCGTTATAAACTTTTGTTAAGTTTTTTTTTTTTTAATTCTATAATTGTAGGTTTTAATATTTTATGTTTAAATAATAATTCTTGGTATTTCATTTCTTGAAAAGTTTTTTTGGCATGAAGTTTACTTTAATTTGTGGTACTAGTTTTTTATTAGGTTTTAATGGTATGATTTGTATTTTTTTGATTTAAAAAGTGTTTTTCATTTTTTATTTTTAAGTGTTTAGCTTTTATATTTTAAGTTTTTTTTTAATATTTAGTTTATGATTTTATAATTTTAAAGTCTTTACATTTATTATTTTTAATATATAGTTTTTGTATTTTAATTACAATTTTATTATGTTGATTTTTAGTTGTAAGCGAGTCATTATTTTTAAAAATAAAGTTGTGTTATGTTTAATGTTGTGTTTTTTTGTCTTTTTGAGTATTGTATATATCTTATCAACTTTTAGTCATAAGTCATCAAATAAATTTTGAAAGATAGCTTTTAATGAAATGAGATTTTTATTATAATTAATTTCATGTTTGTAATGGATATATTATTAGTTGAAACTGACATCCATAAATTCATGCTAAGGGAGGGAAGATTGAAAAATATAGTGTGAACATATATTGGTGAGTATTATTATTGTAAGTGATTCGGTTGAATAAATCACATAGAGTGAAATTATACAAGGATATTAGTTGTTAGAATAACCATCTTATATTTGTGATAGGGGTTGTTAGTTGTTAGTTGTTGTTAGGACAACTAAGCTAATATTAGAGAGTGATATTCCTATATAATTATAAAGGCTTGATTAATAATATGATGAAATTGATTGACCAAAATATTATGCTCTGCACTCTCGAGCTTTGACTTCTTCATGCATTATGGATTAAATCCTAAAAAGGACATGACAAAGGATGATTCATACCACTTATACACATCTAAAAAAGAATATATACACTATAATTCAATCATATAAAAAATGTAATATTCCATTTTATTAATCCAAGAGGTTACAAAGTTCAATCTTGGCAGAGTTTCCTCATGCCCAAGAGAGGGAGTCCCCAAACAAGGCCTAAAACCTTGAATATATAGCAAATGATAAGAAAAGAAGAATAATGGCATGGAGGAGATAATAAAATATTCTCAATCTATCATTAACTCAAGATTACTTCAGTTACATCTTGTGACAAACAGTCCTTAAAATATCTCTCTGTGTTTGTTGTTCTTTTATGATCTTTGAATGAGTTGTTGGGCATTGAAAATGAGGTGGAGGATGTGGTTGAACTGTTCAATCTCCTCTTCAAGCATGATACACCCTTATTTTATCAAATAACTCCTATACTTTGCCACTTAAGGGTTAGTTATGTATGTGATTAGAACTTAAGATCAATTTTGCATGGATTGCCACTATCTCAAGGGTTAATTATGCATGGATTGACACTTAAGCCAAATGCATGGATTAATTCTTGACTATTAAGTATCAGTTATGTGGCATGATTACTCCACATTAACTCTCATCAATAGCCTTCTACATCATTTTCCATTTTACTTAATTGACCAAGTATATCTACTAGGCCAATTAGGCCTAGTAGCCTAACTACTTGCATTTGATGGCCATGAAAGTTGCATGAAACCTTGATAACTTGTGAAAACATGATTTTTAGGCTTGAATCAATGCTACACACCATGATATAGATCTCCTTGATCAAGAAATACCTACAACCTTTTCAAACTAGGTGATTAGATCATCTTGTCCTTCACTCCTGCAGACTAGCTAATCAGAAGAGACTCACAGAGGCATTTACAAGCATGGTTTTGAGCATCTAATGCTTTTAAAAGGTGAAATTTTTTCCAAACAACCATATCCAATGATTGGTATCTTCTTAAACTACTTTTTACCTCTCTTTCTACTCTTTTTCCCCAAAAAACATTATTTTATAATAGGTCCATATAGTTTCATACAACATGGTACCATGGTTAGGACCCTCTCTGAGTATACTTCATGTTTCAAGTGTTAATAAGGTGATTCATGGGTGTTTAGATGCAATAAATTTTAGTTTTCTCAAAACTAGTCTGTAGTAGGGTTTAGGGAGGGTTTTGGAGGTCCACCATATTGATGATGGTTCATAAAGTACGGACCTCTAAATTAGAACTTATTTTCATATATCTTTAGTCTATAAACCCCTTCAACTTTCCTGAGAATCTTGGGTTCCCATGCAAAATGTGTGCACAGATATGTACGTAGAGAAGTAGGCTTATGGCTCTCTACATGCATTCTAGACCTAATTGTAGTCTAAGCAATGGTTCATAAAATTAATATCCTCAATAAAAATCAATCCTCCATTTTATTTAAGTGTGCTAAGGTTCCTAACTCTTGATCATAGCATTTGACTCAAGTCTTTAAGTGGTAAAAGATATAAGCATTGAAAATGATGGGTCGAATTGGCTGCCTGGACTGTATACTTTGAGTTAGCTTCCAAAGACCAAATTGATATTTATTTTGTTTCTCTCTACTTTAAAAAAATCTATTAAGACCTGAATCTTATCCTTAAACCTTATCTTGGTGTCATCTTTCTTAATAAAGTTTGAGAGTGCCTCCATGTGATGGTGGAGCTTTGTAGGTCTTAAAACTAGCTTTAGGCCTAATACTGAATGTTAAAGGTTTATATGTCATGTACATAGTTTATGATTTTAAAACCATCATAATATCCATTCTCCCACCTACTATAACCTCCTAAAACTACCTTTAAGTGACTCAAAATCCAACTTTACTCCTATCCCATGACTATGCCTGTAGGTAACACTATTAGACTGTGTTTGTGAGTGAACAAGGGTCTACATGATCTTTCTCATTTTAATGTAATTTGGATATATTTTTAAACTCTATAACAAATTTTCAAGTCTATTCAAACCCTCAAGTCCAAACTATGCTTTAACTATGTCCCTACATACTCAATACAGTCAGCTTAGGGTTTAGGATTTACTAGGCTTGAGTAGCCCCAAGACTAATTTTAGTGTTTTAAACCTCCAACTAAGGTTGTTACATCTTTAAAACACACTATACGTCCATATAATTGATCTATCATCCTTTATCAACCTTTTAAAAACCCAAAACTATGCATATAACGTCAAACTCCATGTTTAGGCCTATATTAGGTCTCTGGCCTTAACTAGCCCTCAAGAGCATGTTGTCTTCAAATCCTGAATGTCACATACTCTAAAGAGTATAATCATATTCTATCATCACCTATTCATTTCTCAAAACCCCTTGATGAAGTTCCAACTGTCTGTCTTGCCTTCAAACTTCTCAATAACTCATTTAGTCTCATGAAAGGCTACTAGCAGACTAGGGTCTGTTTAAGATAGAACAATGATTGTTTCCACTATTATAATAACCCTTATGATATAATTTATATATTATTATAGTTATAATGAATAATTATAACAAGTTTTAAGACCTAAGTACCTGTATAGAGGCTTCAAAACTTCTATTTCTCACAAACTGGCCTTAAGGCGTTGACTGTGTGTGTATGACTGTGTATGCATGAGGTTTTGAGTCTGATTTTACCATCTGAAATGAAATTATATGAGATATTAGGATAATAAAGGATATGATTTGAGTTTGATAATTATTCAAATTTGATCTTTCACCATTCACCTTGAAACCTTTCCATCATTTATTCTCACCTAAGATCAAAACCTTGATCTTCAACCTTTAAAACTCAGTCATTAAGGGTTTTTGAAAACTTATTTGTATGGACTAAGTACCATTTCACTCTCATCATGTTAAAATATGTGAATTGGATACTTGAATGAGAAATTAGATATCATAATTGTTTTGAAGTTTGTATACTCACCTTCCATAGACTCCTCCACTAACAATTACCTTGAATCCAACCTTTAGTTCATACCATTATCTAAGCTAAAGTGGTATGGTTGTAAGTGTTCTTTTACTTACCAAACTGAGGTGAAATGTCCAAAAATAGGGGTATTTATCTTTGAGGTGAAGTTATCCCTTAAATAATGTCCATTATCTCTTCATAATAGCATGTAGAATCTAGAAAAATCCTAGGTTCTTATCCACAACCCATTACTTACCCTGTCTTGCTCTTGACTGATTGTCATCAATTTAGAATACTATTGTATGTGTCTATATAGGCACTCTTATACCATAACCTTGTAGTGAAAATCCCTTTTGGATGTCCCTGATGTCCTTTATACTTGATTTTCTTTAGAATACTTCATTGACCCTCTTCAACCTTGAACTCCTATAGAATCCAATTTTCATTTCACCACTATGATTTAGGAGACATGAAGATGGTTGTAGGTGACTATTGAGCTTTGCATGAGATAGTATTTTGATGAGGTGATGAGTTCAGTTGGAAAAGACTCAACATTGAAACTTTGATCACTCATTTGAAACCATCTCACCATTCATTTTTCCTAAGACCAAGGCCTTGATGCTCACTTTCAAAACACAATCATTATGAGGCTTGTCAAACCTTGTTGTATAGACTGAGACAATCCAAGCATGGTATATAAGATGTATGTATTGAAGAAGGGTTGATGATGTTATTTCAGTAACTGAATCCTATTTCCTTTACCTTACAATATTTCCTCACTCACTATGAGCTTTTAAAAGACTCTTCTAGCATATCTTGACAACTTTGAGGTTATTTGTTGTAGGTGGTCATTTTACACCTCTATACAGACTATTGGTAGTGTTGGGAAGTTATTTTCATGATGCACAATGGTAAAAATACCTATGTTACTCATTTTTTATCCATTTTCCTTGAAGGAGCATGAATTTTGTCACAATTTTGGTAGAATGGAGAATAAATAAGGAACACAAGTTACCTTACCTTTCACAAAACTACCTTAAAAACTACTAATAAGGATAATTTTCAAGTTGTTTGTCTCCATCTCTTGATTCTCCTTGTCGGATTGCACTAGGATCATGTCAGTCTTCTTGATTTTCTTGACTAGTCCTTTCCCTAATGTCATTGAACTTGATTCGAGATGACCACCATGGTGTATTAAAGACCTTTTGCTTCTTTTGGTGAGGCCTTGACTATTGTAGGTGTTGATTAGGAAACTTGGAATAGACCTAGTCATCCTAATGAGAAGATTCTTGATATACTTTAGTGTCATCTTGGAGTTCTCTATGAATGCATCCAATTCATCTTCTTCATAACCTCTCAGACCACATTCTTTACAATATCAATGGAATTCCTCATATGACAACCCTTTGATCATTGTCTTGTATGGTCTGAGATAGTCTTTAGTCCTTGTACGGTCTCAGATAGTCTTTAGTCCTTCTTGGCCTGATGAGCTTTCTTAGTCATCTTTACTTGAATTGAGTTGATAGAGAAGGATTCAAAAAGAGTTAAGACAATCACCCTATTTTGTTTTCAATTTCTTCAATATAAATTTGTTCATTATAACCTCCAAACCTCTTGAAACTTATATCAGTATGTTTGGCTATAGGTGGTTGTAGATGAAGATCTCACAATGAGCCTTACATTGAGTTGTTGTTTCTTTGAATTTAACACCTCATACTTTGTCAAATCAATTTAAACCTCTTAGACACTCTTTCAAGAGTTCACATAGCTTAATACAAGCATCATGCCACCTCAACTTACCTTCAATCTATTGTATGGATTGGTATGGATAATGCCTCTTCTTAAGAGCTTGTGTATCAAGGATGGAGTATTTAGCCCATTTTAAAGACTTGTATGATGATAGAAGGCAATGAAAAGAATATTAATACTTGGAGAAGTGTAATAAATCCTTTTCAAAGTTTTGAGCACTCTCAAAATTCTCTACAATCTATATAGGCTTGTACTTAAAGGAAACAACAAGCTCCCATTAGAAAAATGTACATTGAACTACCACCTTAGACCTCTCATTGCTTCAACATGTTCAATATGAACTCAAGATCCTCACATGTGTGGGATGAATTTGAATAATGTCATGGAAAGGTGGTCCATACTCTTGACAAACTCCATAAACTTCCATTTTTTTGCCAGCATGCTTAGGAGAGGAGAAAATTTAGAAAACTGGTTGCTTGCCTGAATGAAGAATCCACTATAAGTGGCTTAGCTTATTAAGGATGGTTCATGAAGGATAGAGAACCAAACTAAGAAAAAATCCCCAAATATGGAAGCTTTATAAGACCCCTTCCTTTGCCCAAAATTCTAGATCTTGATATTCTCTCTCATGGCCATACCATCTACAAACCTGAAGGTCTCTCTTGAGTTGCAAAGAAACTAGGTGGATGAAGATAATCTATTTTGATCTTGTTTTAGATCCTTTTGGCTTGAATATTCTCTGAAACACCTGTAATGACTACCCTCTTCAAATTCCTAGCCTCCATTATATCAAAAAGTCTGTACAAACCCATGTTTTTGCATGAAACCACATGAAAAACACTGTATTTTACATTTTCTTCATACTTCAAGATTTTAACTACCAATTTATGGAAACATTATGAAGAGTATGAGTTAAAAATCATATTAAAATAAGTAAAAATCCTTTTGAGATCAAAATGGGGGCATATTTGACACCTGGGAGCTCTTTTGAGAGCAAAACTATGCTTAGACTTGAAGAAGAGATATTTCCAAAGCATGAAACATTTGACTTAAATAAATGACATGAATATGAAGGTGATTAAATGTATTATGAATGATTTAGTGGCCTTTTGACTCAAAATTTATCATTTAAAGACCTAAGACCTTTCTTTTAAATAATATACATAGCTTCACAAGGAGAATTGTCAATAAGAACCATGAAGAATACCTTATAGCCTTCCTAAAAGGCTTGAATGAGGATTTTATGTATTTTGATCATAATTCAAATATTCAAGCCATCCCCATACCTTACATATACCGAATATGCTATAAAATCTCATGATGAGTCATCAGCTTCCCTATTCACCATCTTCATTAAGGCACTTTTAGATCATAAGATCACTTGAATTATTTATCAAAGGAACTCCAAACATATTCAACAACATGAGGATACTTATCAAATTTTAAAAATGAGAAATGACCATGATAATACATTGAAACCCAATACAGTCAATGACCACTATTATGATCAAGCACATCACACAAGGACCTAAGACATCTAGGAGATATGGTGATCATAAATAGACTCAATGACATATCTAAGAGTGTTTTAAAAACTCCAAGAAACGAATAAGAGACATCATGACTTAGGATAGCTCCATGTAGAGGCTTAAGTGGATGTCATGAAAAGTTTTTAGTTGTAGGGGTTGGAATTTGGCCTTGACAACACAAATTGCCAACATTTTTTATGACTCCAAGGGGTTGACCAACCTATTTTTCAAGATAACTCACTGGCTTTTTATGACAATGATAGTCTAAAACATGACAACATAGTTTTGATGGCTACCTTGGACTGCTAAATGGATTTTGTACCTTGTGATGCCACTTCTGACTCCAAACAATAACAAGACACAAACATAAACAACAAAGAAACATAACTAAACTAAGAAGCACACATAACCTAAGGAAAATAAACAAAAAGGCAACAGACTACCACTTATGCTAACCACTTATTGAAACAAGATAATAAACTAAAATAACTAACTGTTAGAGGTACAATCACTGAGGGGGGGTGAATCAGTGATGTTAGATAATCCAATTCTAGTTCCAAAATCTTAATCATTTACCACATATAATCATGAAGCATACAAATTTATCATTGTAATGAACAAAGAAGATATAGCAAGATCAAACAGATAACACATGACATATATGAAAAATCCTCTTAGGGGATAAAACCCACTGAACTCTATAAGATAGACTATAGTCTTATAATGAAAAGATCTAATTTAGACCAAAAACAATTTATCAAGGAACACCCATCCCTTAATTTAGTGAGACACCAATCCCAAAAGGAGCTACTACCCTTGTCTAGTTGAGCACCCACAATAACTAGACCTTTTAACAAGTTTCACCTTGCAAGGACGAATAAACCCCCTAGGCAACCAAATACCCACCCAAATACCTTAAACAAATCATATTGAACACTTTTTGATACTCTTCAACTAATGATGACCAACTTTATTTGCACTCTTCACCTTCACTCTTTCACCTAAATAATCTCAAGGCCTTACTCGTTCAATTTGCCTCTTCTAGGCTCATTAGGTCCAATGACCTATATATCCACCTGCATCAGCGTGATAAAATAAAAATGACTGATAATATTTACTCTTTGATGGTCCTTATTCACATATACCTTCTCTTTCAAAGGTTTTCTACTTCAATTAACTCCCCACTTCCTTAACTAGCACAATTAGTCCAATTAGACCTTGTACTTATACCACTATCTTCCTTTAACACATATTGGTTGGCCAAGGTGCTTTACATATTTGAACCAAACTTAACATAGTTCCATACATACATTATATGTGATAACCGCACTCTTAATAGGTCGGTCATTGTTGCATTATCCCCAAACCACCATTAGGTCTTCATGAGACCTAAAACAATTAGGCCTTCATACTCACACATTACATGTGAGACTACTTAGACCACCTTCATCCTTTACCAACGCTTCAAACACATCAAACCTATCTCCAATATCCCCTTTCTCACTCTCATATTATTCCATGCCACCTAGAACACAAACTCAACACTTGAACCTACCAATTAGTTCTCCTCGCTATTTAGGCCTTCATACACAGAAAACACAGTCTCAAATTTTTGAAGCAACTACTCAAATATTTCACATATCCATATGATTAGATCACATGGGTGATTCCTTTATGACCTATACAATTCCTTCATGTACTTTAGATACTTAAACACATAATCTAATATCTCAAAACAAATCTCTCAAAATGACCACTTAGATTGGTCATATACAGTCAAAATACACTCAAGCTATTTTGATTCTCCATATCTGATCAATGGAATATCATGACAAACAATTAATTATTATAATCATTTGAGACTTATACAAAATCTCCATACTCATTTTCATCTTCAATTTTGCTTATAACTCTTCCAACTCTCTTCTACAAAGTGGTCACTCAAAATGTCTATAGCCTCCAACAAACATAGTCAAATTTTATACATTTTTTCATACTGAAGATGGACTGGTCAAACCTCCAAAATCCTCATATATTGTTCTCATTGAGTATACAACACTCTCCAAAAGCTATTTCATCTTGAAATATCAAAATACCATCAATAACAACTCAAATATCCTTCTTGGGTCACTTACAGAACATGGTCAAACCTTTAGTCAACTTTGGAGCTCAATATCTACAACTGTATAAACAATAAAATCTTATAATCAACTTTTATGGATGCACCTTGAAGTCTTTTTCAACTTTTATTTTTAAACCAACAATAAATTCATCCTAAATCAAAATATATTCATAAAATACTATAGACTAGTTTTTCCTTTGTTAAATTCAAATACCAATGGTCACTAGTTAATGCAAAATCATCTAACACTTGTCTTCATCTCATGCTCCCTAAAAGCTTGATCAAATACAATCCTTTGATATCCTTTAGATTTTCCTAGCTTTAACTCTGATCACTCACTATTGATCTTTGATCCTCGCTTTCAAGATCGTGCTTCTTGGCATCTGTGTATGTCTTTTGTGCACCTTACAGTTAGTCTTCAATGATATTTCACCACTTGGCATCCCCATGTGCCTTCTAAGCATTCTATTGACTTATTGACTTAATACACACTATTGATCTTTCTCTGCATGATTGAAAATGCTTCATCAATATTTGATCTGCTTGATCAAACATGCACTCATTTATCTGCTTGCTAGATCTCCATGATTGTGACAAATGTCTTCATCACATTCATTCTTAGGATATTTGACTTGTTGACTTCTCTCTCATTGTTGATCACTATCTGACAAGTCTAAAGCTCATCATTAGATCCTTATCTAGTCAAATTAATCACTTGTCATAGATATTTATTTCCCTGATCACTCACTCATCATTGGATCTTCATCTGTCATTTTAGACACTTGCCATTGGATATTTATCATGAAGATTAAACACTCATCATAGATCTTTGATATCACAAATTTGGCTAAGTATGGGAACTTAGTTAACTCTACCTGAGAAGCCAAATTTTCACCTTAATAAATTTTGCTATGCATCATGTCTAGACCTAAAATTTGAACCTTGTGATTATCTTTCATAGGAAAATCCATCCATGTATCAAAATTTTCCTAAAACCTTCACACATGTGAAATATGATGTCATCAAATTGTTTACTCAACTTTATCTTTCAAGATGACTACTTTATATTAGACATTCATATGACTAGTCTAATGAATTATGTTCACTTCCATAAGCATTCTAAGCACTCATAACATCCCATAAGGTATCTTAGCTCATATGCATTCAAACTTGCCTTGCACAACTTCATGCTCAACCTCATCATCATTATGACATCACCACTTTGTCATTACTGTTGACCAAATTTGAATTTTAGGCCAAATTAGAGTACCCCTAGGTAAAAATATGAGGTTTAAATGTTTTATAGGGGTCAAATATCTTGTCAAGAGGTGTTTCAAAGGTTAATTGATGTCAATTAATGTTACATGGGCTTTGGTCAATTAGTTTTTATGTCCATTTACCATTTTTGAGTCATTTGAGGGGTTAAAAAGGTGCATTTAATGCTTTGTACAGGTTTCTTGAGAAATTTTCAAGTTTCAAAACATGAATGCATGTCCCATGTGTCATTATAAGTCTTATATAAATGACACTACTGAAAAGATGGTAGGTTGTTCAAAGAGAAGGCAATTTTATAAGAAAAAAGGAGAAAATAAAACTTGTATAGCCTCTTTGGGAAGTGTGCTACTTATAAAAGCTTTAAATGTGACCATTTAGCTTCCCCGAGCCAAATTCCATGTTTGGTTTGATATGAAGATGTCATTTCTTGCTCAAAAATGTTCTACTCCCTTTTCTTCCTTCTTGGTAAATAGAAGTGACCTTCAGGTTTGTACTTGTATTAAAGTAGAATTTAATTGGGAGGTTATTTTACAATAATATACCTTCATTTTAATAGCAAGAAGTTTGAGAATGATCAATTATGATTTATGAACCATTCATTTTAATTCGATTGTGCAAATCTGCCTATCAATCTGTGCACCCTTCAGTTTTACCTTGGTTTGAATAATTTTGTATAATATAGATGTTGAGATTGATTCCAGAGTATGTTGACTTCTTTCTCCAATACTTCCCACACTTGGTTTCATGTTTCATAAGGTTTTGATATGCTAATAATCTCAATTTGCAGGAAGCTACAATTTTTTGTGTTGATGGGTACGTTTTCATTATTTTCTGAATTTATAGGCTTTGTTATTGGCTCCAAGAGATTATGATGGTTTCATTTTAATGATTCCAATATGATCTAATTATCTCCCTTCATGTTTGAATCCACTACATCAGGCTTGGGTCAAGTGATTCAGTCTTACCTTTTCTATAGTCAATCTTTTGCTCATCCTTACAGTCATGATGATCATGTGTGTAAAACATGTGTAGTGTGTTAATGGAGTTGTATTTGAGATTTAAAGAGCTTTTTATGTATTTAAAAAATAATAATAAATATGTTATATATTCCAAATGGAACAAAACGTTTAAGATAGCAATCATGTGCAACTTATGTTCTCAGTCTCCCATTAATACAAACCTACAGGGGTTTTGAAGGAGGTTTCCACATTGAGAGGAAGGTTATGAGGCTAGTTTCAAATTATTTGAAGTATGGAAAATGTATTTAGAGGTATGAAATAGATTCTCCCCTTCCTCAAGAGCTCATACCTTGCTTATTACCTATAACCTTACCTCACTGCCTATACCTTAAAAGATAGTCTGCCTTTAGGTACTGGCAAAGCATAGGAAACTCCTTATGAAGTGGTAAAACAAGTGTTTGGAACCTTATTGAGGTCATAGTAGGATTAGAGCATCATGACAGACCTCATGTGAAGTGAGATATTGACTAAGGGAAGTGTGAAACTAACTTGAAAGGATAAAAAATTGAGTTCAGGGATACTTGCCCTAAATTAGGCAAAATAAAGGTTTGAGACCTTTTTACCAAAGTCATACAATGAGTCTACCAACACTTTGGTGCATTCTAGTGACTTTGTTTTGAAGCCTTATTATAAGACAATATCCCTGTCAAGTTGGAAGGATAATGAGTAGTGGAGGAGGATATTTTCAAGGTCTAAAATGGACATAAAAACACTGAATTCTTTCAATGTTATCTACAGTCCTGAGTCCAAAAAGGACCTTGCTTCATCCAAATTGCAAAATCAAATTATGCCTTCATGAGGAGCGATTTAAAATGTTTATAAATGACATTTTTTTTATATAATATCCTCAATAGGACATGCATTGTGTGTTTTGCTTCTTAAATCAATCTTAGTTCGTACACAGGCCTAAATGCATCTACAACCAACATTAAGTGACTAAGACAAACATTGACTTAAGTGTGGGGTTTTTTAGGGTGTTTCAACCATTCAAGGAAAATTAAGGTAAGTAAAGTATTAGAAAAAAAATTTATGACTTCAATTTTCCAATAGAAATATTCAAACAATATGACTAGGTGCCCATTTAAGGGGAGAAGTCACCTACAGGCAGGGGTTACTTTGAGGGAGAAAACTCAGTTTTGGGTTTCAAGGTGCTTGAAAAAGAGGTTAGAGGGAAAATAATATGTTAAGACAAATCATGATCACTTTCATGAGGATCATGATGACCTCTCATGATACTATCAACAATGTAAATCAAGCACACTCATATCTCATAGGGCTCTAATGCAACCTACAACTAGGTCAAGAATGAAACAGGTAGTGGACTGAGAAATGAGGTGTGAAAGTTGTCAAGGCATAAAAATGATCTCAAATGATCTAATAAAGTATCAAAATGAACCCTGAGATAAGGAATAGTTTGTAAAATTTGTTCTCAAGGTCAAACCATTGTAAAATACACCTACAGATGCCTGTCTAAGCCAAACACAGTCAGTAAAGGTAAAACACACAATTTGAGAGCTCAAGGTGTATGAGGGGTATAGGTGAAAGCCTGGTAACATGAATGGATTTGATATATATCCACCATGTTTATAGAAGCCATATATTACCCTATCTTAGAAAATAGGTAGAGAAAGGACTCCAATATTGTAACAAATAGTCCACTTTAGAAACCTTGTACGATCTACACTCCAAGAGGTCTGTCTTGGAAATTGAGAAGGTTTGAGGGTCTAAACACCTGAACAAGGGTCAAAATTTAGTACATAACATTTATATGAGTTTGGGAATATCCTTAAAAAATTATTTAGTCTAAGCAAATAGGGCAAGTGCCCCCTATTTTGTCTCAGATAGGGGGCACTTCCTCATACACAAACCCTTGCAGTCTTGAGGAATAGGACTAAAAATGTGAGCTAGAAGCTTGGAGGACCTTGTTTGAAGGTTGGATAATTTTTAATACACCTAGAGAAACATGGAAAAACCAATCATGAGGTGGTGAAACCAAACAGGGTGGTTTGGACATCTAAGGTTGCAGTCAGACCTATTGAGGCAAAGGTATGCCTTGAGGTCAAACAAAAGGTCACCTTCATTTTTAGATCTAAGTGGGATTCCCAATCCATTATAACATGTTTTTGGGACTGTATAAATTGTTTTAAACATATAAACTTACAAGGGAAGCCATGAGGAGCCATTTTGGGGCTTATCCAACTTAGACCTAGTGGCCAAATGAAGAGCCAATCACATTTATGGCATGAGCTATGCATTTCAACATGATGGAGTATATTTATTAGGATAATATAGAGGTGTTAAATATTTTAGATAGTAGAGAGGTTGAAAATAGGTCTTTTTTGAGCCCAAAACCCACTCAGACATGCAGAAAAGAGGGAAGCAAGCTCAATAGGACAACTTTTGGAGCTCACATCTTCTTGGAGGGTCTGCATGGGAGAAAAATGAGTTCAAAGGAGTTAGAGGAGGTCCATAGAAACTAATTTGTGTCATTGGTCTAAAAATTCAACATCTCATCTTTATAAACAATCCTTAAGACCAAAAATAGGTCTAAAACCCTAACAAACCCTTAGCCAAGACCAGTTTGTGAAAATGGAGTTAGAGATGTAATCTAATGAACTAGTTGGACCAAAATTCCTATTGGAACTTGGAAAGGAATCCCTCAAGCTAATTCAAATGCCAGCTAGTTGTACAAAATTATATGGATGAGGTGAAAAATAGGTTGTTTTTTACCATTTTTTGTGTTTTGTAGGTTCTAGAAGGATTCAAGAGATGAAACCAATTTTTGAAGAAATATTAGGACTTATACTAACATCCTATGGCCATATTATTATTTGAAAAGTTTTCTAGGTGTGTAAACCATCTGCTTCATTTTAGCCAATCAAAATTAGCCTACTAGACAAGCTAGTGAGGAAGATGAAAAACTTCAAGTGATCTAAATTCAAGGTGTGCTTGATGATTCAAGGGTCATGGAGGGACTTTACTGTCATGTCCCCTTTTCAATTGACATCTTTAGAGTTAATGATTAGCCTATTATGTGACCTTCGTAGGCTGATATGATGGATACAGGGTCTTGGTGGAGCTTGGCTTGGCTTCGACTAGCAAAATTTTACCAGTTGACTTTCGTTCGGGCTCTTTCGAACTTATATTAAGGGAGATATTAATATTTGATTGATTTAATTAAATATTAATTATTTGGCCTATTTTTTAATTATGAAACCCTAATTTTTAATTATGCAACCCTAATTAGGGCAAGCACACTTTTTAGAGGATAGAAGGGTTTCTCATTGGAGGGAGTGCCATATTAATATTATTGATTATTGATTATTGATTATTGATTATTGATATTGAAGACAAATTTTGCTAAGTATTTTCTGAGAAGACTAAGCCAAGGGTTCCAATATTCCATTTGCATTGGAGAACGTCCACTCTTCAGTGTGTGTGATTCAGAGGTTGTGAGATATCAGCCGATCTATTGCCAGTTTGAGAGATAACTCCATACAAAAGTTATCATAGAGATTTACAGGTATTAATTTCATTAGGGTTTGTTTCAAAAATTGTCTAGATAAAGTTTTTTTTCCGTATTAGCGCCATATTTATTAAGATCAGGCATCTAGCATATAGGCCATGATATATTTTATTTGTTGCTGTATGGAATCCATACAAATTTGTACCTAGTCGTACAAGCTGAATCACAGATTGGAGAAGTCTACCGTCATCAGTCACAGGCCGTAGGGAGCACAGAGACCGACATTGGCCGATTATCATACCAACATCGGTAGGGAAACCGACATCGGCAAAAAGAACCGACCGACAGAGACTGATGCTGGTAGTACATCGACCAATCGTGACAGCGTAACCGACATCGATGACTATGTTTTTGACATAGCAACCTGAGTCGTACCAGGTCCAAAGTTTATTTTCAGATTGCAAAAAAAATAGGTTTTTAAGACAATATTTTATATTATTTTATTTGTGTGCAAGAGATCTTTATTGTAATCATCTGAAGTGGATAAGAAGATCAGAGTTTAGATAGTTGAAAGAGTACACTGCTATTTATTAATTTATTTGAATCTATTAAAATTTAGCTTGCAAATTTTGCATTTTTATTCATGCAAAAATGTCAAAAAAATCAAAATACATAAAACTATCCAAAACATGCAGTTTCAGAATTCAAGGGAAACAGGGGTCATAACCCTTCTTGACACAGGGGCCACACATAATTTTATTGATGCTAGATTTGTGGAGAAGCATGGACTCACTACCAAGGATTTTGAGGGCATTAGAGTTAAGGTAGCCGATGGTTACACTCTTAGGTGTGAGCGGATGATTAGAGACCTCCCATTGTGCTTGAACAACTATGAGTTCAAGGCTGATTATTATGTGGTGAACATGGGGGATATAGACTTAGTCTTGGGTATGAAGTGGCTTCATTCCCTTGAGGAAGTCACTCTTCGTCTCAAGGACATGGAGGTTCATTTTGATGTTGATGGGAAGACACATATTCTCAAGGCCATACGAGGCAGCAACATCAAAAATATATTTTTTCATCGGATGGAGAGGCTCATACGACATGATATGGTAGAGTGGGTTGCCAAGTGCACATTGGCACCAATACAGGAGAGACATGTGGACGAGCTTTGTCTTGAGGTGAGTTTATTTTAGGAGTTGGCACATGTGGTAGAGACTCAGCTTCCTTTTACAGTCAGGTCACATGTTGATGATGATATGAGTATGTCTATCATTCACACTCCAGATTCAAATACTGTAGTGAGTGATGATACCGTGGCTAGTAATCTGCAGAGATATGTTGATTCTAGTAGAGGTACAGTGTGTGGATTCTCCACACTTGGCGTAGTTCCATTTGGGAGTTGTTGCAGAGTTGGAGTGTGCCTTCTGCATTGCATGGTGGAATGTGTACATGGTATTTGTGATCTTGGAGTTTGGTTGAGTTACATTTGCCAGTTTGATTTTGGATTCCTCTTGGTTATATTTCAGAGGATATTACAGGAGCTTGCATTGATTAACAGCAGCATAGATCATGATTACATATGGGATCCAGGTGGATTGTTTGGTTTATTGTTCAGTGATTGCTTGAGGACAAGCAATTTTAAGAGGGGCGGATTGTCATGTCCCCTTTTCAGTTGACATCTTCAGAGTTGATGATTAGTCTATTATGCGACCTTCGTAGGCTGATATGATGGATATAGGGTCTTGGTGGAGCTTGGCTTGGCTTTGACTAGCAGAATTTTACTAGTTGACTTTCGTTTGGGCTCCTTCGGACTTATATTGAGGGAGATATTAATATTTGATTGATTTAATTAAATATTAATTATTTGGCCTATTTTTTAATTATGAAACCCTAATTTTTAATTATGTAACCCTAATTAGGGAAAGCACACTTTTTAGAGGATATAAGGGTTTCTCATTGGAGGGAGTGCCATATTAATATTATTGATTATTGATTATTGATATTGAAGACAAATTTTGCTAAGTATTTTCTGAGAAGACTGAGCCAAGGGTTCCAGTATTCCATTTGCATTGGAGAACGTCCACTCTTTAGTGTGTGTGATTCAGAGGTTGTGAGATATTAGCTGATCTATTGCCAATTTGAGAGATAACTTCATACAGAAGTTATCACAGATATTTATAGGTATTAATTTCATTAGGGTTTGTAAGTTTTTTTCCATATTAGCGCCATATTTCTTGAGATCAGGTGTCTAGCATACAGGCCGTGCTATATTCTATTTGCTGCTGTATGGAATTTATACAGATATATACCTGGCCGTATAAGCTAAATCATAGATTGGAGAAGTCCACCGTTAGCAGTCGCAGGCCACAGGGAGCACAGAGACCGACATCGGCCGATTATCATACCGACGTCGATAGGGAAACTGACATCGGCAGAAAGAATCGATCGACAGAAACCGACGTCGGTAGTACATTGACCGACTGTGGTAGCATAACCGACGTCAATGACTGTGTTTTTGACACAGCAACCCGAGTCGTACCAAATCCAGGGTTTATTTCTAGATTGCAGAAAAATCAAGTTTTTAAGACAATATTTTATATTATTCTATTTGTTTGTAAGAGATATTTATTGTAATCATCTGAAGTGGATAAGAAGATCAGAGTTTAGATAGTTGAAAGAGTACACTGCTATTTATTAATTTATTTGAATCTATTCAAATTTAGCTTGCAAATTTCACATTTTTATTCATGCAAAAATGTCAAAAAAATCAAAATACATAAAACTATCCAAAACATACAGTTTCAGAATTCAAGGGAAACAGGGGTTTCTACATTTGCACATGTCATTTACTCCCTCTAATTGATTTTCATGTACAAATGATGCCTTTTTGGAATCCATGTGTGTAGGGTACATGAAAGGAGTTCTTCTTGGATTGCAAACGATGATTGTTCCTTTCCAATTGATTTCAAAAGACCAAGCATGAAAAAAATGCATGGAGAGGCATGTTTGAGAGTCTCATATTCCATTCCAATCATTTAACCTTATCTTGATCAATTATGGGATGTTCAAACAACATGAAGCCAATTTTCCTTTGTAAAATGGAGAGTTATATGCCACTTTTCATGAAGTTTGTGACTTGGATTGACACTTGTAGCTCTTGACCTTGCAAGGTTCATCCCATACCCTCTCCACATGCCCAAGTAACTCCTTGGATCAGATTGAAAAGTGTCTTTATGACCCTTAAACTTATTTTTTTTATCTCTCTCAAGTTCTATAAGAACTAGCCATTTTGGCTTTGTATTGGATGTTCCACTTGAGTATGCTGAAGCTCTGCTCATTTCTATACCTTTTGATCCATAAAAATACTAATTTTTACCTCTTTCATGACTATTCATAGTGTGCTTTACTTGAATTTTGAATTTTATTAATGAAGATTATGGATTCCTTAGCAAGTTGTTACATTCTCTCACCTATTTGCAGCTTCTTCTTGCATGGCATGTGATGTGATCCAAAAAATGTCAAAGTTTAAGTGAGTAAGTCTCTTCATTAGTGTCATTTAATTCCTCTTGTCTAGTACTCCTAGCTTTGCACATTCATCTATAACCCCACAATGTAACATTGATGCAAGAAGACATAGGTTGGAGAGTGTATGTTTAGTAATCCTTTGATTTCAAGTGTAATATGCATATGGTTGGATGTCATCAGTCAATATGGTGTATCAAATCCATTAGATTGGTTTGCTTTAAGTTATCCTTTTCCCTTTTCACCCCCCCAAAGTTAGTAGTAGTAGTAATCCAAAGTGGTGCATCAAGGGAGCTAGCCCTATCTAGAGATTCACCTCATTCCTTAGGCTACCCACAAGCCTAAAGGTGATTCCATTATGCCAATTGGATGAGGAGAGTTTTGAATCTTCTAAAAGGGTGCATATCCAAGTGACAATAGTTTTTTTCACACCCATTGGGACTCTTATTCCAATAGATTGAGATATTTTTGGTGGTCTCTCAACAATTAGCCTTTGGAGGCATCTTTTCAAGCATCAATGGTGACTCTGAAGACATTTCAACTGGTCAAGCAACCCAGATTATCCTTTGGAGATTGATGGTAACATGTTTTCTTTATGTTCTTGCTTTAAATGAAGATCTATGGATAACTTTGGTGTTGATTTCTTGTTTACACAAGTTGGTGAGACATTTCAAGCTTGTGCCATTCCCATAAATATGAACAAGTCCTTGGTCAATCTTATCATGATCTTTACCAGCCCCAATATGACTTTCATTAGCCTCAATATGATCATATTGAGCCCATACAATATTCTTACTAGTCCTAAAATCAGCCTTCTCCATGTCATTCTCCTAGTCAATCGAGCCACTCCTCAAGCCAACACATTTCCACCTTCAAGAAGACACTCTTGGGCTATGAGAGATATATGTTAAAGCTTGATACTCTTAGGGGATATGGCCAAAATATTCCTAATCATTCCATCCATCAAGTGAGAAATGCATTAGAGCTACTAAAAAAGGAGTGGATACCTATTGAGAGATCTAATTAGCAAAGGATCGCAAGTGAGATGCTAGATGTGAATGGTTTAATTGCATCCTTGGAGGATGAACTTAGCATTCACGAAAGACAACCTCACCAAATATATCAGCCTTCATATCCACTTCCCCAAGTTTCCTATCAATCATACATGACCCCTAATCATGAGGTAAATCAAGTCTAACAAAGTCATCCTTTTCCAAATCAATTGGAGGAGAGAGTTGAAAAGAGAAATCTTGTGTTTGAGGCAAATTGATTTGGCTAACATGCATAAGCAACAGTCCATGTTGGTAGCAAAGGAAGAGGATTTCAAACCCTCATTTCCCTCTCATATTGCATCCCCACCACTTCAAAAAGAGATTTCTAATCCTAGCATCCCAAGTTGGAGTAAGATAGTGGAGTCATGGGGAAAGAAGGAGGAGAAAAGTCTTGACCAATAATGTGAAATTGAGAAGACATCTAATCCTAATGTCCTAATTAGGAGCAAGATAGTAGAGTCATGGGGAAATAAATAAGATAGAAACATTGTCTAAGAGAGTGAAGTGGAGGATGGAGTTGATATTTTTCAAGCCCCTCCCACCCTTCCTCAAGAAGCTTCTTGTGTTCCTTGACAGCCCTCATGCACTCCTTATCCTCATGATGATTCCTAGAGACAAATATGAAGCTACTAAGTCAAGATGTGATGGAAGGTTTAGACCAAAGAGAATATCCTATGCCTAAACACATACCATCTCGCCTACCTCAAGAGCTTCCCAAAGAGCCTCCTACCTTGCATCCTCAATCTGATTTGGAGTTCTATGTGCCACCTCCACCAACTAGTTCATCTTGTCCTTACCCCATCACCCTTTGCCTTGATGGACATGTGGTATGGGAACCAAAGGAGGATCAACTAGTTGATAAAGAAAGAGAATTCTTGCTTGAATAAAACCTACCTTCTTGACAACCTCATTACGCTAGATCACATGATTTCAAGATGCCTAGTCTTGGCATCACCATGAAGGAGGTTGAAGATCTTGGAGCCCTTGACAAAAGAGAATAGATTATGACATCTAAAGTTTAATTTGAAATCCCTGAAGAGGTCTTATGTGATGAAGAGAAGGTATGTCCTTGTGTTGAATCTATTTGATTGGTTGATGATGAAGAATGTTTTCTTTGTGTTGAAAAACCTATCTTGAGAGAGGTAAATTAAGAGGTACATGCTCAATTCATGGCTGATAAAGAAGATCTCATGAGTGTTTATTAGGAATAAATCACCATAGGGACTCCCTTTGGTGAACAAAAGGGAAATTCACAAGCTTTTCCCCCCATATTTGAAGTGTAATGTGTTATCAAGAAGGGAGAACACTTTCAAGCCATCCCTCAAGAAGTGGTAGTCTTGATAGAGTCTCATGAGATCAAGATAGAGGAATTAACACTTGAAGATGATCTGATCAAAGATGAAGAAAATGTGATTTCTTATGTGGATATTTCAAATTGGTTTGATGAGGAAGGATGTCTTTCTTTTTCTAAAGAGGAAGAAATGATCATTAACTCTTTTCTCACTTTGCAAGATACCATGGATAGGCAAGGACAAGTTCTTCATCAGATTTCAGATAACTTGTTTGAAATCATTGAAGTAGTCTATACTCCTCTTCAAGCTGGCTATGAGCTGGTCAAGGATGGAGAAGGCAACATTGGTACTCAAGTAAGTATACAAAGGGAAAGTAATCTTTCAAATTGATCCTTTCAAGAAGCATACACATTTCATGATGACATGTTTGAAGTCATCAAGATGGGATATCACCCTCTCAACCATTTGGGAGAAACACATCAGCTATTGAATGATGGAATAAGCTCTTATTGGCTTAAATATTCTAAGGAACATGAAACTACTCCTCTTGAAGCCATGCCTACTAAGGAGATACAATTTGATCATGAGGTGAAGAGTGGGCAGTAGTATGAAGTATGTGAACATGTTCAAGAGGAATATGTCTTCATTGGAGACATATTTAAGGATGATCTACTTGAGATCAGATCAAGTGAAGTACCAAGGAAGAAGTTTGATTCACAAAGCATTCAATCCAAAGAGAAGCATGTTTGGCACTATGTTTCATCTCACCATGAGGATGAGTCAATAATTTTTCCTTTTGATATTAGAAAGGAGGTATGCTTAGTTGTTAGTTGTGCATAATAGGTTGTTTCCTAATTCCCCTAAGTGCTTAGAGCACATGTGTGTGTGTTTTCTTTCTTTGTTGTGTGTGTCATTTCCTTTGTGTGGTTGAGGTAGTTAATTAGTGTCTTGTCTTGATCAAAGGGTATGTGGTCAATGGTCAATGTTTTTATTGTTTGTCTCAGTCCTTATATGACTCCATAAGGCTAATGGACTAATAAGGTTATTGGTCTAGTTAGTATAGCAGGCATACTACCCCTATGAGTCATCAATTTTTTGACCAAATTTGACTTTTATGTCAAATTGGGGCACCCCTAGGTAAAAACCTGAAGTTTA
Source organism: Torreya grandis (assembly GCA_037957365.1). Lineage (NCBI taxonomy): Eukaryota > Viridiplantae > Streptophyta > Pinopsida > Cupressales > Taxaceae > Torreya > Torreya grandis. Next base: position 1,328,511 of record JARHVA010003390.1, read on the forward strand.
CATGTTTTAGAAGGGTATAATATAATTTCATGAGGTATTTTATAGGTTAAATAAAATCAATTAATGTTATATGGGCTTTGGTCAATTATTTTTTATGTCCATTTATCATTTTTACGTCATTTGAGGGATCAAAAATGTGCATTTAATGCTTTCTACAGGTTTATTTGAAAATGTTCAAGTGTAAAAATGTGATTTCATGTCCCATGTGTCATTATAATTCTTATATAATTGACACCACTAAAAATATGGTAGGTTGTTTAGAGAAAATGTGGTTTTCTTGGCAAAAAAGTAGAAAATGGCACTTGTACAACCTCCTTGAGAAGTGTGCCACTTGTAAAAAGTTGAAATGTGACTATTAAGCTTCCCCAAGCTTATTAACATGTTTGTTTTGATCTATAGATGTCATTTATTTCTCAAAACCATTCTACGCCCTTTTCTTCCTTCTTGGCAAACAGATATGACCTTCAAGTTTGTACTTGGTACAACCAGTAGAATGAGTTTCAAGAAAAATGATTTTGGGAGGTTTTATTAAACTCAAAGACCTTTATTTTTATATCAATAAGTTTTATAATTATCAGTTGTGATTTATGAACCATTCATTTGAAGTCGACTATGCAAATTTGCCTATCAATTTGTGCACTCTTCAAGTTTTGACTTAGTTTGAAGAAGTCCATACAATCTAGATGTTGAGATTGCTTCTAGATCATATTTAATTCCTTATCCAATGATCCCCACACTTGGTTTCATATTTTATAAGGTTTTTATATACTAATCATCTCAATTTGTAAGAAACTACATTTTTATATTAATGGACATGTTTCCATTATTTTCTAGATTTTTAGGCTTTGTTAGTGGCTCCAAGAAATTGTGATGGTTTCATTTTAATTATTTCGATGTTATTTTAATTATCTCCATTCATGTTTGAATCCACTACATCAGGCTTGGGTCAAGTGATTCAGTCTTACATTTTCTATAGTCAATTCTTTACTCATCCTTACAGTCATGATGATCATGTGTGTAGAACATGTGTGGTGTGTTAATGGAGTTGTATTTGAGATTTCAAGAGGTTATTATGTGTTTATAAATAATAAAAAATAGGTTATATATTTATAATAGCACAAAAGGTTTAATATAGCAGTCATGTGCCACTTATGTTCTCAGTCTACCATTAATACTCACCTACAGGTGCTTTGAAGGAGGTTTCCACATTGAGAGGAAGGTTATGAGGCTATTTTCAACTACTTTGAAGTATGGATAATTTATTTGGAGGTATGAAACATATTCTCCCCTTCCTCAAGATCTCATACCTTTTTCATTACCTATCACCCTAACTCACTACTTGTACCTTAAAAGACAGTTTGCCTGTAGGTGGTGGCAGAGAACAAGAAACTCCTTATGAAGTGGTATAACAAGTCTTTGGACCATTCTTGATGTCATGGTAGGATGAGAGAATCATGACAGGCCTCATGTGGAGTGAGATATTTATCAAGGGAAGTGTGAAACTAACTTGAAAGGATAAGAAATTGAGTTCAAAGATACATGCCCTAAAAAAGGCAAAACAGAGGTCTAAGACTTTTTTACCAAAGTCATACAATCAGTCTACCAACACTTTGGTGAATTATAGTGACTTTGTTTTTAAGCCCCATCATAATACAAGATCCCTATCAAGGTTTAACGGATAATTAGTAGTGGAGGATGATATTTTTAAGGTCTAAAATGGCCCTAAAAACATTGAACTCTCTCAATGTTATCTACAATCTTGAGTCCAAAAAGGACCTTCCTTCATCCAAATTGCAAAATCAAACTATGCCTTCATGAGGAGTGATTTCAAATGTTTATAAATGACATGTTTATATCCTCAATAAGACATGCATTGTGTGTTTTACTTCTTAGATCATTCTTAGTCCGTACATGGGCCTAAATGCATCTACAACCAACATTAAGTGATTGAGACAAACAATTACTTAAGTGTGGGATTTTTGAGGGTGTTTCAACCATTCAAGGCAAATGAAGGTAAGAAAAGGTGTTAGAAAACATTTTTGAGACCTCAATGTTTCAAGAAGAATCTTTAAACAACATGAATAGGTGTCCATTTAAGGGGAGAAGTCACCTATAGGTAGGGGTTACTTTGACGGAGAAAGCTTAGTTTTGGGTTTCAAAGTACTTGCAAAAGAGGTTGGAGGGAGACTAATATGTTAAGATAAATCATGATCACTTTCATGAGGATAATTATGACCTCCCATGATACTATCAACAATGTAATTCAAGAAAACTTAGATCTCATAGGGCTCTAATGCAACCTACAGTCAGGTCAAGAATGGATACAGGCAGTGGACAGAGAAATGAGGTGTGAAAGTTGTCAAGGCATAAAAATGATCTCAAATGATCCAAGCAAGTATCGAAATTAACTTAAAGAGAAGGAATAAGTTGTAAAATTTTCCCTCAAAATCAAACCATTGTATAATACACCTACAGATGCATGTCTAAGCCAAACACAGTCAGTAATGGTAAAACACACAATTTGAGAGCTCAAGGTGTATGAGGGGTATAGGTGAAAACCTGGTAAGATGAATGGATTTGAGATATATCCACCATGTTTATATAAGCCATATATGACCCTATCATGAGAAAATAAGCAGAGAAAGGAATCTAATATTACAACATACAATCCACTTTAGAAACCTTGCATAGTCGGCACTCCAAGAGGTCTATCTTGGAAATTGAGGAGGTTTGAGGGTCTAAACACCTAAACAAGGGTCCAAATTTGGAACATAACATGTCTATGAGTTGGGGAAGCTATTTAAAAACTTAGTTAGTCTAAGAAAATAGGGGAAGTTCTGCCTATTTTATCTCAAATAGGGTCACCTCCTCATACACAAGCACTTGCAGTCTTGAGGAATAGGACTAAAAAGATGAAAAGTCTTTGGCACACCTAGTGGGACTCTTGTTCCAAGATAATTGGAGATTTTTGGTGTTATCTCTTAGAAATTAACCTTTGGAGGCATCTATCGAGAAATCAATGGCAACTCCAAATACATTTTAGGTAGTCAAACAACCCAGGTTATCCCTTGGAGATTGATGGTAACATGTTTTCTTTGTGTTCTTGCTTTCAATGAATATATATGGCTGAATTTGGTGTTGATTTCTTGTTTACACAAGTTGGTGAGACATTTCAAGATTTTATCATTCCCTATCAATATGAACAAGTCCTTGGTCAATCTTGTCATGACCCTTACCAGTCCCAATATGACTTTCATCAGCCTCAATATGATCATATCCAGCCCATACATGATTCTTACCAATCCTAAAATCAGCCTTCTTCATGTCATGCTCCTACTCAACCAAGCCACTCCTCAAGCCAACACATTTCCACATTCAAGAAGACACTCTTGGGCTATGAGAGATATATGTTGGATCTTGGTACTCTTAAGGGATGTGGCCAAAAGATTCCTAATCATTCCATCCATCAAGTGAGAAATGCATTAGAGCTAGTAAAAAAGGAGTGGATACCTATTGAGAGAGCCAATTGGCAAAGGCTCACAAGTGAGAAGCTAGATGTGAGTGGTTTGATTGCATCCTTGTAGGATAAACTTAGCATTCATGAAAGGTATCCTCACCAAACCTATCAACCTTCATATCCACTTTCCCAAGTTTTCTATGAGCCATGCATGACCCATACTCATGAGCCAAATAAAGTCTATCAAATTCATCCTTTTCCCATTCAATTGGAGGAGAGAGTTGAAAAGAGAAATCTTGTGTTTGAGGCAAATCTTGATAGGCAAATTGAGTTGGCTAAGATGCATATGTAGCAATCCATGTTGGCAGAAAAGGAATAGGATTTCAAACCCTCATTTACCTCTCACATTACATCCCCACCACATCAAAAAGAGATTTCTAATCCTAGCATCCCAAGTTGGAGTAAGATAGTGGATTCATGGGGAAATAAGGAGGAGAAAATTCTTGACCAAGAATGTGAAATTGAGAAGACATCTAATCCTAATGTCCCAAGCTGGAGTAAGATAGTAGAGTCATGGGGAAAGAAATATGATAGAAACATTGTCCAAGAGTGTGAATTGGAGGATGGAGTTGATATTTTTCAAGCCCATCCCACCCTTCCTCAAGAAGCTTCTTATGTTCCTTGGCAGCCCTCATGCACTCCTTATCCTCATGATGATTCCTATGAGCTTCAAGAGAAACTTTTCCAAGAGAACTTAGCCAAGAAAATAGAAGAGCTAGAGACAAATATGAAGCTACTAAGTCAAGGTGTTATGGAAGGTTTAGACAAAAGAGAAGATCCTACACCTAAACACATTCCATCTCCCCTCCCTCAAGAGCTTCCTAAAGAGCCTCCTACCTTGTATCCTCAATATAATTTGAAGTTTTATGTACCACCTTCACCAACTAGTTCATCTTGTCCTTACCCCATCACCCTTTGCCTTGATGGACCTGTGGTATGGGAACCAAAGGAGGATCAACAGGTTGATAAAGAAAGAGAACTCTTGCTTGAATAAAACCTACCTCCTTGGCAGCCTCATTGGGATAGATCACATGATTTCAAGATGCCTAGTCTTGGCATCACCATGAATGAAGTTGAAGATCTTGCAGACCTTGACAAAAGAGATTAGAGTATGGCAGTTAAATTTCAATTTGAAAGCCCTGAAGAGGTCTTAAGTGATGAAGAGAAGGTAAGTCCTTGTGTTGAATCTCTTTTCTTGGTTGATGATGAAGAATGTTTTCTTTGTGTTGAAGAACATATCTTGAGAGAGGCAAATGAAGAGGAGCATGCTCAATTCATGGCCGATAAAGATGACCTCATGAGTGTTTATGAGGAATAAATCACTATAAGGACTCCCTTTGGTGAACAAAATGGCAATTTACGAGATTTTAACCCCATATTTGAAGTGGAATGTGCTATCAAGAAGGGAGAACACTTCCAAGCCATTCCTAAATAAGTTGCAATCTTGAGAGAGTCTCATGAGATCAAGATAGAGGAATTAGCACTTGAAGATGATCTTATCAAAGATGAAGAAAAGGTGATTTCTTGTGTGGAGATTTTGAATTGGTTTGATGAGGAAGGATGTCTTAATTTTTCCAAAGAGGAAGAAATGATCATTAACTCTTTTCTCACTTTGCAAGATATTATGGATAGGCAAGGACAAGTTTTTAATCAAATTTTAGATGATTTTTTTGAAATCATTGAAGCATGTTATAGTCCTCTTCAAGGAGGTTATGAGCTGGTCAAAGATGGAGAAGTAACATTGATACTCAAGTAAGTATACAAAGGGAAAGTAATCTTTCAAATCTATCCTTTCAAGAAGCATACACATTTCATGATGACATGTTTGAAGTCATCAATATGGGCTATCACCCTCTCAACCATTTGGGATAAACACATCAGCTCTTGAAGGATGGAATAAGCTCCTATTGGCCTCAATCTTCTAAGGAACATGAAACTACTCCTCTTAAAGCCATGCCCACTAAGGAGATACAAGTTGATCATGAGGTGAAGAGTGGACAACAGTATGAGTATGTGAACATGTTCAAGATGAATATGTATTTATTGGAGACCTCTTTAAGGATGATCTACTTTAGATCATATCAATTGAAGTGCCAAGGAAGAGATCTGATCCATAAAGTATTCAATCCAAAGAGAAGCATGCTTGACACTATGTTTCATCTCACCATGAGGATGATTCAAAAAAATTTCCTTTTGATCATAGAAAGGAGGTATGCTTATTTTAAATTTGTGCATAATATGTTGTTTCCTAATTCCCCTAAGTTCTTAGATCACATGTGTGTGTGTGTTTGCTTTCTTTGTTGTGTGTGTCCTTTGCTTTGTGTGGTTGATCTAATCCATAAAGTATTCAATCCAAAGAGAAGCATGCTTGACACTATGTTTCATCTCACCATGAGGATGATTCAAAAAAATGTCCTTTTGATCATAGAAAGGAGGTATGTTTATTTTAAATTTGTGCATAATAGGTTGTTTCCTAATTCCCCTAAGTTCTTAGATCACATGTGTGTGTGTGTGTTTGCTTTCTTTGTTGTGTGTGTCCTTTGCTTTGTGTGGTTGAGGTAGTCAATTAGTGTCTTGTCTTGATCAAAGGGTTTGTGGTCAATGGTCAATGTTTTTATTATTTGTATCAGTCATTATATGACTCTATAAACCCATTGGACTAAAAAGGCTACCAGTCTAGTTAGTGTAGCAGGCATACTACCCTTATGAGTCACCAATTTGTTGACCAGATTTGACTTTTAGGTCAAATTGGAGAACCCCTAGGTAAATATCTAAGGTTTGCATGTTTTATATGGGTATAATATCTTGTCAAAAGGTGTTTCATAGGTTAATTTATGTCAATTAATGTTATATGGGCTTTAGTCAATTAGTTGTTATGTCCATTTATCATTTTTGGGTCATTTGAGGGGACAAAAAGGTGCATTTAATACTTTCTATGGATTTCTTGGGAAATGTGTAAGTGTCAAAATGTGATTTCATGTTCCATGTGTCATTATAAGTCTTAGATAACTGAAATTAATGAAAATATGGTAGGTTGTTCAAAGAAAAAGTAGTTTTTTTGGAAAAAAAGGAGAAAATGGAACTTGTACAACCTCCTTGAGAAATGTGCCACTTGGAAAATGTTTAAATATGAATATTCAAATTCCCTAAGATCATTTACATGTTTGGTTTGATTTGGATATGTAATTTTTTTCTCAAAATTGTTCTACTCCCTTTTCTTCCTTCTTGGCAAATAGAAGTGACCTTCAAATTTGTACTTAGTACAACTGGTAGAAAGAGTTTCAAGAAGAATAATTTTGGGATGTTGTTTTAAACTTATATATATTAATATTCATATCAATAATTTTTATAATGATAAACTATGCTTTATGAACCATTCATTTTAATTTGACTGTCTAATTCTGCATATCAATCTGTGCACCCTTCAGGTTTTGCCTTGGTTTGAATAATTTCATACAATATAGATGATGAGATTTGTTCCAAGGCATGTTGACTTCCTTCTCCAATGATACCCACACTTATTTTCATGTTTCATAAGGTTTTGATATGCTAATCATCTCAATTTACAAGAAACTACAATTTTCTATATTGATGGGTAGGTTTCAATTGTTTTTTGAATTTTTAGGATTTAAAAGTGGATCCAAGAGATTGTGATGGTTTCATTTTAATTCTTCCAATGTGATCTTATTATCTCCCTTCATGTTTGAATCCACTACATCAGGCTTGGGTCAAGTGATTCAGTCTTACCTTTTATACAGTCAATTCTTTTCTCATCCTTACAGTCATGATGATCATTTGTGTAGAACATGTGTAGTGTGTTAATGGAGTCTTATTTAATATTTTAAGAGATTTTTATGTGTTTAAAAACAATAATCAATAGGTTATATCTTTCAAATAGCATAAAAATTTTAAGATAGCAATCATTTGCAACTTATGTTCTCAATCTACCATTAATACTCCCCTACAAGTGCTTTGAAGGAGGTTTCCACATTGAGAGGAAGGTTATGAGGCTACTTTAAAATGATTTGAAGTATGAAAAATGTATTTGGAGGTATGAAAAATATTCTCCCCTTCCTCATGAGCTCATGCCTTGCTCATTACCTATCACCCTACCTCACTACCTATACCTTAAAAGACAGTCTGCCTGTACGTGTTGGCAGAGAATAGGAAACTCCTTATGAAGTGGTAAAATGAGTGTTTGGACCCTTCTTGAGGTCATGGTAGGATGAGATCATCATGATAGACCTCATGTGGAGTGAGAGATTGATCAAGGGAAGTGTGAAACTAATTTGAAAGGATAAGAAATAAGTTTAGGGATACTTTCCCTAAAAAAGATAAAACAAAGGTCTGAGACTTTTTACCAAAGTCATACAATGAGTCTACCAACACTTTGGTGAATTCTAGACTTTATTTTGAAGCCCTATCATAATACAAGAGCCCTATCAGGTTGGAAGGGATAATGAGTAGTGGAGGAGGATATTTTCAATGTCTAAAATGGCCCTAAAAACACTGAATTCTCTCAATGTTATCTATAGTCCTGAGTCCAAAAAGGACCTTCCTTCATCCAAATTGAAAAATCAAACTATGCCTTCATGAGGAGTGATTTAAAATGTTTCAAAATGGCATTTTTGGTCTATAATATCCTCAATATGACATGCATTGTGTGTTTTGATTCTTAGATCATTCTTAGTCTGTACACGGGCCTAAATGCATCTACAAACAACATTAAGTGATTGAGACAAACAATGGCTTAAGTGTGGGGTTTTTTAGGGTGTTTCAAGCATTCAAGGAAAATGAAGGTAATCAAAGGTGTTCGAACACATTTTTTTGACCTCAATGTTTCAAGAGGAATATTCAAACAACATGACCAAGTGCCCATTTAAGGGGAGAAGTCACCTACAGACAGGGGTTACTTTGAAGGAGAAAACTCAGTTTTGGGTTTCAAGGTGCTTGCAAAAGAGGTTGGAGGGAGAATAATATGTTAAGAAAAATCATGATCACTTACATGAGGATCATGATGACCTTACATGATACTATCAACAATTTAAATCAAGCACACTTAAATCTCATAGGGTTCTAATGCAACCTATAGCCAAGTCAAGAATGGATACAGGTAGTGGACTGAGAAATGAGGTGTGAAATTTCTCAAGGAATAAAAATGATCTTAAATGATCCAATAAAGTATTAAAATGAATCTTGAGATAAGGAAAAAAATTTAAACTTTGTCCTCAAGTTCAAACCATTGTAAAATACACCTACAAATGCATATCTAAGTAAACATAGTCAGTCAAGGTAAAGCACGTTTGAGAGCTCAAGGTGTATGAGGGGTATAAGTGAAATCACGGGAAGATTAATGGATTTGAGGTATATAAACCATGTTTATAGAAGCCATATATGACCCTTTCATGAGAAAATGGGAAGAGAAAGGACTCCAATATTGCAACATACAGTCCACTTTAGAAACCTTGCACAGTCTATAGTCCAAAAGGTATGTCTCAAAAATTGAGGAGGTTTTAGGGTCTAAACACCTGACCAAGGGTCCAAATTTGGTATACAACATTTATATGAGTTGGGTAAGTTATTCAAAAACTTATTTAGTTTGAGAAAATAGGGGAAGTGCCCCTTGTTTTATCTCAGACAGGGGGCACTTCCTCATACACAAACCCTTGTAGTCTTGAGCAATAGGACTAAAAAGATGAACCAGAAGCTTAGAGGACCTTGTGTGAATGTTGGATAAGTTGGAATACACCTAGACCAACATGTGTAACCAAGCATGAGGTGGTGAAACCAAACAAGGTGGTCTGGACATCTAAGGTTGCAGTCAGACCTATTGAGGCAAAGGTGTGCCTTAAGGTCAAACAAAAGGTTACCTTCATTTTTTGATACAAGTGGGATTACTAATACATTGGAACATGTTTTTGGGAAAATATAAAATGTGTTAAAGCATATAAACTTGTAGGGGAAGCCATGAGGAGCCATTTTGGGGCTTAACCAACTCAGACCTACTAGGTAAGGTCTAGACCTCATGGTCAAATGAAGAGTCAATCACATTTATGGCTTGAGCTATGCATTTCAACATGATGGAGTATGTTTGTGATGCTAATATAGAGGTTTTTAATTTTTTAGATACTATAGAGGTTGCAAATATGTTATTTTTTAGCCCAAAACCCACTCAAACATGTGGAAAAGAGGGAAGCAAGTTCGATAGGATAACTTTTGGAACTCACATCTTCTTGGAGGGTCTGCATGGGAGAAAAATGAGTTTATAGGAGTTAGAATAGTTCCCTAGAAGTTTATTTGTGGCATTGGTATGAAACTTCAATGTCTCATCTTTATGAACAATCTTTAAGACCAAAATAGGTCTAAAACCCTACTAAACCCTCAATCTGGACCAATTTGTGAAAATGGAGTTGAAGATGAAACATAATATTCTATTTTGACTATATTACCTATTGAAACCTAGAAAGGACTCCCTCAAGCTACTTCACATGCCAGCTAGTTGTATGGAATTGTATGTATGAGGTGCAAAACAAGATCTTTTTGGCCATTTTTTGTGTTTTACAAGTTATATAAGGATTCAAGAGATGAAACCAAGTTTGGGGGAAATATTAGGACTTATAATAACTTCTTATGGCCATATGATGCTTTGAAAAATTTTTTAAGTGTGCAAACCATTTGCTTCATTTTATCCAGTCAAAACTTGCATATTAGACAAGCTAGTGAGGAAGATAGAAAACTTCAAGTGAGCTAAATTTAAGGTGTGTCTAATGCTTATAGGTCCATGGAGGGTCTTGGAAAATTTAATTAACTCCTTCCCACTTACTTTCATAGATAATGGATGCCTTTTTGGAAGCCAAGTGTGCAGGGTGCATGAAAGGAGTTATTTTTGGACTATGGATGATGATTGCTCCTTTCCAGTTGATTCTAGAAGACCAGGCATGAAAATAATGCATGGAGAGGAATTTATGAGAGTATCATATTCCATTACAATCATTTAACCTAATCCTGATCAATTATGAGATGTTCAAATAGGCCTAATCATGAAGGCAATTTTTCTATGTAAAATAGAGAGTTGTATGCCACTTTTCATGAAGTTTTTGACTTGGATTGACACTTTTAGCTCCTAAAATTGCATGTTTAATCCCATACCCTCTCCACATACACAATTAACTCCTTGGATCAGATTGAAAAGTTTCTTTTTGACCCTTGGACTTCTTTTATTCTCTCTCTCTCAAGTTCTATAAGAACTAGCCATTGTGGCATTGTATTGGATGCTCCACCTAAGTATGGAAAAGCCTTGATCATTTGTATACATTTTGATCAATAAATTGACCAAGTGTTACCTATTCCATGACTCTTCATAGTGTTTTTTACTTGAATGTTGAATTTTCTTAGTGAAGACGATGGATTCCTTAGCAAGTTGTCACATTCTCTCACCTATTTGCAGCTTTTTCTTGTAGGGCATGTGATGTGTTCCAAAAAATGTCAAAGATTAAGTGAGTTAGTCTCTTCATTAGTTCCATTAAATTCCTCTTTTCTATTCCTCTTATATTTTCACATTCATCCATAACCCCACAATGTAACATTGATGCAAGAAAACATAGATTGGAGAGTGTATGTTTAATTGTCCTTTGATTTCAAGTGTAATATGCATATGGTTGGATGTCATCAATCAATTTGGTGTATCGAATCCATTAGATTAGTTTTATTTCAGTTATACTTATCCTTTTTCACCCCTCAAAGTTAGTAGTGGTAGCAATCCAAAGTGGTACATCAAGGGAGCTAACTTTATCTAAAGATTCACCTCATTCTTTAGGCTACCCACAAACCTAGAGGTGATTCCACTGTACCACTTGGATGAGGAGATATTTAATTCTCCTCAAAGGGTGCATATTTAAGTGAAAAAAATTACCTTTGACATCAATACATGACATCATCATTTTGACATCAATGATAACATACCTCAAAAAATATCCCCTTTTGTCATTGATGGCAACCTATTATCTTCTTTCTCCCCCTTTTCCATTAATCACAAAGTGGACTAAACAACCACCACAATACCCATAACATCATGTATGTATTCAAATATAATTTTAAGTGCTCATGACACTTACATACTTTTATGCATATGAATCAACTGCTCCCCTTTTGACATACACCAATTTGAACTTGGGATTCTCTGATCCTTAGACTTGTTCGTCTACAAAACACACAAGCTCCCTTTGTCCATACATGAGGTTTAAATCTATTATCAAAAACACATGACTTGGTTTGATCAAGTCATCATACAAATATGTTTGAAATCACAACTGTAACAAATATCTTCATATCCCCACCATGACTGAGGCATCTCACATATGTTCCCCCTCACATCATACACATCTCTCCAAGCCATTCAAGCTAGTTAGCTCCCCCTAACTCCTTGCTCTATGACATCTTCAATAAGTCTCCTTTGGGTCTGAAAAATAACTTTTTCAAACACTGTCCACACACAGTCAATGCTCTTATGGAAACACCAACATATCTCATATCTTTAGAACATTGTGAACTCCATGGCATACATAACTTGACATCTATAGAACTCTGAGACCATATTCATGATATCAAAATTATGAAAACACATTCTTCTCATAATTTATATCAACCTTTCCTTTAGTCTTCATCATTTTTACCAATCAATTTAAGCAATATCAATTGATAAATTCTTACCTTTAGAACCAAAAAACCTTGAACACACCTTGAGCATACTAAAACAAGATCAACACACCTTTCTATGCAAATAGAACATTTTAAGAACTCACCATCCTTCATTGAACACCTAGAGACCTCCATTCCCTACCTGTAGACCTTGCACACACAACTTCATTCTTCACCATTTGACTAACTAGATCATCCTTAAAATCACTAAACTTCTTCATGTCCTTTCAAAATAAGCCAACACATATTCTCATGACCTTTCTTGTCATGTAACATCAATAAAAAATTCAACTAGCATCCATCATGCTTTCTCTTTTTGATAAGTGTCTCCTTGAAGCCTAGATAGAGAAACCCCTTTGACATAGAAAGACAAAAAGTCTCAAAACTCAGGAGACTCCCATATCTTCATATCTTTATTTGACTTTCAGTCTTGCCTCATCATCCGATTGAATTTTAATGGATATTTGACTTCATTCTTTGCTTAAAATTTGTCAACAAATGCTGACAACAGACATTTTTTTCTTTCCTTCATGTTTGTCATAGCAAACAAACTATCTATGGTCTTAGTCTGATCTCTCCTAATAGAATTAGGTCTTCGTAACCATGTGCGACCTCTTCCTTGCACACTAGGAGCTCCATACACCTTGTTTTGATTTGAGAACTTATTCAACCTATTCTTACAATATCTAGCAATGTGACCAATTTTATGACATCTAAAACAAATGAGATCATTCGTACTTTTTGATTGATGATGATTTTGATCTTCCTTTGACTGATTTCTTCTCCTCTTGCACTCTCTAACTGGTCTTCTTTCTTGCACTCTAGGAGCCTAATTGAACTTATCTTCACTGAATGGTCTTTGCTTGTAGAACCTATCAATGTGACCAACTCTATGACAATTATAGCAAACAATTTATTCCATACCTTTTTCTTGAATACGGCAATGATCTCCCTTTGACTGATTGCTTCTTCTTACACAGTCCTTTTCCTTATGACCAATAAGATGACAAAAACAATGGGCCATAAAATATTTGGCATACCTTGAAGCATTTATCTATTTGATTGGCTTCTTCTTTTTGCTCTTAACCTGGTCTGACTTGTTGTCTTTCATGTTACCATCCTCTTTGTCTTATTATGATCTCTTGTGTTCTTCTTCAATCTTACCTATCTTGATTATGACCTTTTCATACTCATCTTTCAAGGAAACAAGACTAGTCGTCAATTGAACATATTCAACTTTTTTAGCTCTCATGCTTGAACTTGTAGCCTCTAATTGAATTCTAAAATATTTGATGGTCTTCTTATCCTCCTTAGCTTCTTTATCCATGTCATCCTTCAATCTATATGCTTTCTCATTAATATACTTGATCTGTTCTTGATTCTTATTTTCCTCTCTCTCAGACTTGCCTAACAAACTTCCCTTAAGAGAACTGACTTGTGCTTCAAGACCTTTGATCGTATTCCTCATCTTATGATTCTTCTTTTGATCCTTTAGTTAACTAAGTGTACCCATGATATTAGCTTATAGATCAACTTCTTAATCCTCATTGTCATAGAATATTTCTTCTTATCCATTATCATGGTAAATTTATTCATCACACATGATGTCCTTTTATTTTGAAAAACTTTCCCTTTTAGCCATATTGTACCTTGGATCACACAAAAGGTCATGCTCTGATACCAATTATTAGATGTACAATCACTGAGGTGGAGGGAGGGGGTGAGGGAGGTAGGTGAATCAGTGATTCTAGATAATCCAATTCTAGTTCCAAACTCTTAATCATTTAGCACATATAATCATGAAGCATACAAATTAACCATTTCAATGAACAAATAATATATAGCAAGATCAAGCATATAACACATGACATATGTGGGAAACCCTCTTGGGGGATAAAACCCACTCAACCCTACAAGATGGACTAGAGTCCTATAATGACAAGATTTAATTTAGACCAGCACCAACTAATCAAAGAACACCCATCCCTTAATTTAGTGAGACACCAATCCCACAAGGAGTTACTATCCCTATCTAGCTGAGCACCCATAACAACTAGACCTTTTAGCAAGTTTCACCTTGCAAAGAGGAACTAACCTGCTAGGAAACCAAGCACCCACCCAACTACCTTGAACAAATAATCTTGAACACTTATTTATACTCTTCAACTAATGATCACCACGTTTGTTTTCACTCTTCACCTTCATTCTTTCACCCAAACAATCTCAAGGGCTCACTTACTCAATCTGCCTCTTTTAGGCTCATTAGATCTAATGACCTGTGTATCCACCTGCATGAACTTGATCAGATAAACATGACTATTATTATTTACTCTCTGATGGTCCTCACTAACTTGTACCTTCTTTTTCAAAGGTTCTCTAATTTTCTTAACTCCACACTTCCTCAACTAACACAATTAGTCTAATTAGACCTTGTACTTATACCACTCTCTTCCTTTAACCCATCTTGGTTGGCCAAGATGCTTTAAATATTTAAACCACACTTAACTTAGGTCCATACACATGTTACATGTGATAACCACACTCTTCATAGGTCATCATTACCTCATTGTCCCTAAACCACCATTAGGTCTTGGTGAGACCTAAAACAATTAGGCCTTCATACTCACACGTTACATGTGAGACTACTTGAACCACCTTCATCCTTTCCCAATTCTTTAAACATATCAAACCTATCACCAATATCCCCTTTCTCACTCTCATATGGGTCCATGCCACCTGAAACACCAACTCAACACTTGAACCTACCAAATAGGTCTCCTCAATCTTTAGGCCTTCATACACATAAAACATAGTCTCAAACTTCTGAAGCAACTACTCAAATATTTCACATAGCCATATTATTATATCATATGGGTGAAACCTTCAGGACTTCTAAAATGCCTTCATGGTCTTTATATACTTCAACACAAGCTCTAATCATTCAAAACAACTCTCTCAAAATGATCACTTAGGCTGGTCATATACAATCAAGTTATTTTAACTCTCCATATCTGATCAAGGGCATATCGTGACAACCAATTTATTATTATAAGCCTTTGATACTTATACAACATCTCCGTACTCATTTTCTTCTTTAATTCTACTCAAAAGTCTTCCAAATCACTTCTACAAAGTGGTCACTCAAACTATCTATAGCCTCCAACAAACACAATCTAGTTTTAGACATTTATTCATACTAAATATGGATTGGTCAAACCTCATATGGTTCTCATTGAGTATATAATACTCTCCAATAGTTAGTTCATCTTGAAATATCTAAATACCATCAAGAACAACTCAAATATCCTTCTTAGGTCAATTATACAACATGGTCAAACCTTCAACCAACTTTGAAGATCAATATTTGCAACTGTATAAATATTTAAATCTTATAATCAACTTTGTTTGATGATCCTTGAAGTCCTTTTCAACTTTGCTTTTTACACTAATAATAAATTTGTCCTAGATCAAAAGATATTCTTAAAATACTATAGATTGGTTTTTCCTTTGTTAAAGTCAAATACCAATGGTCATTGGTTAATGCAAAATCATCTGACACTTGTATTTATCTTGTACTCCCTAAAATCTTGATCAAATATGCTCTGTCGATCTCCTTGAGAATTTCCTAGTTTTAACTCTCATTGTTCGTCATTGATCTTTGATCTTTGCTTCTGAGATCATGCCACTTGGTAACCCTGCATGCCTTTTGTGCACCATATAGTCAATCTTCAATGATATTTCACCACTTAGAAGCCCCACATGCCTTTTGAGCATTCTATTGACTTAATTACTTAATACACACCATTGATCTTTCTCTACATGGTTAAATGCACTCCATCAATCTTTGATCTACTTGATCAAACATGTACTATTGATCTACTTGTTATGTCTATGTGATTGTGACACATGTCTTCATTGAGTTCATTCTCAGGATCTTTGACTTTCTAACTTCGCTCTTGTCATTTATCACTATATGACAAGTTTAATGCTCACCATTAGATCCTTATCTGGTTATATTAATCACTAATTGTAGATTTGTATCTGACCGATCACTTGATCATCATTGGATCTTCATCTATCATTTTAGATGCTCATCGTTGGATCTTTATCATGAATATTAAACACTCACCATAGATCTTCGATATCACAAATTTGGCTAAGTATGGAAACTTAGTTAAATCTACCTGAGAAGCCAACTTTTCACCTTAATAAATTTTGCTACGCACCATGTCCAGACCTAAAATTTGAACCACATGATCACCTTTCATAGGGGAATCCATTCATGTATCAAAGTTATCTTGAAACCTTCACATGTGTGAAATATGATGTCATCAAATAACTTACTCAACTTTATTTGTCAAGATGACTACTTGAGCTTAGACATTCATATGATTTTTTTGATGGATGGTCACTACCAATATTCTGATGTAAGTTTTCTAAGATCTCCTGAGATTATTCATATGACACACATCTTAAAAATATTCCTTCATAGTTATTCTTCTAGAGGATTCCTTTCCTAATTATATAATGATCAGCATTGAGTTTTAAGGCTCTCTTTTGCTCTCTCTTGAGTTCTTGGGGGCATGTTCCAGTGAGTGAGGACTGAGTAATACCTGAATACCAATCTTCTTGGGAAACCTGCATTTGACAGACCTATTTGATGGTGATGTGTGGGTCTAGTTCAGTCATCAACTAAATAATGCCTTGTCCTCTAATAATCCTGATAGGTTTAATTTTAATATCAAAGTCCTATAATTTTGCCATCCATTTGCCTCTATGCTCTCCCAATTTGTTTTATCCCAACATAATCTTTACTGCATGACAAGTACTATGGTGGTTATCCTATTTTGAAGGATGTGTTGGGTTAATATTTTGTCACCAGCTAACTGATAGGCAAAATAGGTTGATTCAACCATAGCATAGGGAGATTGGTTGGCCAAGTGTGCAGGTTTACCACATCAAAAGGGGACAAATATCTCCTCTCATCAAGGGGAGGTTCCCTATAAATATGAGGAGGCTATATACTATAAATATATGTAGAAAATAACACTCAGGGTAGGACAACACCATCCATCTCTATTCTTTTAGAGATGATGTTCAAAAACAAAGGAGAAATATAGGTGAAAACACTAAAGGCACTTCTTTTAGAAGTGGTCTTACAACAAATATCAGTTTTTTTAATAGCAAAAATAACTAGAACAGGGTGCAATAACTAGCAGACTGAGATGTAGTACAAAGTCTCCACCTCAACTACCAAAGATTGAAATATGAAGGATAATGGGGGCACAAAGTCATCCCAAAATCCTTTACACAGAAAGAAACTAAAAACACACACACTAAAGATGATTGTGACAGCACAAAGTCTCTCCACAGTTGGCTTCAGGACACCTTCCTGATTACTTCCACTAGTTCTGCTTATTTCATTAAAATAGACAAGAATGCATTCAGGAAAAGCTATAACATCACAAAGTCTGAAAGTAACTTGCTTTCTCATTCAAATAAAGAAATATGATTAACAATCTGAGCTCAAAGTCTCAGTAATCACCTTTCAATTTTGGCAAAGTTTTGCTTATATAACCCAAAAAGATCCCCTGAATAAAATAAGAGATTACAATATATAGTAGCCAAGAAAATCTTGGCACTTTGTTTCATGGAACGACCCATGCTGTATTCAATGCCTTGAATGCCTTTTCAGTTCAGTCAAAGAGGCCATGCTAGAATAGGGTGTCTATCTTAATTTTGGCATGTCAATTCATCTCAAATATCTTCTCCTCAACATGGGTTGTCCGGTCTTTCTCAAAATATGTACACGGCTGTCCCCTCACTTTTATTCCAAGGGAAAAAAATAGGCCACGCCCTTTAATGCTTGCAAGCTCAGATGTCTACTTGGTAGACTGTTCCACCTACTGGAAATAACTCCTACATAGATATTTTTGGTCTTTCCCTCTTTCTTATTGTAATTTGAGCTCTCGAGCTATCTTTTCCCTTTCTACTGGCTCTTTCAAGTCCCTCTTCAGCTGGTCGTTAAGTTTGTTTTCAGGTTCTGTGCCACATTTAAAAATCATGGATATTTCATTACCCTAAATTTGACGTCTGCAGGGATGTCATTGGTCATTGGTCGCTTGAACCATTTTGAACCATGAACCTATGAACCTTTGAGAGTTCATTAGTTCAATGGTTCAACAGTTCGGGAGGCCTTATCGGCTCCTTGGTTCCATCGCTTTCCTGGTTCATTCACTTTCCTTGCTCAGAGCTTTCTTTGAACCTTTAAACCCATTGAACCTTTGAACTATTTTGGTTCAAAGTTCAACAGTTCATCCTCTTTCTTAGAAGCCTTTGTTTTCTCTAAGTCTCTCAAGCTTTGAAATTCCTTCAGGTTTATATCTTTGGAACCTCCTGAAGGGAAGGTGTCCCTTCGAGCCTTGAGAAAGGTCCATTTCTTGGTCGTCGAGAGCCCCCCGCAAGGGTACCTACCCTTTGGGGTCCTTTGGGTGGCCTTCTTCTTTGAATCCTTCAGACAAAATGTCTGAAGAAATTCCTTCAGACATTTTGTTCGAAAGAAATATTTCCTTTGCCTTAGCCGCTTTCTGTTGGGCCTTTGATCATTCCTTCAGACAAAATGTCTAAAGGAATTCTTTTGTAAAATTAGTCACAAAAAATATTTTTGAAGGATATCTTTTTGTTCACTACCCTCCGCAAGGGCACTTGCCCTTTGGACTGTGGGGGACTCCTTTGAACCATTCGATTGAACCAACTTTGGTTCAATGGTTCAACGGTTAAATCTTTTATTTGAAGCCTTCTTTCATTTAAGTCTTTTGATCTTATTGAACTCGTTGAACCTTTGAACTTATTGAACCATTTTGGTTCAACGGTTCATTCTTTACTCTTCGAAGCCTTTTTTTCCTCTAAGTCTTTTGAAGCTGTTGAACTTTCTAAAGCGGTTAAACATTGAAATTTTGCCAAAGTGCTTAACTCTTTAAGCTTGCCGATGTCATTGAACCTTTGAACCCATTGAATTTTTGAACCTTTGGAGGTAGGGTTCAATGGTTCGATGGTTCATTCTATTTGTTTGAATCCTGCTGATGGACTTTTTGGTTGAACTGAAGCATTGAACTAACCTTGAAATTGCCTAAGTGTTGGGAACTTGTTTCTTGGTGAGAGCTCGCCTGTTGAACTTGTTGAACCTGTGAGTCCCTTAGCTGAAAAAGCTTAAATAATGAAGAATTTAAATACTTAGAATAATTTTTTAGAAGGGAAGAGAGAATTTTGGCCTGCAAGACCAAAATAGTACATATGTTATCGCCAAAAGTGATTGGCACATTTTGGGAACAACTGGCTCTAGTTGGGGAAATTCTTTCAGTTGAAATTTTGAAATAGTTGAAGGGAGTAGAAACTAGAATCTTCAGTGCCTTTAAGTATGCCATTGGGTTATGGAGTCATGTTACCCAAAAAAAAAGGTGCCAAAAATGAAAATAAAAAGCAAAAAATAGAACTAAAGATTATACAAATATACAGATGTACAAATGATCTTGTCTGATACTTCAAGAATTGAAGTGCTTCAGATGCTGCCCATTATGAGACATAGAAAAGGGCGTGCCATCTTGATACTTCAATAGGAAACTATTTTCACTATTGAGTTGATGGATAGTAAATGGGCCTCTCCATAGGGAATCAAATTTCCCATGCATTCCCTTTGGTTCTCTTCTGTTTTCCCATAATAGGACTTGATCTCCAAACTAGAAATCATGGGTTCTTGCTTTTTGGTCGAAGAGATTCTTCACCAAACTTTGATGCACAAAAATTCGGTCCACCACCATAGGTTTTTGCTCATCTAGCTCAATTAAGCACATGATCCTCTTATCGATAGAACTTTTATATGTCTAATCTTTGATCACCTTTGCCAATTTTAGTGCTGGCAATTCCAGGGTGATTGGTATCTCTGCATTGAGACCATACAAAACTTGGAACGGTGACATACCTATCACCCTTTTGAGTGTAATTTTGTCTGCCCATAAAGCATCAACCAATGCTTTATGCTAGGTTTGTTGGTTATCATCCACCAGCTTCTTGATGATGGTCACCAAGTTCTTGTTGCTCGATTTTGCTTGGCCATTTCCTTGTGAAAAATAATCAGAGGAGTGGGAGAGGGTAATCCCATAATAAAAATAGAACTGAGTGATCTCATGAGAAGAGAAACAAGCTACATTGTTTATGACAATCTTAGTTGAGACCCAAAACTTGGAAATAATATTTTTCTTGAGGAAATCACATACTACTTCTGAAGTAGCATGCTTGGTTGGAATTGCTTCCACCCATTTGGTGAATTAATCTATGGCTATGAGGACATAATCATGTTTAGCGCTTGAAGATGGGTTTACAACACCAATGAAATCGATTCCCCATTGCTGAAATGGCTCTTCTATTACCACTGGCTTGAGAGGCAGAGCAGCTAACTTAGGTCTTCCAATGAACTATTGACATAGTTCCCATCTTCAAACCTATTTGTATGCATCCTAAAATAGAGTAGGCCAGTAATACCTGGCTCGCAAGATCTTATGGGTAGTTACAGGAGCAAAAAATTGTCTTCCACAGGCTAGATTATGGAAGGACTTCAAAAGCTGGTTCTATTGTTCTTTATCCACACAGCGAAGGAACACTCCATCAAGGCTCCTCTTATACAGGCCATTGTCCCACAAGACAAAATTGACAGATTTCAATTTAATAGTCATCCTTTCTTTATGAGGTAGGTGAGTAGGACACTCACCATAGGTAAGGAAATGATCAATATTTAAATACCACTCATTCATGGTGGAGACATAGAGGACTATTGACGTGTCTTCAATTTCTACTTCTTCATGCCCCGTTTCTTCTGGTCTGTTATCAGTAATCAATTGGCAGAGACCCCTTCCTCACACAAGCTTCATTGGTTTGATAATTAGATCAAACTCCTAGATTTTGGCAATCCAATTGCCTCTTTTGGTTCTAAACTCCTGTTGAGTTAATATGACTTTGACTGTGGTATCAAGAACCAGGGCAGTAATGTGTGAATTGAGAATATAAAAATAGAAGTGTTTTACTACCTTTACCACTACATAAACATGCTTCTCCATGTTTGAATACTTCAGTTCATGAGCTTTGAGAGGACAGCTCATAAAGGACATGAGAGATTCCACACCTTCTTCATTCTATTGAACCAAAATTGTTGAAAGTGTGTGCTCTGAAGCATATATACACTGTGAAATCTTTGGTATAATTTGGACAAACTAGAATTAGGGCATGGGTAATAGCTATCTTAATGTCTCAAAATACCAATTTGCCTTCTTCAGTCTAGCTGAAGGTGCCTTTCCCTTCATCATGTTTACAATATGGCGAGTCTTCTCTGTGAACTCGGGGATGAACCTTCATAAAAAATTTACCTTTCCAAAAAAAAAGAGTGAACTGCAGTCTTACTTGTAGGTAGAGTAAGCTCTTGGATAGATTTGACTCTTTTTGAGTCAATCTTTATGTCTTCTCAAGATACAATGTGTCCAAGAAGTTTCCCCTCTATTACTCCAAAAATAGACTTCTTAGGATTTAGAGAAATGCCATTCTAGCAGCATCATTCCAGCACTTGTTGTAAATGGCACACATGATCAAGATGATGCTTGGAAAAGACTGTTAAATCATCAAGGTACACCATAATGAACTTACCCATTTTATCTTTGAAAGTAAGGTCCATTGCTCTCTAAAAAGTGGCGCTGTCATTTATCAGGCCAAATGGCATTCTTCAATATGCAAAGGTGCCCCAAGGCATGGTGAAGATAGTATTATGTGTTGGGGATCAACCAACAATGGATTACACTTATGAAAGCAATCAATGCGGAAATAAATTAGATAGATAAGTAACTGAAATGATAAATAGCACAGAACAAGATATACAAGAAAACACCCTGAAAACTTGTATTAAAAACTCTTTACAATAGGAATACAAATGAAGAACTTTGTTCTTCCACACCTCTCTCAGATGCACACAAGATCTCTCACTAGATCTCTATTCCTTAAGAGTTCTCTCTAAAGTACAGTCCTTCAAACATTCACAATGTTCTACTTCGTACTCAATTACACTCTCTCATTCATTCATCATTACAATAGCTTAGAAGATCTCTCCTACATATAGAAAATAGGAGACTTGAGCATGCTCTTACAACAAACAGTTAAGCCTCTTCAACAAGGGCTCTAAAAATAATATTGCTAACAATAGAGACGCGAGCATGAGTCTACAACTCAAACTCATCATGCAAACACTCGCTTCTGTCCTCGGAAATAGCTTTCTGGACACGCAGGTAACCGACGTCGGTTCCTGTCTGTTCGCCTGTGACCGTCGCCGGCCGACCATACTGCCGACGTCGGCGCCTCTGAACTGCAACTGACCGACGTCGGTCGCTCCTGACCGACGTCGGCGTCTGTGTAGACCCGAACTTGTTTGTCTATGCTCCTTGGTGAAGCTTTTAGCTCCACATACCTAACAATCTCCCACTTGGAGATAAACCAGCTGCACCAATACCTGTACAGCAAGATCTTCTAGCTCCTCCATCTTCAACTCAATCGTGAAGACCAACAGAAGTTGAATGAAGATTCAACTTCTCCTTAGTAATCGGCTTTGTTAGCATATCCGCAGGATTCATGTCTGTATGGATCTTCTCCAGCTTCAACTCACCATCTTCCAATACCTGCCGTATGAAGTGGTACCTTAGCTGTATGTGTTTGGTTCTTGAGTGAAAAGCTGAGTTCTTTGCCAAATGGATTGCACTTTGACTGTCACTATGCAATCTGCAACTCCCATGCTCCCTTCCAAGCTCTTCCATGAACCGTGTCATCCATATCATTTCCTTGCTAGCTTCTGTAGCTGCAATATATTCTGCTTCTGTAGTTGACAAGGCTACAACCTTCTGCAACTTAGAAATCCAACTAACTGCCGTTCCACCTACAGTAAAAACATAACCTGTAGTGCTCCTTCTGCCATCCAAATCCCCTGCCATATCTGAATCTACATAGCCATGTAGAGATGTATCTGAACCTCCATAGCATAAGTGTCTGCTGCTGGTTCCTCTCAGATATCTAAGGATCCATTGTACTGCTTTCCAATGTTCCTTTCCTGGATTGGCCATATACCTGCTTACTACTCCCACTGCTTGGGCAATATCTGGTCTAGTACACACCATTGCATACATCAAACTTCCTACCGCGGAAGAATATGGAACTTTATTCATGTACTCTACCTCATCATGTGAATTGGGACATTGTTCTTTACTTAACTTGAAATGTCCTGCCAAAGGTGTGCTTACCGGTTTCGCATCCTGCATGTTGAACCGTTTCAACACCTTGTCCACATAATCTTTTTGAGACAATATCAACCTGTGATTTTCTCTGTCTCTCTTAATGCTCATGCCAAGGATTTTCTTAGCTGCTCCCAAATCCTTCATGGCAAACGTTTGAGCTAACTTCTCCTTAAGCTCTGAGATGTCCTGCATGTGAGACCCTGCAACCAGCATGTCATCTACATACAACAATAGAATAATGTATCTACTGTTATCAAATCTCTTAAAGTATACACAATGGTCTGATTGACACCTACTGAAACCATGCTCAGTCATAAACCTGTCAAATTTCAAGTACCATTGCCTTGGAGCTTGCTTGAGGCCATACAAGCTTTTCTTTAACCTGCACACTAGTTTCTCCTTACCCTTGACCTCGAAACCTTCTGGCTGTTCCATGTAAATTTCCTCATCTAAATCTCCATGAAGAAATGTTGTTTTAACATCTAGCTGCTCGAGATGCAAATCCTCAAAAGCAACCAAAGATAGTACAACCCTTATAGAAGTCATCTTAACAACTGGAGAAAAAATTTCGCCAAAGTCAATACCTGGCTTTTGTGCAAACCCTTTTACAACCAATCTGGCCTTGTATCTCATCTGACCATCCTCACCTTCCTTCAACCTGTAAGTCCACCTGTTCTTCAGTGTTCTCTTACCAGCCGGCAATTCAACCAAATCCCATGTTTGGTTCTCTCTTAAGGACTCCATCTCCTCAATCATGCCATGCTCCCACTTACTCCTGGACTCCACCTGTAAAGCTTCTTCAAAACTTTCTGGTTCTCCACCATCGGTTAGCAATAAATAATATAAAGAAGGAGAGTATCTAATTGGAGGCTTACTTACCCTTTCAGACCTCCTGATTGGTGTCTTGGACTCGTTTTCAACAATCTGTCCATCCAAATTTTCTGACAGTGACCGACCTCGGCCACCTGTAGACCTGTTACTGGCCGACGCCGGTTCCTCCTGGCCGACGCCGGTGCCTGGTCTGCCGACGTCGGTCTCTGTATGACCGACATCGGTTTCTATACTGCCGACGCCGGTGCAAAACCTGCCGACGTCGGTCTCTGTGTTTTCCTGTAAGTGATTATTTCTTTTTCCCGCGAGCTCATTTTGGACCATAACTTCGTCCAACTCATTATTGCTCTGCCCAGCTTGATCTAGCTTCCTTGTCTGATCACTGTACATCACTCTTTCGTTGAAAACAACATCACGGCTCCTGATTACCTTGTTAGTTCCTAGATTCCAAAATCTGAAACCAAAATCATCTGAGCCATAGCCTATAAACGTGCACCTCATAGACTTAGCATCAAGCTTCTTTCTATTTTCCTTATCTATGTGCACAAAGGCTTCACAACCAAAAACTTTGAGATATGAAAGATCAACCTTTTTACCTGTCCATGCCTCTTCTGGAATTCCACCATCCAGAGCTGTAGAGGGTCCTCTGTTGATCAGGTACACTGCGGTGTCAACTGCTTCTGCCCAAAACTCTAAGGGCAAACCTGCATGCAATCTCATACATCTTGCACGCTCCATAATAGTCCTGTTCATCCTTTCAGCAATACCATTCTGCTGAGGTGTCCTTGGAACCGTCCTTTGTCTACGGATCCCATTTATGTAACAATACAATTTGAACTTAAGACTGCAGAACTCACCACCGTTATCGGATCTCAAGCACTTTACTCTTTTGCCTGTTTCATTCTCAACCATGGCTTTCCATATCTTAAAAGTATCAAAAACATCAGATTTCTTTTTAATACAGTAGATCCATACCTTTCTTGTGGCGTCATCTATGAATGTAACATAGTACTGTGATCCACCAATAGAGGCTACATGAGCCGGTCCCCACACGTCTGTGTGAACAAGCTGCAACTTCTGCCTTTTCTTAGTAGACCCAGTCTTTAGAAAACTAACCCTTTTCTGTTTTCCAAACACACAATGCTCACAAAATTCTAGATCCATACTTTTCAAATCTGAAAGCATACCTTTAGACTTAAGGATAGACATCCCCTTCTCACTCATGTGGCCAAGCCTTGAGTGCCACAATTTAGCATTCACATCTGAAGTAGATAAAACTGAAGGAGATTTGTTAGTAATACAATTACACAAATAGAGAGTACCTTCTCTCTTACCTCTGGCCATAACAAGTGCACCCTTGGTCACTTTCCAAGAATCTGCTGTGAGAGTTACTATACAACCCTCATTACCAAGCTTACCTGCAGAAATCAGATTTCTCTTTAAACTAGGAACATGCATCACATCCCTCAACACCCATGTGTTGCCATTCTGCATCTTTAGCTGCACTTTACCTTTGCCAATTATCTTACAAGGCTCATCATCCCCTAAGTATACTATTCCAAAATCTCCATGGACATAGTCACTGAAATATTCTCTGTTAGGGGTAGCATGAAAAGACGCACCAGAATCTAATACCCAAGATTCTATGTTATTATGCAAAGAGAAAATAAGAGCATCCTGTGCAATACCTGCAACCTTTGTCTCTTCCTTTCCTTCGTGATGATTGTCCTCCTTAGGCTTTGACCAGCAATCTCTGCTTATGTGCCCCAACTTTCCACAGTTCCAACATTGTGGCCTTCTGCCATTCCTGGATTTGGATCTGCCTCTTCCCTTAGACTTAGATCTTGATCTCCTCTTGCTCCTTTCTTTTTGCCTTCCTCTGCTCTCGAAATTTAAAGCGTTCCCGGATGTCCCAGAAGTCTCTTCTGTGCTTTTCCTGCGTATTTCCTCATTCAAAATAACACTAACCACATCCTCTACTTTTAAAATATTCGAAGCAGAAGCAGTATTAGAAACTGCCATTACCAAGCCATGCCAGCTTTCAGGCAAAGAACATAAAATTAAAAGAGCCTTTATTTCATCTTCAAATGAAATATTAACAGAACTTAACTGATTAACAATACCATGGAAATCATTCAGGTGATTAGAAACAGATCCACCTTCTTGCATATGCAAATTAAATAACTGCTTCATCAAATATACCTTGTTTGAAGCGGAGGGTTTTTCATACAAATTAGCTAACGTGGTCATTAACTCTACCGTAGTTTTTGCCTGTGACAAATTGGATATCACAGTGGAGGCCAGACTCAGTCTTATAGAACCAAGAGCCTTTCTGTCAAGAACTTCCCATTCTTCGTCCTCCATGTCCTTGGGCTTCTTTGCTATCCCACCTAACGGTAAGTAGAGATCCTTCTGATACAGATAGTCCTCTATCTGCATTCTCCAGTGCTGATAGTTCTTGCCATTAAACTTTTCCATTCTCAACTTACTTTCCTCTGCCATTGCTTCTCCCACTCAAACAGAAATCCCTGTGAGCAACCTGTAATCCGAACACACTACACAGATCTGAACCACCTGTTAGTGAACCTGAGCTCTGATACCACTTGTTAGGGATCAACCAACAATGGATTACACTTATGAAAGCAATCAATGCGGAAATAAATCAGATAGATAAGTAACTGAAATGATAAATAGCACAGAACAAGATATACAAGAAAACACCCTGAAAACTTGTATTAAAAACTCTTTACAATAGGAATACAAATGAAGAACTTTGTTCTTCCACACCTCTCTCAGATGCACACAAGATCTCTCACTAGATCTCTATTCCTTAAGAGTTCTCTCTAAAGTACAGTCCTTCAAACATTCACAATGTTCTACTTCGTACTCAATTACACTCTCTCATTCATTCATCATTACAATAGCTTAGAAGATCTCTCCTACATATAGAAAATAGGAGACTTGAGCATGCTCTTACAACAAACAGTTAAGCCTCTTCAACAAGGGCTCTAAAAATAATATTGCTAACAATAGAGACGCGAGCATGAGTCTACAACTCAAACTCATCATGAAAACACTCGCTTCTGTCCTCGAAAATAGCTTTCTAGACACGCAGGTAACCGACGTCGGTTCCTGTCTGTTCGCCTATGACCGTCGCTGGCCGACCATACTGTCGACGTCGGCGCCTCTGAACTGCAACTGACCGACGTCGGTCGCTCCTGACCGACGTCGGCGTCTGTGTAGACCCGAACTTGTTTGTCTATGCTCCTTGGTGAAGCTTTTAGCTCCACATACCTAACATTATGCTGGTCTGTTTCACCAACTTCAACTTGATTGTATCCAAAAAATTCATCTAACATTGATAACATCTCTGAACTGGTCACCGTCTGAAGAACATAGTGCATGATGGCCAGAGGATAGTTATCCTTTAAGGATGACGATTCAAATTAATGAAATCCACATATAGATGAATTTTGCCATTCTTTTTTTCTCACAGGAACTATGTTGGCAATCCATGTGGATTGATGGATTGAGAAAATTATTCTAGCATTCAGCATTTTCTATATTTCAGACAGAATAGTACCTGATATCTTTAGATTTTACTACCTAAATTTTTGCTTGTAAGACACCGAATCACTTTTGAGAGAAATTTCATGGCAAATTTCTTCAGACCTGAGTGGATTCAAATCATCATAAGAGTATGCCAAAACATCTATGTACTGGTGAAGCAAATCAGCAAATTTGAGTCTCTCCTCTAGAGTGTAGCACTTCCCAATGTTCACCATCTTGGGATTTTCCTTGGTACCCAAATTTATTTGATCAAACTCTTGAGAGGAGCTTGAATCTATTTGTTACTATTTGATGAACCTGTCGTGCTTGTCAAACAGCTTTTCAAGTGAAACTAGACCTTTTAAGATTTTATTCCCTTTAATTTACAGGAATTCTTCACCTGCATTTGAACTTGATTCAGGGGCTAGTTCACTACCTTTGAATTGAAGTTGTTTGAAGCTACCTTTCTATTTTAAGAAGGCAATGATTTGGTTGTCACCATTGAATACTTGCCAATGATTGGCATTATCAGGCACACTTGATCGAAAGACCAATTTGATGGTGTACCAGTCTCCTTTAAAATTTGAGTGAGGAACTAAAAGAGTTGCTGAAATAGCCAATGCATCAGCTCTATCATTGAATTCCCTAGGTACTACAAAGATGCTAAAAGCATCAAAGCTTTCAATTTGATTCCAAACTAGATTGCGGTAGTGGCACAATCTCTTATTTTTAGTTTGGTCCAGGTTCCTTACCTAACAAACCACCAGCTCAGCATCTCCTTTAGCATGAAGGAGTTTGATGCCCTTGTCTTGAGCAGCCTTCAATCCAAGCAGTAGAGATTCGTACTCAACAGTGTTGTTAGTGTTGCTAAACTACAACTTGTATAAAGAAGAAAAAATATCTCCTTGAGGAGATATCAACACAATCTTGATTCTAGAACCAGTAGAGGAACAGCTGCCATCAAATTTTAGTATCCATATATCATCGAAAGTTGACCTTACCTTAGATTTTTCTTTATTTTTAGGGGAGGATTCTTCTACACTTGCACTACGCTCTATCATGTCTTCTGTTGTTTCATCTAAACTAATTTTTAGATTGTCATTTTTAGAAGTTTCATCAGCTAAGACAGGAGCATCCTCTATAGTCAAGAATTAATTACCCATGCCTGAAGACTCAAATAAAATTTGAGCTTCAGGCACTTATATTCAAGTGACCACATATTTTACTTCCTTCTTAGGGAGCAATCTCTGCATAACACCTTTGACTGGGATCTTTACCTCAGATAGGTCAATACTTAACTCACCACCAATGTCTTT
Source organism: Torreya grandis (assembly GCA_037957365.1). Lineage (NCBI taxonomy): Eukaryota > Viridiplantae > Streptophyta > Pinopsida > Cupressales > Taxaceae > Torreya > Torreya grandis. Next base: position 1,357,739 of record JARHVA010003390.1, read on the forward strand.
TTAGAAATTCCGCTCAAGAAGGATGTCGTATGAGGCTGGGACGTTAGCCACCAGGACTGTCATCTTAATTCTCTTGTCTAGGAATGTTGTAGATGCAAATTAGGCATCCTTGATTTATCTCAGTAGTGGCACTTGTTTATTCTCCATGGAGAAACATCTCCCAAATGTCTTGGTTAGTGTGAGACCAAAGGATTTTTCTACTTTTGCAGGCATGACATTATTAGATGCACCTGAGTCTATGATGCAATTGTTCAGTTGGTGATTGTTTATCAACAGGGAGACATAGAATGGTTTTGTCCTCTCGAAAGCAGCCAGAGGAGCAATGACAAGGTTATTCCAGGTGGATGTGGGAGTCACCTTTGGAACAACTGGTCCTGTAGAGACAAATTTATTCTTTACACATTGAACCAACTTATCCAACTACTCAGGGTTGGATTGCAGGAATTCAAATTCAGACATTTGAATTTTGGTTTTCTTTATATGGTTGACTATGTCAAATGTCTGAAATAAATCATGAACAGGGGAAGGTAGTTCATCCTTCTGGTTTTTAGGATGGGGAGGACTGATCTACGAAATTAAAGTTAAAGGTGCAGAAACGTTTGGAGTATTTACTTTTTTAACAATCATCGAGTCTTTTACTTGAAAAGACAGAGTGGTTCCTCATTTGGCAATTGAAATTGTAGGTTGAGGTCATTCCTCTATTTTTTCTTTATCAGCTTGCTAGGCTAACTGGTTCTTGGACTGGGTGAATACAACGTATGATCCATCAATCACTTTACTTTCACTTCTGGGTTCATCCTGGTAATTTAGGAAACTAATGTTGGAGTCACCAGCTAATTCTTCTTCTCCCTCTGTGAAGAGATTAGCGTCATCTTCTGGGTTCAACTCAGGCTGGAAGGAGAAATCTAATTCTACTTCAAGATATCCAACTGCTAAATTGGTTGGAGGTGCTTTAATGGCCAGTTTACCCTAAGGGGGAGGAAGATGATTTGAATGTCTTTCATTCTTGGCAGCATTGCCTTGGTATGATTGATTGAAAAATGTCCTCCTTGGTATATCTCTATATGAAGGGGCAGATGACATCCCTTGCGCCATTTGCTTTCTAAGAGCTAGCAACTCATTCGCTAGCTTCTGCACCATTGGATCAGTGGTGCCTGTAGGTGAGTATTCAAAAGATGAAGAATATTTACCTTTGTTAGGATCTCTCCTTATCTTTCCTGCCAAGAAAAGGTCATCTTCAACCTCAGTGGCCAAATCTTGAGCAGCAGTAAGGTCTATGTGGATAGCATGTCTCAACAGAAAACTTACTTCAGGCAGCTATGAGTTGATGAAGAAACATTTAAGGTTCTCAAGTGTTGGCTGAGCAATGGTAGGGATCCTATTTCTCAGCTTGTCAAATTTGGCAATGAAGTCCCTCATAGGTTTATGAGGTTATTTCTTCATCTATGTGAGCTAGGCCAGCAGGGCATGCGCATCTTCTACAGGCTTGAACCTGGCTTCAAATTTAGCTTTAAGAGTGTTCCAGTCAGTCATTGATCGAGCTTGTAGATGGTAGAACCACTCTGCAGTAGTGCCTTATAATGTCTCCCCAAACATCTTGACTGTTATGTCCTCATACTCCACACCTATCACACCATAGGCTATGTTGAAAGTTGTAATGTGTTCATCAGGATGAACTCTCCCATCACCAAAGAATTTAGGAAAATTCTTCCTTGAACTGTGTGGTAGCTCATGTAGAGGTGGAGTTAAATTGAGTGGGCCAAAAGAGTTATCCTAGGGGCCTTGAATCACCATTATTTGACTATGAAAAGAGAGAATAACAAATCTGGGGGGAGTACATATAGGTAAAGCTTTGCTAACAGTAGAAAAATAAGCTGGTATTGGTAAGAGGAAGACTCCTACCATTGCTCAGCCAATAATGAAAGAAGCTGGTGACCTGGTATTGGTAAGAGGAAGACTCCTAGCTCATTGAACTTGAAGTTGTGGAGGAAATAAATCAAAATTACCCTACTGCACCAACTCAAAAATAGGGTCAACAACACCTTGCACTCTCTAGCTTCTTATATAGCATGGAGTTGCCAGATTGTAGAATAAAAATAGAAAATAATTGGCCCTGCTTCAGCTTGAAGCTTGAGGCTTCAAACTATTTGTTCTTCCCCAGCGGAGTCACCAAAAAATTGTTGGGTGAATATTTTGTCACCAACTAACTAATGGAAAAAATAGGTTGCTTCAACCACAGCATAGGGAGATTGGTCAGCCAAGTGTGCAGGTTTACCACATCAAAAGGGGACAAATCTCTCCTCTCATCAAGGGGGGGTTCCCTATAAATATGAGGAGGCTATATACTATAAATATATGTAGAAAATAACACTCAAGGGTAGGACAACACCATCCATCTCTCTTCTTTCAAAGATGATGTTCACAAATAAAGGAGAAATCCAAGTGAAAATACTGAAGGCACTTCTCTTCTTTCAAAAGTGGTCTTGTAGCAAACAGCAGGAGTTTTTTCTGATAGAAAAAGTAACTAGAATAGGGTGTAGTAACCAGCAGACTGAGATGTAGTATAAAGTCTCCACCTCAAATGCCAAAGAGTGAAATATGAAAGATAATGGGGGCACAAAGTCATCCCAAAATATTTTACACAAAAATAAACTAAAAACACACACGCCAAAGACGATTGTGACAGCACAAAGTCTCTCCACAGTTGGCTTCAGGATACCTTCTTGATTACTTCCACTAGTTCTACTTATTTCATTAAAATAGACAAGAATGCATTCAAGAAACAGACATAAGAACAATCTCCTAAATGACACAAGCTATAACAGCACAAAGTCTGAAAGTAACCTGATTTCTCATTCAAATAAAGAAATATGATTAACAATCTGAGCTCAAAGTCTCAGTAATCGCCTTTCAATTTTGGTAGAGTTTTGCTTCTATAACCCAAAAAAATCTCCTACATAAAATAAGAGATTACAATATATAACAGCCAAGAAATGTTTGGCGCTTTGTTTCATGGAACGGCCCATGTTGCATTCAATGCTTTGAATGCCTTTTCAGTTTAGTCAAATAGGACATGCTGGAACATGGTGTCTACCTTAACTGTGGCGTGTCAATTCATCTCAAATATATTTTCCTCAACATGGGTTGTCTGGTCTTTCTTCAAATATGTACACGGTTGTCCCCTTACTTTTATTCCAAGGGAGAAAAATAGGCTACGCATTTTAATGCTTGCGAGCTCAGATGTCTACTTGGTGGACTATTTCACCTACTGGAAATAACTCCTACATAGATGTTTCTAGTCTTTTTCTCTTTCCTATTGCAATTTGAGCTCTCAGGCTATCTTTTTCCTTTCTATTGGCTCTTTCAGCTCCCTCTTTAGCTGGTCACTGAGTTTGTTTTCAGGTTGCATGCCACATTTGAAAGTCAATAGATATTTCATTACCCTGAATTGACGTCTGCAAGGACGTCATTGGTCACTGGTCGCTTGAACCATTTTGAACCATGAACCTTTGAAATTTCATTGGTTCAATGGTTCAACAGTTTGGGAGGCCTTATCAGCTCCTTAGTTCCATTGCTTTCCTAGTTCATTCACTTTCCTTGCTCAAAGCTTTCTTTGAACCGTTGAACCATTTTGGTTCAAGGTTCAATAGTTCATCCTCTTTCTTAGAAGCCTTTGTTTTCTCTAAGTCTCTCAATCTTTGAAATTCCTTTAGCTTTATATCTTTGGAACCTCCTGAAGGGAAGGTGTCCCTTCGGGCCTTGAGAAAGGTCTATTTCCTGGTTGTCAAGAGCCCCCCGCAAGGGTACCTGCCCTTCGGGGTCCTTCGAGCAGCCTTCTTCTTTGAATCCTTTAAACAAAATGTCTGAAGGAATTCCTTCAGACATTTTGTCTGAAGGAAATCTTTCCTTTGCCTTAGCCGCTTTCCCTCAGGCCTTTGATCATTCCTTCAGACAAAATGTCTGAAGGAATTCCTTTACAAAATTAGCCATAAAAAATATTTGCGAAGGATATCTTTTTGTTCCATTTTGTTCACTGCCCTCTGCAAGGGCACTTGCCCTTTGTGCTTTGGGGGACTCCTTTGAACCATTCGATTGAATTGACCGATTGAACCAACTTTGGTTCAATGGTTCAATGGTTCAATCTTTTATTTGAACCCTTCTTTCGTTTAAGTCTTTTGATCTTATTGAACTCGTTGAACCTTTGAATCAGTCAAACCATTTTGGTTCAAGGTTCAACGGTTCATTCTTTACTCTTCAAAGCCTTCTTTTCACCTAAGTCTTTTAGAGCCGTTGAACTTGCCGAAGCGGTTGAACTTTGAACTTTTGCCGAAGCTCTTAACTCTTTAAGCTTGCCGATGTCATTGAACCTTTGAACCTTTGGAGGTGGGGTTCAATGGTTAAATGTTTTGATGGTTCATTCCATTTATTTGAAGCCTGCCGATGGACCTTTTGGTTGAACCGAGGCGTTGAACTAACCTTGAAATTGCCTAAGTGTTGGGAACTTGTTCCTTGGTGAGAGCTCCCCTGTTGAATTTATTGAACCTGTTGAACTTGTGAGTCCCTTAGCTAAAAAAACTTGAATATTTAAGAATTTGAATACTCAGAACAATTTTTGAGAAGGGAAGAGAGAATTTTGACCTATAGGACCAAAATAGTTCATATGCTGTCCCCAAAAGTGAGTGGCACATTTTGGGAACAACAGGATGTAGTGCCTAAACGTCTTAACTACTTTAACATGGGCAAATATTTTCTTGTCAATCAGGGAGTATCTAAGATTTGCATCTTTCAAGTTAGTGCTCATGAAAGTGATAGGGTGCTTGTTTTCTTCCCTTTTATGCATAAGTATGACAATAATAGTATGTTCTTAAGTGAATGAGTACAAGAAAACATATTTAATCAAATTTGGGCTTACCAACATTGGGGCCTAAAAAATTACCTTTTTTATGTCTTAGAAAGACTTCTTAGCTTCAGGTGTATACTCCACTTTGGCATCCTGAATGAGCATTGTGTTCAAGGGCCTGAAAATATCTGTAAATCTTGATATAAATTTCCTTATGAAATTAATTTTCTTAAAGGACTTAAGCTTTTTTTTGTTTTTTGATAACTTTATTTTTGAAATCCCTTGAATCTTGTTTGGGTCAATGGTGATATCTCTTTAGTAACAATGTGGCCTAGAATTTTTACTTTAGTAACACTGAATATATTCTTTTTTAGGTTCAGTGACACACCAAACTTTCTACACCTTTTGAAAAATGGAATGAATGTGGTTGATATGATCAGCTCTATTTTTAGATAAAATAGTGATATCATCCATGTATATGATTATGGACTTGTCTATCAATACCTAGAATGCATGATCCATCACTCTGAAAGGTAGCTCCAGCATTGACCAATTCAAATGACATTTGCTTGTATGCACATGTTCCCCATTTTTTAGTAAGCATTTTTTTCATTCTATCCTAAAAATCTATCTAAGAAAGACATCATTTCAGACCCACTCACAATTTGTATTACCTCATCTAGGGAGAGCAGAGGATAATTATCCTTATAATAAGATTTATTAAGATTCTCTAAGTCAACACACAGTCTGATTTTGCCATTCTTTTTCTTGACTAGAAATAGATTGGTCACCCAAGTTGAATTCCTAATAGGAAAAGTTATCCTAGTGCTTAGTAGCTTCTCTACTTCCTTCTAGATCAACAATTCCATGATAGGATTAATTGACCTTTGCCTTTGCCTAAATGGTTTATGATCAACCTTGAGTGGAATTGTATGGGTGATGACTTTAAAATTGAATATCATTAAGTCATCATAGGTCCATGCAATTACATATTTATAATTTATAATTAATTCCTTAACCTTCTACCTTTCTTCTAGTGTGGAGCTTAGACCAATATTAACAAAGTGTGCATTCCTCTCATCACCTATGTTATTTGAGCTTAATTCAGATTCATTGACCTTGAGTTGTCTCTGTAATTATGCTTGAGGATACATTTTAAAGGTCCTTTCCAAGGCAACCATCCCTAGTGGGAGACAATTCTCCTTTAGCTATATAACATCCTCTTCATCCAATTCTTCATGGAAATTATGGCTTCTTTCCTCATCATCAATTATCTAAGACTCGGACTATCTTGAATTTGTCAAAAACTAAACAATTTGTTGGTCATCATCAAACTTGAAAATTTTCAACATTGTCTAGAACTGAAGGACAAGGTACCAATTCAATGGAGAACTTCTAAAATTTTGACTCTTGTAGGGGTGAAAAATTTGTTGTTGAAGCAACCAGTGAATTAGCATCTTGGTTTTGTTCTCTTGAGATAGCTACTATGTTAAAATATTTAAATGAATCAATTACATCTCAGGATCTATGCCTGTATTTATTTAAATATGACAATTTACATTGAAATTTGTTTTTGACCTAGTTGATCATGAGTTCAGAATCTCTGTATACAAGCAGTTCCTTGACATTATTTTTTAGGACATATTATAATCCTAGAATCAGGGCTTTGTATTTTGATCTGTTGCTGGTGTACGAGAATTAGAGCCTGTATTTTGCTACAATTTCTTTCCATGTGGATCGAACAGTTCGATACCAACACCTGATCCTTGTTTGGATCTTATTCCATTCATAATTAGGAAGGGCCCTAAATTTCTTTATGTTTCATGTTTCATAGTAAATGTAAAAATTCCAAGACTAGGCTACTTATAACTTACTTCTTCATTGGTGGTGTTGTACTACCTAATAGGATGCTTCATCATTGGCACTCAATCAATCCTAATCTGGTTAGCAATGCCTCTCTAGGGTAGTCGAATATGTAAGAAATCCATGGAAAGATATCCATTTAACATCTTTGACCAATCTCTGCTCAAAAATAATCCATATCTTTTAAGAATGTCTACTACCAGTATGTTGATAGTCATCTGTACTCAACATTTCAAGGTGACTTGAATTCTTACATCATTAAGTTCTCCCAAAATAGGCACAATTATCTTATCCAACTGTGACACAATCCTCTTGGATGGATTTGGGGTCAAACCAAACTTTTGACAAATGGATTTTGGCATTACTTTTATTAAAGCTTTGAAATCTACCAAACAATTGTGTATATTCTTTTCAAACATTCGAATGGTCAATAAGAAAAGTGGAACTTTAGGATTGTTTTTATATATAACATTTGTGTTGGCTATTTTGGACTTTCAACAATAGACTTATCGGTGATGGACTTCCAAAAGAGTTCTTTCTACTTCATGATTTGTGTTAGTTCATGAAGAGTGATATTGACCTTAATTTTCTTCATATACTCAAAAATATTGTATCCTTCTTTATTTTATTCCTCTCTATGTTGAGGCTAATCATTGACTTTTGGGGGAAGAGGATTATTATCATCTTTGGGATTTGGAGGAATAATTGTTTTATTGAGAGGAGTAGAAGTGGTGAGAGGCTACATGTTCCTTAGGTTATAATTGTTCTTTTTGGACTATTGGAACACTTGCACTTCATCAAAATTATCCTCTAGAATATTGTCATCTTCATTATGGAAGGGAGACTCATATGTTTCAAAGATCATAGTTAAACTTGAAGGCTAAATTCATGAGGGAGATCTAGAGGATTCATCATTTGATCTTGTCTAATCATTTCTCTCTAAAATATTTCAAAGGCTACACAAAAATCAATACAATCTAATTCTCCATAGTGTGATTGTTGACCAAATTTGACCCTATAGGTCAAATTGGGAACCCTATAGGTAAAAACTTCATTTGAACATTATTGTTCCTTTTGGACTGTTGGAATGCTTGCACTTCATCAAAATTATCCTCCAAAATATTGTCATCTTCATTATGGAAGGGAGACTCATATGTTTTAAAGATCATAGCTAAATTTGAAGGCCAGATTCATGAGTGATATCTAGAGGATTCATCATTTGATCTTTTCTAATCATTTTTCTCTGAAATAGTTCAAAGGTTGTACATAACTCTATACAGTCCAATTCTCCATGTTGTGATTATTGACCAAATTTGACCCTATAGGTCAAATTGGGACCCCTATAGGTAAAAACTCAATTTTTAGTTGTTTTAAGGGTCTAATATTTTTTCATAGGTTATGTTATAGATATTTTGATATCATTTAATGCTATATTAGCCTTGGTCTTGGTCTAATTAGTCAATATGTCATTTTGAGTCATTTAGAAGCCATTTAGGGGTCATAAATGCAAGTGGAATCGTTTCCAAGGTGTCCAAGTGTCCTAATCTCCTTCCAAACATCCAAGAAGTCAGATTCCCTATTAGGATTGCCAGTCCCATCTAAAGCTTGTAGGATATCTAAATGAAAATTAAGAAATCAATCGAAAAAAGGAGAGTTTGGCACATGTACGACCTATGAGAGAGTTTGACATGTGGGAGAAGGTTTCAATATGACTTCATATTTCTCAGACTCATATCCACACTTGAAATGCTTTATAAATTCCAAATTTGAGTTAAAACCATTCTACTCATTTTTTGCCTTTTTAGACACACAAAAGTGGTTAGCAGGTTTATGTTTGGTACAGACAGTTAGAGAAGTTTCATGTCAAACACCTTTGGATGGTGAAATTAAACTTATAGAGATTCATTTCCATAACAATATTTTTAATATTGGTCAATTGTGCTTTATGAACCATCCCTAACAAGTTGATTGTGTTTCTCTGCTTGCCAATTTTCGCACCCTACAGGTTTTGCTCTTGTTTGGATGATTCCATAAAATCCATCTATTGGGATTCATTATATAGGATGTTGAATACCTCCTATAATTATATCCATGTTTGGTTTAGCATTTCAAAGTGTTTTTATGGGCCAAGTATCTCAGGTTACAAGGGAATGTACCATTATGTGTTGTAGGTAGTTTCCATTATCTATAAAACCTTCATGATTTGATGGTGACTTCAGGGGGTTATGTTAGGTTTATTTACATGTTTTAAATTCTCTCTTTCTTCCCTTTACCTTTAAACTTCATTATTCAAATCAATTTCCATGAGTTTGTAGTCATATGCAGTCTTTCACCATTAATGAATGTGTATACGAATCTCATGAAGACTAGTCATGTGAAAAAGAGTGTCTGAACTAAATAAGGTTATTCATAATCAAATATTCTATTTGTAATCTTAAAGGAAGCTCAAAACTCATTTGAATCTCATAAACCATGCATCTTATTCATAAAATCATCCACTGTTTGCTTGTACATCAAAATGACCATCTACAAGTGGTGTTAACAGGAGGGTAAGAATACCAAAATGAAGTTTCGGACCTTGTTTTGGGTACTTCATGATAAAGAATTTGTTTTTTGAGGATTTAAAAGGTATAAGAACCCATTGAAGGTCATAAAAAATACAGTTTCCAACACTTGCATATACTACCTACACAATGAAATAACCACCTACATGTGGTTTAACAAGGAGTTGATGAGTCCTTTTGGGTGATAAAGCATGTGGAGTAATTCATACATGAGGACCTAATGTATTTTGGAGCATGATATACCTATTTGAGAAGATATATTGACAAATATAGGTTGTAAAACATGTTCTAAGGTCAAATGACTGATTTAGGGATCAAATCCCTAAAAGAGCAAAATAGAGTACCTGGCTATTATGTAGATATATCATAATAAGGTTTTAAAAGAATTTAATGCATCTCGGTGATCAAACCTTGTAGTTTCCACATGGGAGAAGGACTATGCAAAGTTTGGGAGGTAGATTACAAATGGAGGGTGGTCATTGAAAATCCTAAAGTTATATATTTATGCACTAATTTCAATCAGTGTCATCTACAGGTCAGAGCTATAAGAGACCCATTCAACCAATGTTGCAATACCAAGGTATACTCCCATGTTTTTCATGGCCTTATTGATTGAAGGTGGCATTAATGAACATGAATATCATCAGGATGATGTGGATATGTAGTGTTTCAAGTCTCATTTACACCTACAAGTGTCCTTTCACAACAGAAGACCACCTATAACTAGTTGCAAAGTCTCAAAGTCCATGGTGTGATATTAAGTGTAGAGACCTACAAACATATAGAAATATGTTAGATCACATTTCTTCCTAAGACTTCATATGGTTCTTATATACTAATTAACATAGGTTCAAAGGATTAAATCCACCTATAAGACCCCACACAGTCAACTATAGTTGACTATGAGGGGTAGAGAGCAAAAGAGTTGAGTCTCTTGAGGTGGATATAACATAAATATGACTCCAAATGGGTCTAAAAAACATAAAATGATCATATAGGACTCTAGGATAGTTTTTATACACTATATCTAAGCCTCAAACAAGCATGACCACCTACAAGATTCATTGTTGAGGAAGAAATGCAGGAAACATAGTCAACACCTTAAGTAGTCAACTCAAGGGTATGACTTGAAAGGTTTTATCAAGGGTTGGTAAGTATAATACACACTTGTATGATGAAAATTTACATCCTATGGTTCACTAATATCATTTAAATATGGTATGTGAAAGGCTCAAGACAATATCACATAGTCCATTCTTTAAACCTTACACACAATCTGTCTCAACAAGGGTTTGTCTTAGGTCTTTAAGGAATTGAATGGTCAAATGATGTTATCAAGGAATAAAATATTGTACAAAAAATGTTTAATACTTGGATAACCTCCTCAAATAATCACCATTTTATGATTAAATATGGGAGTACCCTCTATTTTGTCTCAGACGAAGGGCACTCCTTTATGAACAAAACCTTGTAGTCTTGGGAAATGAGGTTGAGAGGGTGAACCAGAGGTTAGTTGGACATGGAAAGGTGTGTGGAGTTGGGTAACATCAAAATTAACATGATATACCTTGAATATAAGGGGAAAACTAAATAGGGTATTCTAAAACCTCAAAGGTGCAAATAGGCCCGTTAGGCAAGGCTTAAGCCTAGTGCCCAAATGAGAAGTCATATTCAATCTAACATTAGGAGGGAATTATAATGGATTATATCATTATTTGAGGGTCACTTCAGATGCTTAAAAGCCCCAAATTTGTAAATAAATCATAATGAGAGCCATTTTTGTCTTAGAACCAACTCAAACCTGCAAGGAATGGAGAAGTAGACTCAATAAGAGAAGTTTAGATGCTCAAATCTTCTTGGAGGTTGTGCATGGGGATCTAAGGAGTTTGGGGAAGTTGATGAATGTATTGAAATATATTATATTTTAATTTATTATCAACTTCAATGTTAGAGCTTTATGAACGAAGCTTAAGAGGTTAAAATAGGCCTAGACTCACCAAAACCCTTGCTAGTGACCAGTTTGACGAAATGAAAGAGATAATGTACCAAAATAGCATAGTTTTTCCAGAAAAAGGATTGGACATTGTAGAGGACTCATTCAAGCTCCTTACCATCAGGATGAGTTGTATGAAATCTGTACGGACAAGGTATAAAACTACTTTTCTTGACTATTTTGTGCATTGTGCAAGTTCTAAGAGGTTTCAAGAGATGAAATCAACTTTGGAAGGAAGACTATGGATTAATATAACTCATCATACCAATTTCATGTCTTTTAAAATCTCCTAAGTGTTACAAAAAAATCTCTCATCTCATCCAGTCAGAACTAGCATAGTGAGCATGATAATGAGAAGGGTGAAAACTACAAATGGAAGTATTTTTAAGGTGTGCCTAATGGCTCTAAAGACATGGAGGGTCTTGAAAAGTGTCAGACACTCCCTTGTATAATTTTTTATGTAAAACTAATGCCTTTTTGGAGGCCAAGTGTGCAGAGTGTATGAAAGAAGAGTTATTTTGATTGCAGAGGGTGATAGCTCATTTTGGGAAGATTCTAGATGACCACGACTACAACCAATATATAGAGAGGAATGTATAAAACCTTTCCCTCTCATTCCAAACATCAGACCCATCCCTAATTAGTTTTGGGATGTTCAAATAGGGCTAAATCATGAGGGCAGTTTTTTGAGCCAGCAAAGAGAATTCCATGCCACTTTTCATGAGTTTCATGACTTGGAAAGCCACTTGTCTCATCTGACCTTTCATGGTCATTTCAAACCCTCTTCTCATGCATAAGTAACTCATTTTATCATCTTGACAAGTGTCCTTGAGACATTTAGACTTCTCTCTTATCCTCTCTCTCTCAAGTTCTATAAGAACTAGTTATTTTGGTCTTTGTAAACTATGATCCACCTGAGTATGGCGAAGCCCTGATCATTTGCATACCATGGATCAATAAATAATACTAATTTTTACCTCTTCCATGATTACTCATAGTTTGTTTTACTTGGATGATTGATCTTACTTAGTGATGACTCTTATTTCTTTAGCATGTTGTCTCATTCTCTCACCTATTTGCAGTTGGAAAGTTTCTTCTTGCAGGTCATCTGAAGTGTTTTAGGAAGTTTCAAGGTTGAGTGAGTTAGCCTATTCAATAGTGTCATTATAGACCTCTTGTCTATTCCTCCTAGCCTAAACATTCACCATAACCTCATAATGAAAAATTGATGTGAGAAGATGGAGAAGTGTATGTTTGGTTAGTCCCGTGTTCTCATGTGTAACATGCAGTTGGTTGGTAGTCATCAACTAATTTGTTGTATCACCTCCCTTATAATAGTTTAATTTTAGTTTTTCTCTTTCTTTTCCCTCACAAATTTTAGGTCTAGTAGTGATTTACAAGTAGCACATCAAGGGAGCTATCCCTATCTAGAGATTCACCTCATTCTTAGACTACCCACAGCCTAGAGGTGTTTCAATTGTGCCACTTGGATGAGGAGAGCTAAGGCATCTCCTCAAAGGGTGAAAATCAAAGTGACATTAGTGATATGTTGTGAACCCTACACCAATTGGGCAAACTTGTCTCCATGATATTGATTTTTGATAGCTTATGAGACTATTGTTTTTCTATATTATTAGTGGGCCTATTGAAGGGCCTGTTGTATCTTGGAAAGATATAATTATGATTAGTGATATTACCCATCCTTTTATACATATTCAATAAATCATTTCCCAAATTATGGACCATTCTTTGTATACAATCTAATTCAGCTTTGATAGAGTAAGAAACTTGAGTGACTGTTGTGTTGGTTTGAGCCTGATGTTGATTTTGTTGATGTCTATTCCTTTGTATCTAAATTTTCAAAATCTCATAATTTTGATTTGTTGTTTGCTGCATCATAGGAGGCAAAGTGTACAATTGATTTTGTTTAAATGTGGGGGCATCCTAATTAGCATGTGAAATTGGATTTAAATATGGGACTCCATTATTGAATGTTTGGCCTTCTGCATTATGAAGACTAAGCTATGGATTGAGTTGCTTGTCAATATTAATAGCTTCCTAGAATGCCAAAGCTAAAGCATTAACAGTGGAAGCTATTCATAAGAACACTTTAATAATGGGATCTAGGGCATTCTTGTATATATTAAGCATCAAATTCAAGACTGGCTTATACACGGTGTTTAATCAAGTATACATATTATGAAATCTTGCATTGAAGGCCCAAATTGACTCGTTAGGTTTGCTCTTCATGCTGGTGAAATGTTGATATACCAGACTTGGATTAGTCACTTGTCTGAATTGTGCAAGAAACATATTTTGACAATAATTCCCTGAGGCAATATAATTTTCCTACAAATTGAGATAAATCATAAGAATAGTTTTGTAGAGTAAATAGAAAAAGCCTACATGCAACATCTTTATGGGTGACATTCATTAATATGAGAGCATCCTTGAAAGACTCAATGTGTTCTTCTATCATCCTCCTATTTGAGGGGGAAAAGGTAGGAAAATACATTTTTAGATTCTTTAGTAGATCATGTTGGTCCCCAAGGATGACAATAGTGGATCCGACTAACGAAGGTTGAACCATAGGAAGATTGATAAGTGAGATGTTTCTTACAAAGTAAGGTATATTAGCTCAATGTATCTCAGGGATGACAAGTATGGGTCGAGGCCTCCTAGGATTTGACAATGGTGAAACCAAAATACTAGCTTGGGCCCTAGACTTTGTTAATCCCACAGGTGTCTCTAGTGTAACTCTATGTAGTGACTAACCTCTATTATTGAGAAAACACATAAGTGGACCCTCCTTCTAGCACCAGATTTTATATTTTATTGATGTGGGTTTTATTCACACCACAAAAATTTCAAACGAAGTAACCTCTAACATTTTGGAATCTCTATGGCACAAAGTTTCACTCTGAGGCATGAGTTACAAGTATGCAGTTAAAACAACTAGATGATTGAACAACTAGTTCAGCTTGTGGGTTGTTTAGCCAAGTTTTATGAATGGATGCATGGAATCTAATGAAAAATAATCACTAGGTGAGTTGGATGGGTGGAGAATTATTCTAAGGTGGGTAAATCTCAGAGAAACTCAAAAGGGGAAAGAAGGGTAAGGTAGAAAATAAGGTTTTGTGTTCCTGAAAGGTGACTTCTAATATTTTTTCTTTAGTGGGCAAGTATTTCCAAGACCAATGTTTGATGTTTATTGATATTGCACACTCATGAACAAGCACAGTTAGCAGTCTAGGCTAATACATATAGGATAGTTATGACTCATGCCTAAATGACTATACCAAAAAAAATACCTCTACACACCTTAGATTATCAATTCAACCTATACTAACCACTTAAACCAATGAAATTTATTAATCCTCAATTTCCATTACACATCTAAGATCAATATTCATTAATTGAAATAATCTTATTCATCCATAGCATTAGCACACTTCAAAATTATTGAATTAATACAGACAATGAAACTCAAATTTCATTAATCATAGAGAAGAAAGAAGAAAAAACAAACACAGTTGCATGACAATCAATCTCTTGATCTCTTCCTGTATATTTGTCAAAACTTTGACCCTTTGAGATGAGGGTTCTACATGTATATAAAGAACTTGGGGAAGGGGTCGCCTCATCCTCCAAGTATATAAAACTTTCATTACATCTTGAATGACTAAGTCATAAGTCTTAGTTGCATGTTATAGCTTATAGATACCTTATACAGGCAACGTGTGCATGTTGGAAAAAAATAATTTGTTTAATTACAACATGGACGTAACAAAACTTAACAATTCATTTGTAATCATTGCATATAAAATTTTATAAAAATAGCCTTTGAATAATGTTAAGTCAGCTCCTACTTTACACTTTTTAAAGATATTATTGGGACTATAGTTTTGGCCGAGGTTGTGATGGAAACTAGAGTTGAACTTATTATTAGGGCAATGATGATTGGAATGAAGGTCAAGGTTATGCTCATAGTTTGGACTAGAGTTATAATTGGAGATGAGTTAATGGGTGGCATTGGTTCACTTACTAAGCTAGGAGGAACTAAATTCGAAGGTGGTGAAACTGACACTATAAGTGGGGTATGAGCAATGAAACTAGTAGGTGGTGTTGAGACTGCTTTCTTTTGGCTTGTGACTCTTGATAATACTTGTATGTTTTGGTTTGATGTGCTTGAATTATGATCATATCAAGGAGATGAGGTGTTTTTATACTGCTTTTCCATTCCATTAGCCTTAGATGCTTTGTCTTGGTGCCATATAAGCCAACTAGAAAGACCTCCACTTTTGTTGCCTTCCTCCTCACTATGCTCAGCTTTGCTTCAATGTCCTCCAAGCTTAGTCCTTGTAGACTCTATTTGAAATTGCCTAAAACTTTTTGAATCATCTGATCAAAAATGGTCTGAGCTACCAGCATTCCAGTGTTATCTCTAGCTCTTGTTAATTCAAACTCATCCAAAATTTGTGTTGTTTGCTTTTCCTATTTTGCAATTTTATTCACTAAAGTATTTGAATTAGTCAGCCAATCTTGAGTTTTTATGATAGCTAAATTCAATGCATTAGCTACCTCCAAAGGGGTCATTAGATCTAAGTGGTTGACTGCCTTATTAGGAGTGTACAACATCAAGAAATTCAATTAATTTTCATCTTATCTGAGAATTTTAAATAATTTTGATATTTAATTTACTTATGGATCCAATTGGACTCTCAAAGAATGAATAGTGTTCAAAATTTCATACAACCTTAGTGCCACATTATGTACATCATGTTCTATGCTGGAGGGAACTTGGATCACCTATTGCTTCTTTTTAAGAGTTTCCAACTCTTCTAGTTCTTTTTGGCCATCTTCGTTAGCACATGGATGGCCAATACTACTTTGGTATGGGTCTTCATGTAGGACTTGAGGTCCTCTATATATGGGGATTGACCCTTCTTCTTGTCCTACCTTTTTGAAAGAGAGTACATCTATTTTATTTCTTCCAAGATCAAGCCTCTATTATTGTTATCCTCAATCTTTCTTTTCCTAACTCTTTGCATTGAGGCAATGGATTTATCAAAGAGTGAGCTTATAGTGATAAGATCAGTGATCTTTAGACTGGGCATCTTAAAGCTAGCACTCATAACACCTTGGTCCAATCTAGAAGAGTCAAATTTGACATATCCAATGGTTGGGCTTCTATTGTGCATGCTCCTCAGGCTCAATGGATTGAGGGCCAAAATATCTTGGACTAGTCTATGTTATTGAATTATGGCATGGGGTGCATAACATAGATAGGTTTCATTTTTGGGTCCCTTTTAGTTTTTACTAATGTTGTGGTCTGAACTAGTCTTGAAGAAGGCAGTGGTGAACCTAGTTGGGTAGAGGTGGTAGTCACTTATGTGATGGGTTGGTTGGGAATTTTGGAAGCATAGGTGGTTGGGATTAGAGGAACAATGGTTGGAGGAATAGAGACTGAAACAGTGGAAGTTGGTGTAAGGAAAGCAAGTCTAGTAGGGAGTGATTACATGGGAGTGAAAACTGTAGTAACACTAGGTGTATAAGTAGAAATGGCCATTGGAGGAGTAGAAGTTGGAGAAATGAAAATGAGCCCAGTAAAGAGCAAATGCATAGGAGTGAAGGTAGAAATAACTAGGGAAAACATAGTAAAATCAATAGGTAATGTCATAAGGGGAGAAAGACCCAAAGGAGTAGTGAAAAGAGGACCCTTACCACACTGGCCACCACTGAGGGGTGCCTTTGTCTTTAATCCTTACAATCTCAAGACCTTGGCTTGCTATAGTTATTCCTCATCCACCACTTGACTTGGTTCAACCTTCAAGTGAAGTATGGGCCCCTCTACTAGTTTTTTTTTTGGATGGAGTCTGGGGTCTTTCGGCCTTTGGTTTTCTTTGATAACACTGTGTTATTTTCCTGGCTTGTGTAGCAGCCACATGTTGGGTAAGAGGGGGAAGATTGATGGTAGATGTTATGGCTACTAAAGCAGCCATAGTAGGTGCCATCTCTTCCTCATCAAAGGAGTCCAATAAAATGATCTCCACCTCTTCCCTACTTTTGTTGTCCTTATCTTGTGTTAATCCCTCTGGTAACTCTTATTTAACTCTCCTTAGTTCAACAGTGGATGTTTGAACTAAAGAAGTCTATTCTTCTTGTCCTTGTGTAGCAGTTGGTGTCTCTTCTAGCTCTTTCTTTCCCTCATATTCTCCAGTAGTTGAAGTTTCCCCTACCATTTACTCTTTCTCTTGTTGATCTATCCTCATCATAAGTGGTTGTTGTGGATCTTGACCTTGGTCTGATAGCTATTGATAAGGACTACCACTCCAAAAGTTAGAGGATCCCCATCCCCTTGGTCGTGGGATCCTAAATTTAGCCTGATTGAGTGTAGGGAGGGGTCGACTTGTATCACCCTCAATAAGTCTTTGCTTAATCCCACAGTCACATCCCTTTCTATTACTTCCTCATCATCTTTGGCATTAAATAATAAAAAGGCATGGTCAAATGACTCATGTTTGTATGGGATTCCAAGGTTATGAATCTTTTATTGTACTCTCCCATGGGGTTCCTAATCCCTATGGGGTATAATAGTCAATGCATAAGCTCTCCTTGCATTCCCATCTTCCTTAAAATGTCTCCTTAATGTATACTACATCCTACTAATAGTGATATGGGAGCCATTGAAAGTGCCTTTATTTTTATTCATCAAATCCTCATCTATACCATTCCATATTTGGAAGGTAATCTCTTGTTCAACCAATTTATCAAGGACAAACTTGGGGAGTCAAAGAGGGTCAACCCTATCACCAACAACCATGATGATTGTATAATCGAGGTAAAGCCAATAGTCACCCAAATTGGTGAGTGTTTTGGCAATGTTAATTGAAATCCTAGACAAAGGGTAGCCATGAATGGCCATCCAAACCTAAGGATATAGGTCCTCTATAATTTTAGCAATATTCCTTACATAGGCATATATGTGAATGAAAGAATAGAAATCGCATATTCTATTATTGATAAAATTAGGGTTGGGACTCCATACAACCCTATTATGCATGTACACAGTTCCCATGACTACATCCAGAAGGTATGACATCATATTAAAAAAATTCCCTTGAGGACTCTTATCCTTGTGCAAAATTTGTTCATTCAGGCAAGCACTGATGACCTCCCCCAATGCATAGGTACACTCTGAAGTAATGAGAAGGTCTAGTAGGGGTACCCATTCTAGATGTAAGAAGTGGATGCTCAGGTGGCCGAAGAGTCAGTTCAATAATGTTATGCCTATGTGAATCCCCATCCTGAATCAGGTGATATGGACAGGATTCTTGGTGTGTTCTTTGACAATGAAAGTCTTGCATGGGAGAAGCCATTTCCCTAATGCTCGCTCCACATTATTATTTTTCTTCCAAGTGACTATAGTATGTAAGTTGAATGTAACATCTAGAATAGGGACTTAAATACCTCATGAATGCATCTCCAGAGATTTAAGCCACAATATTGTTGTTGTTGACATAGTGCAAATAACCACCATAAGCAATTCTCCCTTTGAAGAACAAGCCTCACAACAAGTCAATGCATGGCATGACTTATGATTATGTGGCTACATAATGAATTTCCTATCATTTGAATAAAATTAGGTCAGCTGTAAGTTGTTTCTCCTCAACCGTGATGTCCTCATCCAACACAAATGAATCAACATTCTCTATGATGTTCCATAGAGTCAATTAATTAGCATGGAGGCCGTCAAACATAGTTGTATCAAAAATCATGTCTAAATATTCAATGGAGTCCTTGCTGGAAAACCTAAATGGTGTTGAGGCTCCCTTATATGTCCTAGATGAAGATGCCACTATTGTTAATGAATGTTGGTGCGATCCAAGCTTTCAAAAATGGTGGTGTGAAAACTAAATTACACGAGTTACAAGTTATTCTAGACATAGCTAGGGCTTTTGAGATTGTAGAAGGATATGTTCACTCAAGCTCTTGAAAATCAAATTAGGTGAACTTAATTGGGGGGTTCGATGTTATAGCTTCCTGCATTCATTCTAGTTCATGCACCATTAATTAGTAATTTATACGAGCTCGTCACCCTCATTTAATTCGAACTTGACTTCCTACTCCTAGTGTACATGCCGCATAGGATGCTTGCTCGTTTAGGGGACCACGGTGTTGCTTTTTCCTTTTGACAATTGTCACTATATGGTTTAGTCAAGAAAGTTGAGTTTTGCCTTCAGCCGTAATAGTATGATATGGTGAGCCCAGTATTCCATGTGAAAGACCCCAAAAATTAAAATGCTCTTCAAAGAGATTCATTCAAAATAAATTATCTAAAAACCATCGAAGAAATAGTTTCTGAATACTAAGTACTCTTTAGAAAGATTTTCATTCAAGAATAAGTCATTGTACAAAAAAGATCTGAACAAAAAACCTTTCAAATGAAAGTTACCAAAGAGAAAGTATCCAAAGAACCAAAACCTTCTAAAAACCAAAGTTATCGATTAAGACATGTCGAAGAGAAATTCATCACAGACTAAGTTGTCAATTAAGAAGTGCCAAAGAAAAATTCACTAAAGAACCAAAACCTTCTGAAGATCAAAGTTTTCAAAGAACCAAGATTTTTGAAGAACCAAAGTTCTTGATTAAGAAGTGTCGAAGAGAAAGTCATCGAAGATTAAGTTGTCAATCAGAGCAAATGACCCAAAGAAAAGTTATTGAAATAAAGCTCTTCACTAAATAGTTTCCAAAGACCAAAATTATCCAAACAAATGTATTCCTAATGAATCAATATGAATAAGGCAATCTGAATACCTATCATACCTAGCACTTCTTCCCAAATTTCCATTAATAGATTAGTTTCAATAAGTCCTTTCAAATGGAAAATAGGTGCATCAAAATGTGACTCGATGTTCAAAATATCAAGATCCTATAGATAATAAGCACCAACATAAACACATACATGCCCAAATAACATATAAGTCCTCTAAAACAAAGGGGGTCCCCACTTTTCAAAGAAAAAATATCTGAGGTGGGGTGTGTTGAATACAATAGATCCTTGTCAAACTTTGTGTAGTTCCTCCTTGGGGAAGGTTTTTGAATAATCCATACCACCTCTACATTATTCTCAAATATCATTCAAGGATAAGAAAAGATAGGGGATTCCAATTCCATGATGGGTTTGAAATAAATATGGGCCTAAATGGACACCTATAGGACTGTACACAGAGTTCATATAAAATATGCATTGTGGTGATTGGATAAGAAACCAAAAAGGTCATGTAGGGTGTACATAATCTAGGGTAACATGTTGAAGTGTTTATATTACTTGGGAAGAAGATAAACCCTTCAAAGAGGAGCAATTCCTAATCTTTGGCAAGATAATAAGCCTTAAGGAGAGCATAGGCTTACATACAAAATATGAAGAAAAGATGAATTTTTGGTTTGAGTACAAAGTTTTAATGTGTGTAACAGGTCTGATGGACCATGAATGAATTCCCTATAGTATTTGGACTCATGTAAATAAGGAGGAATAATCAAAAAGGAAGCATTAGGATCAGATTTGCCTAACTACTCATAAACCCTAGGCATGGATCAAATCAAGTTTCAAGACTCTTGAAGGGTAAATCTCTTTGTAATACCACTAGAATACATATTAGTACATTTTTCATACCTCACAATGGAATTTATAATAAAAAACAAGCATTTTGATACCCCCTTTTGTTAAAAATCTCTTCTCAACCTCCACCTATAGTTTTCACAAGCCCAAGAAGGCCTAGTTTCTACAAGTGAAATTGAATGAGATGCATGGGGAAGAGTTATATTTGGATATGCTAATAGGTTCTATGCATTCCAAATTCTTGGCATTAGTTCAACAATTATGGCTCCTAACTTTATGAACAATCGTTAAGAGTGTCAATACCCCAAAACTGCCAATTTTACCCTTCAAGGATCTTGATGGAAGAAAATGATGGTTTGAATGCCTTTGATGCACTCCAAATGATTTGAAAACATTTGAGATACATCTACAGGCCTCATTATCACCTGATGGAGTAAATTCTTGACACGTGTAGAGGAAAAGCATAGAAAAGAGGTCTAAAATTACAAAATTAGACTAATTTGCATAGTGTTTAAAGGGATATGAGTCTATTAGCCATTGGAAGAGATATTGTAGGCCTGGGAAAATATTTCATGACTTTCTATGAGCATTTTCAGATGTCTCTAAGTTTCTAAAATAATTTTCAAGTCACTAAATAATCCTAGGTGAAGACTGCTCCTTACTAGCTAAGAGAGAATGACCATACATGCCTTCTCAAAGTCACCAATAGCATCAATAAGTCCTATGACATTCCTATATACATCTAATGATAACCTCAAAAGCCTTCAAAAGGTATTTCTTGTCTATTCTCATGGTTGCAGATAGTTTGAAGAGCTTTTATGTATAGGCAATGTGCTAGTTTATAGTGTTGAGAGATCACAGAGGTGAAACAGTCTTTTACCAACAATTAATAAGCTCATCTCAAAGCAATTCACCTTTATACTAAGGTCTTGCAGGCATTAATGAAGTATATGACTTAGTGAACTCAAGTTCTACCTTTTGAGAAGCCTAAGAAGGAGTCTTGTAAGTCTAGTCCTTTCAATTGCCTTTCATGGAAACTTTGTTGCATCTAAAAAAACTTCTCAAGAATCCTGATGAAACCTAATTCTCCTCTACAACATCAAAGTTGAATGATTTTAAGCATAGGTAAGGTTTCAAGGAGCAGAAAGTGCAAGTAAGCCATGTATCAAGACAACTTGTAACTCCTTTACCAAATTCAAAATGAAAGTGTAGTGAGGATACAAGGTTTCAATACACCTAAAAGAACTTGGGACACATTTGCAACATATGTTTTAAAGATTCCTAATGTGTGCAAGGTTTCAAGAAGATCAAATAGAAGCTCCAGGATAGGTATATGATCAAGAAGGAAACTTGTCATTCCTTGTCAAAATAGGGGTCAATTTCATGAGGAGAATTCATAAGAAGACAAAAGGAGATGATACACCACCTTGATGAAGGCATCATTACTCCAAGCAACACATGTTGAAGATGACAAGATTGTTCTCTCACCTTCCACTTGGCAGTGTAACTGATTTGTGATGGATGACATTTGTCAAGGACTCTTTCCATGTCCTATCTTCCTCTCTCTCTCTCTCCAACCCTCTATAAATTTGGCCTTGAAAGGCTTGTAATGGATCCTCCACTTGAGTATGGGGAAGCCCTACTCCTTTTTAAGAATATGAATGAATAGAAGATTGATTTTTCCTTCTCTTATGGTTGTGTTTAATGTAAACTTGTGGGTTATTGATCTTGTTATGTGATAATTCAGTTATCCATGACTTGTGTCTCACTCCCTTACCTCCATGCAACTTTATATATCTCTTATAGGTTGTAGTTAGTGTCATCAGGGATTAAGCATGGATTAGAAGTGGTAAACATCTTCCCTCCCAGTTTTTTAATGCCTTACCTATCTACAAATCACTGATGTAAGAGGAACATTTTGGGATTAGTACATGATAGGTCAGTCCTATAGTTCATTATGCACCTAAAAATGTGTGATAGTGGTCATGAATCTGGTGCATCACCTCCTTGTTTTTTTTGCTTTCTTTCCCTCTTTCCCTTTTCCTTGCAAGCAATAAGTTTAGTAGTAGTTTCAAATGATACATCAAGGGAGTTATCCCTAATCTAGAGATTCACCTTAACTATTTGGTCACCCACAACCTAGATGTGTCTCCATGCTATAATCTGAATGAGGAAGGCTTTAACAACCTTCTCAAGGATGCGATTTAGATTGATAATAGTCACCTCTATTAGTAAATGGAGAATATTATTAGTAAGGAATCTCAATTATGATTGCATATATGGATATGAAAAAATCTTGTACTTTGTAGGTGCATTGATAGATATTCATCATAATTATTATAAGTATCTAAATGTATGACCAGTACTCAGACAATGATGATTTTATTTATATGTACTGGTGGATATGTAGTTACCTCCATCAGTAAATTGGGAATATTTTCAACAATGTGACTACTATAAGATTCTCAATTATGACTACATAGATGGATATAGAAAATATTTTGTGTTTTAGGTGTATCAAAGTACCCTTTTGAAAATATTAATGAAAAATATATATTTAAACCCCTCCAAAGTTGAAAATTTTACCATTGACATCATATGCTTCAACTGCTAGTTATAATTGTGTACATCATCTCTCTTTGTAGAATCGATCATTACCCCTACATCAAACAAATGAAAGTTATAAAAAGTGATGATAAAAGAGAGAAAGATGTTGGAAAAAAACTAGAGCACATATATTAAGAGGATGAAAGGCCAAGTTCCAATGAATCCTCTTGAGAAGGGTGATAATCTAGGCATGAGATTGACACCTATGAAGATGAGGAGGAGGATGAATCAAATTAGGAGGACGTAAAGAATGAAGACAACAACAAGGACGAGTATGAGGATTATGAGCTAGAGGAGGATAAATAATACAATAAAGAGGTTGTCAAGGATTTCCCTCTATCACTTTAGATCATCATACAAGCCCCTAGAAAAGGATGAAGATGAGTCCTAAAAACATTACTCTTGGGAAAAATATACTTTATCCAATCACCCAAGCTGAAATGATGATGAATATGATAATATGTGATCATCTTCAGTCATATATTTAGAAATTAATTACTTTAGAAGTCGATTTTAATTTATTTTTTAGTATTTAGGAGTGGCTGTGATAGTCAGACCTATAATTTCAACTTACCCATGTTAGAATTTAAAAATTTATCATTGTCTAACATTTTTAGTACCTGTAAATTATAGTATTATGTATTCTTATACAAATTTTCAAGTTTTTAGTTTCTACATTTTCATAAATATTAATACTCCTTATACTTTCTAGAGCTATATTCAAACATAGTATTTTTATCCAAAGAATAATAATAATGTTAATGCAATCTATGAAACTCATGTTTATAAAAGTTGAAATGGTGCTTCGAAAATCACTTATTCATTATTTTTAAATAATTTTAAATTTTCATTAATGAATTAAAATATACATTGAATAATTAGATTGTCATTAATAATATTTCAATTTTCAATAAATTATATTTCTTAATAAATTTAAAAATTAAAAAAAAAATTACACATATTAATGGTTAACATTTTTTCATTTTATTTTTTTAAAATAAATAATAAATTACTTTAACACTGATGCAAATATCGATTTTATGGTTGACACAATTACATCGATATTTTTTGTTAGCTCTACCTATAACTTAAAAAAGCGCTGTCAAACTTTTTAAAAGAGGGGGAAATCTCCTTCATTTGTTTTATTTTGTTTCCATAAAGACAGAGGAGGGTTGGAAAAATATTTTTACTGTATTTCTTAAT
This sequence comes from Torreya grandis, assembly GCA_037957365.1. Lineage (NCBI taxonomy): Eukaryota > Viridiplantae > Streptophyta > Pinopsida > Cupressales > Taxaceae > Torreya > Torreya grandis. Next base: position 1,382,431 of record JARHVA010003390.1, read on the forward strand.
ATCTCTTTCATTCCCAGCCATTCAATTAGTGATTTTCATTATATTCCAATTAAAGACAACCACCAGGTCAGCTGAAATGGTACAAAAATTGATGTCCTTTCAATTGGTGCACATTATTCTTCTAACCAAGAAGAGAATATGGTAAGTTTATATTCTAATTTTCAAACATAACTCTTATTTTATTTTCTATTTTTATATTTTAGATTGTTAATATATTTATTTTCAATCTAAGGCTACAATCGTAAGTTGTATAAAGTCTCCCAAAACCTCTCCAAATTGGAAAGAACTCCTTTAGTAAGAAAGAGACTAAAAAAATGTGGATAAGGTTTATAGACTATGTGGTTTAGAAGCCATAAGAGAGATGAGAGTAGAAAATGTCAAAATTGATTATGACATGGCTATTTACAACCCTAGTGATCCCCTATCCACCCTTTATTAACATGTTTCCAAACCCTATGAGTACCATCCATTATCCTATGGTAGTGTTGACACAGTAACTTGGTTCAATGAGGTGAAGGATGTTTCGAGAGACACAAATGGTGAATAGTTTATGGACCGTCTTCGCCAGGTAATCAAACACCTTACCAGCACGAAGGCCTTAACCCACCTTCACTAGTTTGATTTCCCCAAAGAGGAAAAACAACATGCATTTAGGTTGTCCTTGAATGATATGGATAAAATATCATTGAAAAAAAAACCTAATATACATGGAACAATTCTTTAAGAAGGGAAAGACATGCAATCTACCAAAAAATTCCAGTGGAATTATATGCACACCATCCATTATACTAAAGAGGGATGGAAAAATATGATTTCAAAAAAAGAGGGTAATAAAAAAAATTGTAGAGTAATAAAAACAATATGTGGTGAGAATTATGGGAAAAGCTTTAGCTATAACATGTTTTTTAAAGGAGGTTCAAATAGATCAGGTTACTCATCTTACAAGTCAAAAAGGCATTAAATGAGTGTTGCATAAATTTATAAATTTTCTATCATTTTTATTTATTTTAAATAATTTAATTTAAATTTACTATGTATTTATTGTTAAATAACTAATGTATTTTTTTAAATATATTTCCAACATAGGGTATTTAAATGTATATAAAATGAATAAGAAATTCAATACCTTTAAGAAAATGACTTGTGGCAATATGTCATGATGGATTATGTAAATTATTTAATGTCATGTTATTTTTATATACATTACTCATTTTTATTTTTTTGATATTTAGTTATAATTTTACTATTAATTTCTTCATTTTTCTAGAAACCAACTTTAAAATCCTACCATCTGATGATTGCATACATGTGGCAATTGAGGAAGGTTGAGCAGCATCCTTGAAATTCATTGATGTTGGGAAGGTATCCAAGTAATTAGTAATTAAATGTGTTTTCAAAATTGTTAATTAAACATTAAGGTAGAATTCTAAGATTAGGTTAAATAAATATTTAACTTGGGTTTAGAAATTTAGAATTAGGTTCTATTTTTAGAAATAATAACTCAATTATTTATAATTTTTTGTTATGAAATGAACATCAAATGCCTCCCAAAGTACACCTCACCAAATATGTTATTTTTAATATTATTATATTACAATTACTATCACATTTGCAATAGGATGATGACAACGATGATGTTGAAAATGATGATGAGTATGATGGTGGTGGTCATGCTCATGGTGCAGGTGTAGGGGATGATGATGATGATGATGATGATGATGATGATGATGATGATGATGATGAATATTAGAGAAACTATTTATTTTCTCTTATGAGATGATTCTCTTAAAATATTTTATAAACTATTTTTCAATAATTTTATATTTATCTTTTATGATAATGGTTGTGGATATTTTACGTATAACAGTTTTACTTAATGGTCACGATGAATGTGAGTTTGAAATTTATTTGAAGTACCTTAAAAAATATTTTGATTTATCGAAATAGTTTTGTAATACAATAGTAATTATTAGTGTTTATTTCTAATAAAAAAATTCAAATATGTTTAAATATTAATTATTAGGTGTTCCAAAAATTTAATCAATTTAATTATAATTTTATGTAATTTATAACTAATATATTTTATATAAATAATAAAAGTGATAATTTGCACTTTTATTTGATTTAAATTTATTTACTTTTTTAATAAATAAAATAATATTAAATTGTAACTTTTTTACATTGTGATGCACCATGCACTATTTGTAAGACATTTGACACCACTGATGCATGTATCATGATGCAACATTGGTGACACAAATATTGCCACCCTAAAAATCAAAAATTAAAAAAAAAGTGAGCAGACAAGCAAGATTCAAACCTCTAATGCCAGTTTTGATGACACAAAGAGCATCAATAAAATAATTTCCAATTTCTTGGCTAAAACCTCCACCAGAGAAATGTAAGTTGGTGTCAATGCTCCAAGCGTAATTTGCATTAGCATACCCTTGCATTAGAAAATAAAGGGAGGGGGAGGGGTGTGAGAGTGGGTTTTAATGTTAAATTTTTTATTTTGACATTAATATTAAAGTAAAATCATTAAAATGTAGTAGTGTAGTTATTTTAAGATTGCTTGTAAAGTATCCAAGAGATTTGATAAAGCTTAAAGAGGCAACATAAGTGTCAACATCTTCTTCAATGAGGGTTGTTTGCACGAAATAGGATTTCATCAAAAATCATTTGTTGAATTGGAAACATAAGAGATAAAGCTTGGTTAGTTGTTTGATCAATTTGGAGGGATAATTTTTGCATTGTTGCATGATACTCTCATTGAAATAATGCACGGTATTTTCTTACCCCATATGGGGTGGTTGAAGAATATTCATGGTGAAGAGGATTTTCATTTAAGCAATTTGATGTTTATGAGAAGTGTGCATGAGCTTAAGGAAAGGAATCTGGCTAGGAAGAATAGAGATTTTTTCAATTGGATTTCATTCCTCAAAGCTAGACTACACAGGAGTTGACTTTAGTTGAGAAATAGAATGTTGGATTCTACCATATTTTTCCTCGATAGGGGATAAATATAGTTTATTATTTTATGTTTATGCTCAATGTTGTTTCCCCAACTGATGACAGAAACACAAAAAACATAATTTCCTTGGATGATGGCATTGGAAATGGATAATATAAAATATGAACATCACCAGCCCGGACAATGACGTCCAAAAAATTGAGGTTTCTAATTTTGATGTTTATAAGGGGGGGATACATAAGTCTGACCAATAGGGTAGTTCTAAACAAGTCCATAGGTCTTGTGGGTGTTTGTAGGATGGTGTTAAGTGTTAGCTTGAGGATTTCCACAAGGGATGATGCACTTCATACCATTGATGTGAACTAGGTTTTTCTCATGTTTTGAGGAATTAGGATTAGCCATACTTTCTATGACATTGGTGGCTAAAGATGAATTTCAAATATTTTGAGGCAAGGGAAGATTGGAATTATCTTGAGATTTATTTTTGTTTCTTTGCATGTGATCGAGATTGGGATTTTGATATATATGAAGGTAAGCATTAGCTTGGTTAAGTGTATCATGCTTTGTATGAATATCATGATGTTTAGACATATTTTCATATTCTTGATAGTGTTATCTTGTCATATCATCATGGTCAAAATTATTACCAAGTAAGAAATTATATGCTGAAGTACAAATGGAATTGACACTTTTCATATGAATGACCCCAATTAGTGTAAAACCAACAAAAACACTTTGTATCATACCATTGAGGTTTGGGACATGAACAATCAAGATCGTTGGGTTGATGCCTAGGATGTATTCTTCTAAGCTCCTCAATGCTTGAAGGTTAATGAATATTGTTATCAAATGGAGGATGTGGATGAAAAAGGCTTCCTACATGTATTTGGGAAAAAATCACATTTTGAGCACCACCTGATATGATTGCATAAATAATTCTCTGGGTAAAAATGGTGATCATAAGTGTTGATAACACCATCATAATAACATGCTTATTTTTTAATGTTGCATAAGCATTCATGTGTTTTGTTTGGAATGAGGAATCTCAAATTGTCTCATGAGATGATCTAGCATTTTAGCTCAATCAAAGGTTTCTTCCAATGTCTTAAGAGAGAAGGACCTAATGTTGTATTGAAGTTTTGGCTTTAGGGTTATTGTAAAAAATTGAAAGAAACATTTTTTTGTCATATCATATTTAGTTGTTGAGTATGATGCCAATATGGGAACTTGATTATTAATGTCATATTTAGATTACTTGGTGTTTTATTAGTTTAGGAAGGTTTTTTAATTTATTTATTTTCTAAATTAATTGTTTGGTCAATTTTGAACATTTTTTAAGAACTTCGTAGAAAATAGTTAGAAGTGTCAATTAGAGTCTAGTTCACTGAATATGTACTTAACTGAACTAAAATATTTATCCATTCATTTCTAAGAGGTGGGGTGCACTTTCTAAGGCTTAGTTAATTGAATTTAATCTTATTTTATTAAATTTCTTACTTTATTGAGGTTTGGAGCACCTAGCTTGTCTAGTGTGCATGTTTGTACTTGTTGAGAAAGGTATCTTGCATATTGACATTATCTTATTAATGATTCAAACTTGTTTTCTTGAGTTAAAATTTAGTTTTCTTAGAGTCTATTTTTATAATTCTATTTTTAGTTAACTTAGTTATTAAGGTCTTAATTAATCACTAACTTGTCATTCAAGTTACTTGTAATTACCTAGTTTTAGTCTTTCTTGTTAATAAAACATTGTGCACAAGTGTAGCACAATAGTGCTTGAAAACACTTTTTCATGTATTTTAACTTTAATTTTATTCACAAGTATTCACAAAGGAAAATCAATAAGTTTATATATTCTAATTTCAAGTTATTCAATGCATATTTTATCATCAATGAGATTTACAACAATACTAAATTAATAGCTAGTAATTTTGAGATAGATCGGATGATATATAGCTTCATTTTCATAATAAATCAAAACTGATTTGCACTACATTCACACATAAAAAACCTTCATTTTTTAATCAAATCCTCATTCAATAAATGTTTAGAAGAGGTTCATGCCATTATCAAGAGAATTAATGGCTTTAGTGAATTATGCTTCCATGAATATTCTCATCTTCAAAGGTGAAAAAACTTTGAATATTGGAGAGATCGTTTGAAGAAAATTCTTGCATTGAAATGGTCTTAAATTCCAATTTTTTGGATGGTAGAAGGGAAGTAGAAAATTACATAAAGCTAGTGATATATCCTATAGAGTCACCCTTAATCAATCAATTACAAATTCAATTATTTCAACTACTCTAAACGATCTATCAAATTGGGTGAGACTCTCTAGTTTATGGCCATTCTTTTATGGTACTAGTTATTGTTTCATTGAATTTAATTCATTAATAGGTTCGCGATTCAACTTTGATCATTACGGTTTGGTACCAAGATCTAGTCTTAGACAAGTCAATCTCCTTATAACAACTAAAACTGCATGGACCCTGACTAGATATAGTTGATGGAAGTTCATCCTTACAGATTGTTTTGTGCTACGCTTTTAACTGTTAGTGTGTCTAGAGATATGTGTGGCCGACTTGTGGCTTACACACCTCTTTTATATACTTATTATATTTTTTTATGTTCTTAGATAGGTCAGCCTATGGAATAACCTTGGCTAAGTAGACTATATATAGGAGGTAGTGGTTAGTTTTTATTCATTATGTTAAGTATTCTGCTCTTATTGCATTGTTGTGGAGGTTGTCCCCTTGAAGTGGCTTTGCTCTATTATCCAATATTCTTCTTTGTTGTCAATTATTGTTGTGTGATCTCTCATATTAGCTTATTATGTGTGTTATATAATCATTTTGTGCGAACACATAAGTAATTTCATTACATTTTGAATCTTTGGGCACCACATCATGACATATAAATGAGGATTAGCTTGTTCTACATCTCTCAATAGATTAGGAGCCCTTGACTTCCTAGGGCAAGTCGATAGTTCTTCGGAAGGATCTTGATTGTCTGATGTTGGAGGCAACTTGAGTCCCTATTTATCTTCTTTAATCCCAAGAAAAGAGGAAAAAGAAACACGAGATACAAGGCAAGATGAAGTCAAAATATCATTCCTATAGATATTTATGGCTTACCAAAAGATGGTCCATATAGAGATTTGGGTGACTCGAGCCATGGAAAGGAGTTTGGAAGAATGTTCTCCATAAGTACACACCGCCTCAAGATTGAAATATCTTGACTCAAGATCAAAAAAGAATAAAAAATGATGAAGAAAAGACAAATGCACAAGCTTTCTTCTATCTTCAGAGTGTTATAAATCCAAGCATCTATCCAATAATTGCAGGTTGTCAGAATGCCCATGAGGCATGGAATAACCTGGAAACTTTATATCAAGGATTTACTAAGGTAAAAGAATCAAAAATCTAAACTCTTAAAATAAATTTTAAAAATTTAAGAATGTATGATAATGAATGAATTGAAATATATTGCATAAGGGTAAATGAATTAGTGCATAGAATGAGAGTTTATGGAGAAACTATACAATAATGTTATAGTATATAAAATCTTGAGATATTTAAATAAAAAATGGTTGCATATTATGATCACTCTTGAAGAGTGTAAGGATATAAACATTATTAGTGTTGATGTGTTGGATTATGTATCCAATTTTATTTATTTTTGTTAATGTTCAGGTAGTTTTACTTGTGGGTTGGTTTTGTAACTAACTCTCATCTCTCGTAAGCTTCCTTTTAAAAGATTACATTATGTACATGAAAATATATGCTTACATGGAATATATTCTAATAATATTCCTCCTACTTAGATCATAAAAAGTGGTATCAGAGCTTCCAAGTTGAAAGAGGAAGAAAGAGATTATTTACAGTCATAGAAAATTAAATATTGAAAAAATATAAGTATTTATTTTTACTCCTAGAAATCAAATAGTACAACATTTGAGAGGAGGCAAAAATGGCAGCTTAGATTAACGGCTTGATTTCGAGGAAGGTCCTTGCTTGTTTTTAGAAGTATGTAAAGAGTGTCCTTCTCACGGATTGAGGAAAATGATGCACTATCATTGCATACAATTGTGTTTGCGAAGTAAAGAAGCAGATACGAGAGTGTTTTGATTTTATTAATTTGGATCCGAGCTTTAGGGCTTATTTAAATGATTTTTAGTTGCCTCCTTGCTTTCAAGAGTGAAGTCACCATTTCAAGAATAGAAACAACAGAGGAGTGGGTGTTAATCCAGAAGAGGTATTTTAGTATTTTGTTTTAAAACTTTCATATAAATCTGAATGACTTTATTTTGACTCTACATCTGATCAACACACCATATCAATGGTTGAACCAAAGATATAAATAAGAAGGTATTGAAGGCATAACAAATTGAAAGAGAAGTGAAGTCTTAAACATGGCGCAATAAACAAAAAAAATACAAAATAGATCAAAAATTGCACAACAGCGAATTGGCTTGGAGTTAAATAGTATGACACAGAAGTGGCTTGGAATGAAATTGTACAATGCAGAAGAACACTATTTTCCAAAAATCTCTCACAAACCTCACTTTGCGTGGGCCCAACAAAGGAAAAGGCATAGTTATTTTGTTTTACATACACAATCAATAATATGTGTGTGTGTGTGTGTGTGTGTGTGTGTGTGTGTGTGTGTGTGTGTGTGTGTGTGTGTGTGTGTGTGTGTGTGTGTTTGAAATTTTATTCTTTATTTTTATAAAATTAGAGAACTTTTGGTTATATTGAAAATTCTCCTACCAAATTTTAATATTCGTTGTGGTAGATTTGGTCATATAGATTTTACAAGTATTTTTTTCCAAAAGGGAGGTCAAGGGTTCAAATCCCATTCAAATTATTTTTTGATAAAATTTCATTTTGACCTTATTTTGTATTGGAAAAGTTAAAATATTGGAGAAATGAGGGTGTCATAGAATTTATAAGGCATAGTGCAATTTTTTAAGTCTCAAAACTTTTGTAATTGAAATCTATCTGGTGGGTCAAGACTAAACCCCAATAGTTTTTCTTATTTTGATAAGCACCATGGCAAAAATTATGAGCCTAATTTTTGAAAGTAAACGTTTAACACCAAAAAAATACAAGAAATGGTTGATGAATATAAAAAACACGCTTGTTTATAATGATTTGTGCGAAATAATAAAAAAAGAAACCACACTACCAACTGAAGCTGCCAAATTGTTTGACTTTCAAAGACGTGATAAACAAGCTCTTGCTTTGTTGAAATCATTATGTTCCACTTAGATAATTATCCATATTGAATGCATTAAAGGTAATGCCTGGAAAGCTTGGAAAGTATTAAAAGATCTGTATGACAAACAACCTGCTTATAAGAAGATTAATCTCTTAATGCAGTTGCTTAATAATAAGCTTAGCACTGAAGAAGATGTATTTAAATATCTCTATCGTATAAAAACTCTGAAACAAGATTATTGTACTACAGAAGGTAAAATTGATGATGACATGTTGATTTATATCATATTGCATGGCCTTAGTTCTACTTACACCAATTTTGTTGAAATACTACAGCTTAGTGATAAGCTTAATGGTGCCACATTTGACTTTATTTGTGAGTTGTTGACTCAACATGAGTGACAATTTAAAAATAAGAAGAGTAAGTTTACTAAAGAGGCTTACTATGTAAAGAATATGTCCCATCACATAGATCATCGGCATGTACAGTGAAAATTCCAAAAGCATTCTCTAAAACACTCTCTGAGTCATTCTCAAAGACACTCTCCACACCATTTTATACGATCTCCAAAGCATTCACATTGGCACTCTCTAGGATCTTTAAAATGCAAACATCACCATAGGCATTCTTCTTACTCTTGTGGTTCTTCCAGTGATTCAGTATATTTTTGATCTTGTCAACATAAAAAAGAGCCAAAATGTTTCAAATGTGGTGGTATTGGATATCTTGTTAATGTATGTCCTTCTCGACACCCCGCTCTCCACATAAAAATAAAGCTGAGACAAATTATGTGGATCTTTCTAGTGGTAGATCTTCTGGGTTCTCTAGTTGTTTTGGCTATTCTAACACATCCTCTGATCAGGAGATGTCCTATATGGCTGAGATCTATGATCCCAATGGACTTGATGGCTTGTTCTGAGTGATCAGTGATTCACCCGTCTTGTGCGAGCTACTAAGATCAAGACTAGGATCTATTGTAATAGCATTTTTTGGCTTGTGTCCTTGCTTTTAGTTCTATTTTTGGATTTTTATATGTGATATTCATGACATAGAGCAGACAATGTTAGTTTAATTTTTTATTCTCTTGGTGCACTTCTGATCTCTCCCCTGATAGGGGGAAAAGATATCACATTTGGTTAGTCTTCAATCAGTTTTCGATGATTGTACGAGTTGGCAGGGGTTGTTAGCACCTTCATTGTTGATCAAAGGCCGTCCACGTTTGTTGGCCATCAAGGAGATGTGCCATAAATAATTTGGGTTTGTCACCTTAATAGGCTTCTAGGTGGAGCCTTATGTGGATCGATGTAGTTAGACAGACTTTGATTGTGTTCTACTATGGTATAGTACGGTGATCACAAGGGATGGGAAATATTTGATTGTGTTCATCAAATTTTTATGCCACAACTCATAAGACAGGGTTTTCTATGGAGCAGCATCAGTTTTTGGTCAGTACTAGGATGTACAATGTGCTAGTTGTAATTGTGATAGAGTTTCTTTGACAACTTCAAAGTCATTGCTCTAGTTATTTCATCTTTCATACCCCTTTGGATCAAGGAAGAGTTTGTTAAATTATTTATTCAAAATTGTTTATTTTTTTTAATGTTCAAGTAGTTTTATCCGTTGGTTGGTTTTGTAACCAACTCTCATCTCTTGTAAACTTTTTTTACAAGCTTACATTATGTTCATGAAAATATATGCTTACATTGAATATATTCTAATATTATTCCTCTTGTTTCGATCACGAACGTGATGAACTAGTGGGTTCTCTCTTGTTCCATGAGAATAAGATGAGACTATACACAAGAGATCAAAAACAAACACTTGAAACCAAGGTAAAAGTATCAAAGACTAAAGAGAAAAATCAAAATCAAAGGAGTTCAAAAAACTCAAATTAAAAAGGCAAATTTGAAGTTAGCTTCATAGGTAAAATTAAGAGAAATATCACTTATTATTGTAAAAAAATATGACACTATAAAATATTCTAGGATATTGGCAGCTAATAATCAAGTTAATTAAGAGGGTGAAAAGAAGACATTTCAAGCTGAACAAAGTAAGGAGTAAGAGCACTCATATTATTGTCTCACATGTTTTGTGGGAATAAAGGATGGAAATAATTTTTTTCTCTTGATTCAGGTTTCTCAAATCACATGACAAATCACAAAGAGGGTTACAATAAGTAAGATGATTCCTTTAAAATCCAAGTGCAATTTGGAGATGGAAATTCCATCCAAGTTGAAAGAAATGGTAGCATGCAAATCACCACAATTCAAGGTAAGGTTGATATAAATGATATTTATTTTTCTTCAAATCTAGATCTTAAAAGTATAGATCACAATTTCATATGATATAGTGATGAAAGTAAAGCATACAAGTTTTATAGTCATGCTAGTAAATCCACAATTATTTATAGGGATTGTAATTTTTTTGAAAATGAAATGTATAATGATTATGATTATCCAACTACGTATATCATAATTGAAGGGTGCATCCTTTTGAAATTGCTTTTGAGGGATTACAAAGTCCTGGACATGTTTTTAATTCAACAAGAAATAATACTGGCGCTTCCCAAGAGACTAATCATCTATTTCATCAACCCCAAGCAAGTACAAGCATTTATTGAATCCACATCTAGCCAATTAAATGTTAGATCATAACTATGAGATGAGGAACATAAGGATTCAACATTAGGAAAGTAATCTGTTTGATGATACTTATGAAAAAAATATTATGTTTCCAGTGTCATTTATGGCTAGTAAACCTAGAAGTTAAGCGAAAGCTAGTAAAAATAAAGAATAGGTTGATCCAATGAAATTATATATGGATTCAATTGAAAGGAATAATACATGATTTTATTTAACCTTTATTAAATAAATAATTCATTAGAACCAAATGGGTTTATGAGACCAATGTTAAGAGTGATGACACTGTTGACAAGCTAAAAGTTAGAGTAGTTGCAAAAAGATCTGCATAAACATATGGAGTTAACTATGAGGAAACCTATCCACATGTGGCACATTAAGATACTATAAGACTAATTCTTGTTTTAACTACTCATAAATTATGAAAAATCCATCAAATGAATATCAAAAGTGCATTCCTAAATAGAGCGATTAAATGAAAATTATATGTGGGGCCACCAAAAAAATTTGAGATAAAGGGTAAATAAGTTGAAGAAGGTTTTTTACGGGTTGAAGAAAGTTCCAAGAGCTTGGTACTCAAGAAGAGATAACTAGTTATTATATCAAAGCTTTGTAATAAGTCAATTTTAGGTTATTATTTCACATTGAGAAGTGGGTTGGTTTCATAGTCATCAAAAAAATAAGTTATAATTGCATTATCCTCTACTGAAGTTGAATATACGACCCTTACATCAGTTTTTACATAAGTATTATGGCTAAGAAAACTCTTAGTTCATTTTAAAGAGGTTCAACTTGATCTAAAATAGATTTTTTGTGATAATAATATGGCAATACAATTGTCCAAGAATCTAGTTTTCCATGTTAGAACAAGATATATTGAAATCAAACATCATTTTGTCAAAGACTTGGTTAATGATAAACATTTTTTCATTGAGTATGTGAGAATTGACGATCAATTTACTAATATTTTTACCAGGAGATTATTGAAGGAGTTTCATGAAAGACTTAAGGAGATCATAGACATTTCTTCTCTTTGCATCAAAGGGGGAATGTTGAGTATGATGTCAATATAAGCACTTGATTATTAATGTAAAATTTAGTTTATTTTATATATAATTAGTTTAGGAAAACTATTTAATTCAGTTATGTATTAGATTAATTGTTTGGTCAATTTTGAACACTTTTTTAGAACAACTTAAAATTTTACTAAAAGTGTCAGTTAAAACCCAGTTCACTGAATGTGTACTTAACTAAGTTCAAATATTATCTATTCATCCCGAAGAGGTGGGATGCACTTTCTAAAGCTTATTTAATTGAATTAAATTATATTTTATTCAATTTAATACTTTATAGGGATTTGGGGCACCTAGCTTGTCTAATGTGCATGCTAGTGTTTACTTGTTGAGAAAGGCATCTTGCATGTTGATCTTATCTTATCAATAATTCAAACTTATTTTCTTGAATCAAATTTCAGTTATCTTAAGGGTAGTTTATAATTTTATTTTTAATGAACTTAGTTGTTAATTAAAGTCTTAATTTAATGTTAACTTGTCATGCAAGTTACTTGTAATTGGCTAGTTTTAACATTTCTTGTTATTGAAAGATTGTGCACAAATGTAGCGCAATAGTTCTTCGTGAAAATATTATTTATATGTGTTTTACCTCTAAATTTATTTTCATATATTCACAAATTAAAACCAACAAGCTTATGTATTCTAATTTGAAAATTATTCAGTGTATGTTTTGTCATCAATCACACTTATAACAATACTAAATTAATAGCTAATAATTCTGAGACAGATTGGATGATATATAGCTTTATTTTCATATTAAATCAAAGCTAATTTTCACTCCCTTCACACATTCAAAACCTTCATTAGTTTTATTGGGCAAAGACCTCCATCTCTTAATGAAATAATGGGGCGACTCATGATTGGATTGTTTATAATTAATGAAGTTAAACAAGTTGTCCTCAAGTAAGTCATGATGTTGAAATTATTGTACCAATGCATTAACTAAGACTTCTAATTCAATGATAGAGCTAGGTTTTAATTGGTTATACCATTCAAAAGCATCAACAATAAGTGTTTTGGCAAGTAGTTTGGTAGCCACATAGGTATTAAGTTTGAGCAAATACAGGGAGGGATCAACAGACCCATCATAAGTGATGTTTGGGGTAATCCCCCCAATGTCCATGGCTACAATATGAAGTGTTGAGAGTTCATTTTGGATTTGTTTGATGATCATTTTCTAAATTTGTGGTTGTTAGATTGGGTTCCTGAGATGATCCTTAAGCGGGAGAAGGGGAGATTGATTTGGAATTCTTCACTGAATTTGTTGAGGTTTATTAGATATTTACAAGAGTTTATTTTACATTTGTATGAATTTACTGGAACTATATGTTTTCATATGAGTCATTTAGTCCAAGGTTGTCAAAATCATTTGACTTGGATCAAGTGGAGCATTATGATTTGATTGTGATGCTTGAGTTGCATGTTGGGATGATTGAGAAGCAAAAGTGGTGTTAGATGTTAGGTTAACAGTTTGGCTTATTTTTTTATTTAGGGAATAAAATTTAGCACCAACGATAATCATAGCTATGTTGGAAAGTATCGAAGAAGGATTGGAGAAAGTCATGGATTGACTTGCCCTAAACCCTGAAGATAAATTGAACTTAGTAGGAGTTTTGAGAAAATATGCAACCATAAGAGCATGGACTTCTTATGATTTTATTATATGTTTGGGATTGTCATTTAATAATACTTGCATTACAAGAGTGTATTCATCGTAGTCTTTTTGTCTCACCCACATAATCACATTCCTTGTGGGTTAGCTTTTGATCCCTAGATATTGTGTTGACCGTGGGGTTGGGAGGAATGTGTTTGTTCCTATTGATATTGGTCATGGCCATTTTACAATCATTGGTAGGATTCTCTTGGGAGAAGCCAAAAAAATTAAGTAAAAGGATTTTGGAAGTTCTTAGTGTTAGTCATGGACATAACACTGTCATTGTTGTTATTGTATCCTAGAAAATAGATGAAACCTTGGTCGACATCGTCTTGAGTTTCGTTAAATAAAACTCCATTGTGGAAATGGGAAGATAACTTTAGGGCTTCTAGAGGAAAAAAAATGACAAACAAATAATATTTGACAAATTGTGAAAGCTAAATGTTAGGAAAATAAAATGTGAAAATGACCTAACATAGTGTTGGGGTAAGATTCACATCGAGTTCACTAGAATATATATCGGTTAAATATGGTTAACAAGATAAGGATCCTATAATATAGGAAAAGGTAGAAGACCATAGTAGATCTAATGCATGTAAAAGACGTCATTACATAAAACAACATAGGGTTATAGACAAGGGAGGCATGTATAATGAAAATCACAAGGAATTTACTAAAAATCTATACAAGAAACAAACGAGCATAGACCTAACTAGATCCAAAGTGTAAGAGAAATAAACTAAAGTATTCAAAAGAAAGATAATGTCGTTACGCGGTAACCAAGATGTATCTAATCTAAGGGTTTTATAGATGTCATCAAACAATAACCATTAGATGTAAATAAATGAACAAAGTATTCAAATATAATATTTACTAAGAAGCATAAGCTAATATAAGCATGGAAGACAATAACATATTAGTATAATATATCTACCAAGAAACAAAGAGTATATAGTTAACAGTACTTACTTTGGGTTCACTTGTCAACACAATAATCTCACCCTTGGCTCAAGTGGCATTTTGTGAGAGATGTTGTAAGTGAAGGTCAAGATGGAAAGAAGAGTACATAAGTATCATTAGTTAAGGACTCAAGAAAGTGGGTGTACCTTGTTGGTTTAGCATATCTTTTTTATATTTTCAAAGACCTTATGTAAATAAGTCTTCCTCAAGTGTAATATCTTTAGCTCTAAATCATCTTCTTCTTACTAAGGTGGATTTGTGTGCATGAGCATAACGGATTGAATGTATTGTCTATGAGAAATAGTAAAGGGGTTCCATATAAATATAACTTATAACCTAAAACGTCACCACTCAAACTTAATCGACTTCATCAACCTCGTCAGTGTAATAGAAAAATGCATGTTAGACACAAAACTACGTCAATTCAACGAATGACATCGGCCAAGGGGCAAAGCACTACATGACCAATGACATTCGTTGGGAATATGCAAATAGGAAAAAGATGAGAGCTCTTAAAGGGGGAATAGATACAACCGAAGGACAACAAGCATATGGCATGGTATGGATGAAAGCAGATATAACATATGATCATCGAGGAATATTTCAAAAAGCATCACAAACCAACCCACCCCGATCTTGGTGCACAACTTAAGACATCCAATTAGGAAGATTTATGCATTGACATATCTTGCAAGAGAAATCATCAATAAGTGAAAAATAAGGTGTATAAAATATTACGTTGAGACTAAGAGTTGTCCCAAAATATTTTAAGAGGGTCATATCTATGTTGGGTCATCTCCCAAATGAATATTACTACACACCTCCAATCTTCGTAATGAACAAAAACATTTAATGAATCTCAATTTTCTCTAAAGAGATAATAAACCGTGTTATATGTTGGTGTATGTCATGTTCACACTTATTGTGAAGTCCACCTTAATTAATGTTGTTCGCAAGGTGTGATTTAATATGTGCATAACTTTGTTTAATTTGCATTTAATATTGGTGGTTATCCTCACATGTGTAAGAAGGTTAGGTGTAACTTGGGGAATGATCCCCCCTTTCACTTCACCAATAACAATCTCTCATCCACCTCTTATTTTCCCTACATAAGAAGCCCTTGTGTCCTTATGGAAAGTATTGAGCTTAGAGTCATCCCCTAAACTGGTGGAAATGTAGTATTTTAGAGAGTCTTGTTTTGGTGTAACCACTGATGATTGCACACACATACATTGTATAGTTTGTGTAATTAATACATTGTATTTTTATTGGTGAATCTATTTCTCTCTTCTAAGTACATATGCATGGATGGTGTTTAGATTGCAAAGTTTACCTAATCCCTCCTCATTTATAATATGGCATCACAACTATGTTATTAATATGGTATCAGAGCTATGTTATTTTAACTTGATATCAGAGACCAGTTCTGTAACCTTCATCTTGCATTATTTCAGATTTGGTTATTTCTTCTATTAGATTTGTGTTATTTGCATATCTACATATGGAGGAGTTCCACTGAAGAGATTTTTACCATCTTTCATTTGTGAGTGTTTTTGGTGCATATTAGATATTCCTATTGCATTTAGCATGCCAGAGAAAGTCCATTTCGACTTTTATTTCACCCAAATCTAACACCATGAACTTATTTGGCAAGCCATGTAAATCGTGTTCCTTGAAGATCTAGAGAATTTGCAAGGCTAATAATGATCCAATGGGAAGGAAAACATTTTCAGCGCATATGGCATGTTTTTAAAGCCAAATTTTGTATTTTTTTAATCATGACACGTTAGCTTTTATATTTGGCTACAAATTGGATCTAGGTCTATTTGGAAGGTGTTTTTTTGCTCTTACCTACTTCTTCATATGTAAATTTTACTTGCATTGATTTATAAAGTGTCATGGGTGGATATGTTATTTTAGCCTTGTCTACCTTAATGTGTGTGTGTGCTTTGTTGCACTTTTTTTTCCCATTTTAGTTGTTAAGTTCAACATGTGGTATTTTAAGCACTCTCACTTGAGGACTTACGTTGTGTTTTTCTACACACTTATCACATTGACACTTTTAGAAAGATTTAAGTTACTTCATCTTCACTCCCTAATTAGCATTACTAGGGGGTGTTATGTATTGCTAATGCTTCTTAGTTGTTTGAGTATGATATGTACTTTGTGTTTGTTTATGTATACTACGTGGATGCAGAGGCTGGTATCAACATTCCAAATATTAATTCTGAGCCATCTTTGTTGATATAAAAATTCAAAGCATCGTCTCTGAGCCATATTTGGTAGTATTAAAATTTAGAATATCATCTCTTAGCCAAAATTCTTCGATGGTGTCAAAATTCAAAACAATTTCTCAGCAAACCCTCTCTAGGGTATTTTACCCATGTATTCTGGTCAAATGGAACACGTACTCTTGTTTACACATCCAAAGTCATGTAAACTACTTTTAATTCATTTTTTTAGAGGCTTCATCAAACTCAATAGTGATCTACAAGCATCTTGATTTGTTGTTCATTTTTATTCTATCATTGTACATGAGTACCTCATTAGGTTTAGTTGTCGGAACCCATACTTATGAGCTTTAGACCTTTCTTACCACATCACCTAAATTGATCTTCAAGGGGGTGTTGGTGTGTGCAATGTTCACACTTGTTATGAAGTCTATGTTAGATAGTGTTGTTACCAAGGTGCAATTTAATATGTGCATAATTTCATTTAATACACATTTGAGTTGATAGCTATCCTCATGGTGAAAAGGTTAGGTGTAACTTGAGGAATGATCCCACCTTTCACTTCACGAATGACATTCTCTCTCACCTCTTGTTTTTTTCTATATAAGGACCCTTTATGTTCTTGTGAAAAGTAATGGAGCTTAGAATCATCCCCTGAGCTGGTGGAGATGTAGTATTTTAGTGAGTCTTATCCTAGTGCAACCATTGCTCGTTGCACACACACATATACATTGAATATTATGTTTAGTTAATATAATGTCTTTTTATTTTTACTGGTAAATATCTTTCTCTTCTGAGTACATATGTGTGGATGGTGTTTACATTGCGGATTTTTGTTGGGCCCTCCTCATTTCTAATATGGCATCCCAGTGTGTTATTTAATATGATATTAGAGCTATGTTATAGATCTCATGGTGCACTAGGCATCGAAATATAAATCTCTCCTCTTATTATTGCTCTTTGTTCCTAAGTGTACAAATACAGTGGTGTTTGGGAATGTAGTGCTCAAACTCTGTTCAACGCTAAAGAGAAAAAAACTCAAAATTGGTCCAGGTCAAATCACAAACCAAATGTGAGCCTTATGTATTTGAGAGGAATAATGCATATATCTTCAATTTGGAGATAGTACTCAGAATAGTGATACATTTTAGTTGGTATTGATTCCACTGGTTTAATCCAAGTTGATTTTATGTAGGCTTTGCAGTTCTCATCCCTAATTCCTTTGTGAATATTTGTTTTCAACATGTGGGGAGCATTAATGGAGAAGGTGTTAGAGTAAATACGATTGATATCAAGTCCAATGCTTGTAATAAAAACATACATTATGTACACCAAGTGTCATTGATATGTGTAAGAAGGGACGTAGGGCATAAAAGGCACACCAAGATATGTGTAAAAGGTGACCACTTTGGCCAAGCTCAATTTGTGGATAAGGCTAGTTGCATGAGTTTCCTTCGTAGTTGTATTAAGGACCATGGCCTTTGTTTAACTTCAGTTCACTCATAGACCATGAGTAACAGAAAATAATCTTAGAATACCAGAGCGTCCTCATAATATTGAAACAATGTATGACATGAGAACGACGTCATCTGCAAATAATAAAGTAGCGATAATTAAATCACGTCACACAACCATCTTTCATTCGTGAATTTGCAATGGTGTGCTCTAGTTCATCTATCTAGAGACCACGTGAGTAGTTGAGAGTAGACAACCTTGTTTGATACCAATGGTCCGATTGATGTCAACTATATGACCAATTGGAGTTCAAAATTGGCCAACCACCCTCTCATAAAGTGTCATCACAAAAATAACCAAATTCTCTAAAATTTGTAAGTCGTTAAACCATTGGATTGGAAGGTGTCTAGGAACAATGTCAAATACTATTCTAAAATCAAGAAATCAAAAATATACCCTACGCTTAAGAGCCCTTGCTTCTTTAATTATGGCTTTAAGATATGATATATTATTTGATGGTTCTATCTAAATTATGCTTACCCTATTCCCTGAGGTTTCTTGGATTCAACAAAATTGGAAATCAAATCATGTAACATTGCATCAAATAACTTGCTCAAGGTATGACCAACCATAATGGTGTGATAACTATTCTTCTCTTGTTGACTTCCGAATTTAAATATGGGGTAGATGATATGAGATCCATGCATGAAGGATAAGCCACTACATTAAATAGATATGCAATGTGTGTTACTAGAGGAGCTGGACTGTGGCGAAGAAACTCTGCTCTCAAATTCTCTATGTCAACGACTTCCCTGTCTTGAGTTTGAAGATAACACGCATCACTATACAATGTTTGCAGAAAGGCTTTCCCTACAACCTATTTGCCACTAAAATTGGAACTTGGATTGGATGTTGTAAAGTGAAGATTCATGCTTGAACCACGTATCTGTGTTGGAAATAGCACTAGGATTTCCTTGGAAGGAAGATGAGCCAAAAAGATCTAGGTTTAAACCTAAGCATGTTGAGTATCAATTTTGCTTTCTCATTCAAATATATCCTCACCTTTTTCCACAAGGTGCAGCTGTAGAATTTTAAAATATACTTCTTCCTATTAGGATGCCAATTAATAGTGTGGATCGTAAGCCTATGAAGAGATATACAGCTACCATCACACCAAGCATTGTGAGGGCAATGACCAAGTGGGAAGTTGGTGGGATGATTACAAGAAGAGTGAGGAAAGGATTTAAGGGTTGTATCCCAAAAAGATAATCAACTTTTTCAAACGGACCACAAAAAGACTAAATCTTTGAGGTTAAGTTTCAAGTTTTTAGTGTAAATATCAAGAAGCTCATGGCAAAAGTAAATACGGGTGGAAGATTGGTGAGTATAAGAGGTAATATTCACATCCCTAAGAATAGGGAGTAGGACTTGAATGAAATAGGTGCATGGTTTGTAAGGGGAGGGGAAGATTCCACACAGATTATAGATTGATGAGCGTAAAGTATTGTTGGTCATGATATAGTCCACCACACTAGTTCCATCAGCATGAGAATAACAAGTCAAGTCACCAAACTTGGGAAAACATGAAAATCCCATTTAGCACTATCAAGTCATGAGATTCACCAAGTCTAATCAAATGTCTCTCATAAGGTGTAATGGAATTATCCGCTAACAGTCTATAAATACTGAACTCTCCTCTTAACTCATATATACTCAACTCTCCTTCTAACTCATATATATTCAACTCTCCTTCTAACTCATATAACTTAACAGATCAAAATTAGGACCATACATTGAACGTTGTAGGCTACATGTGCGAGCACTGAAGTCTCCCCAGGGGATAACATTTACCCTTAGAACTCGGAGATCTCGCGATATAAATCAATGAATGGGGATTTACCATCCCTTGTCATAGCGTATGGTGAGAAAGTAACAAATTGCAATGTACAATTTTGGAGAGTGGAACTCCTCTATCTATTTTAAAAACACATATAGATCTAGCATGGGAATCGCACTTTTCAACAAGGATTTTGAAAATTAGATCGTCCAGCACAATGCAAGCAATACCTCCTAAACCTATAGAAATATGACGGAGCTTTGAGAAACATGTAAATCCAAAGATGTTAGCCAAAGGCTTATCTCTTGTTTCATGGTCTCTGTGAAGAAAATAATATATTTGCCTTGGATAGCATCACTTGAAGAACCAGAAGTGAAGAAAAGAGAACATCCACAATTCCAAATGGAAATTGGGATAGACATTTGAGGGCAAAGCTCCGCCCTAAGGCATCAAAGTGCTTTTGAATTCCATGGCTTGTTCCACCAAAAAAGTGGTTTATCAGGTAGTATAGCCTTGTCACTCCTCAAAACAGCCCATTCATCGTGTTTCCTGGCTAACACGTATTGTTGATCACGACATAGTCCACACACTAGCTGAATATTAGCCACTTAAAAATAAGAGGGTAAGGGGACTAGAAGTCAAACATAGGAGGCTAGATAGCATACCCAATATGATAACAGTCTGCCAAATATTCAGCAATTGGCTCTGATTTTTTTAAATTTACTCCAAAAATATTTGCCAATTGAAAATGAATATGCGCCTAATTTTCTACAAACATGATTTCTTTTCTTTCAGGATTTGCCAATTTTTTGTATTGTAACACATACAAACTTGGGCAAATCAAAAAATGTTTTTTACATTGTGACCAAACTTAAAAATTGGGAATTTAATATTGAAAAAGATAGCCAAGATTTCTAAACTTGAAAACTTGCGTTGCCTCCTTAAAATTATCCCTTATTTGATATGGAATGAGTAGGAACCTATAAGAAAGCCAAGATGTAAATTTGTAATATACATAATTCCTGTAAAAATGAGAAAAAATCTCATTAGCTGCACCAGCTGCTGACAAGTATGCTTGGTAGTAGTGCATAAGAGCTTATTTGAATCAAAAAATTTAATCTGAAGCTTCTCCTGATTCCCTTCATTCCTAAAAGCGCAAATTCCCCTATTGATTCTTCAAAAACTAAATAAGGCCAGATAACATTACAAGCACAACATGAATAGTAAACAGAATACAATTCATGATTGCACAATAAGACAAACAGGCCTAGTAACTCATAACAAGTTCAGCAGCCGCACTCATGGCTTTACAACCTCCCCTCTCCAAAAGAGTAAGAGCGAGTTCCGGTTCATTCCACCATCTCAAACCCGTAGCAAGTCTTCTAAGAGTCTCTATATTAACCTCAGAAATCCAGTTGGGAACACAAGTAACCATCATTGAAAGGAAGCCTAATACATATGCCTTCCATGTTGCATGTTCGCATCCAAGAGAAATTTTTCCATGCAATGCACTCGCCAGAAATGCCAAATGATAATTGATAATCTTTGCTCTTCTATTAGAAAGAGAGGAGGTCTTTGTTCCCCATGCACAAGCTCCACAAAGAATGGAAAAATGTGCTATTGCATAGCCTTCCAGAAGAGAAAAACATGCCCCCGTCTTGGACTTGGTTCCATTTCCAGATAAGAACCAAGTTGGTAATGTTTCTTGATAGAGCATTTGAACCAGTCCTGATCCACCTGTGATACATAGTAGGGAAGCCCCTAAGGTAGATGCCTCCTTAACTTTTGCCATAGCACTCGCCAGTGAGAATTGATGAGATTTCAGGCGATGTGGAGAGTTAATTATTTGGCCAGAATGTTCAGCATTCAGTCCAGCGGCAGCCAAGTCTCTTGCTGAACCAACCACAAGTAATAGAATTTCTTCAGTTATAAACATTATGTCATAGATTGCTCTGTAGGTACGCAGAAATAGGATGCCTGGTGCCACAGGAGACATGCCACCAGGATCTAGGTGTGAACAGAATTCATGGCCTAGTAGTGCACCCACTCCACCATGAACATTCAGTTTTGACATCAAAGTATGTGAAGAACCCAGGCAAGATGCAAAACAACTTCTGAGAAGCTGAACAACGGCATGCTTATCTTGTTTAAACACAGTGCGTGAGCTAAAAAATACAATATAATCATGCCACCTGCGTACTTTTTGAGCCCACAGTGCTGCAACAATTGGAGTACTGGGCCATGGACTCCCTGCTGCAGTACTTTCCAGTGCTGGTCCAGCAACACCATGAAGAAACTCTGATGATTTATCTAGCTTGAATGTTATCGTCAGGCTCACTAGTGCTGCTAAAGGTAGCGGAAGGGTTGCTGGTGCATTTCCACCTACTGATCATTACCACCATAAGAAGAACAATCCAGACAAAATTTATAAGTTAGTAAGAACCTTCTCAAGGACACACTGATTGATCACAATTTCAAACAATAAACCAACTGAATTGCAAATGAAGACTGGCATACCCGTTAAGCTTGGTACATGCACGCCAGTAGCAGCTAGCACCTCTTTTATCTGAGCCTCAATATTGTGAAGATTTGCCGCAGGACTTGGCCAGTCGGTTCCATTCATTGATGCAGGTTTCCAAATTCCACGAGTAACTTCTGCAGTAAAGTAGCTAACAATAGTTGCAAGGGAAGCGGGAAGAAAATCAATCAGGTATCTGAGGCCTGCACATTCAAAGTTTTGAACTAAGATTACAATGGTTATAACAGAGATATAGCCTTTTATTGCAATTGCAAAAGGTATCTTTCTTCTCTGGTTATGCTTATTGCCTATAATTCAAGCATTAAATAAATAATAATATGCAAAAGCCTTCAGGGAATCCACATATAAGCAGTAATAATGCTTAAAATTTTAAAATGATAATGAACCCTTCAAATTCATCAATGAACATTAAAGGGTTAAAAGGCTACGTGTTCCTAAATTGGCCTTAAGAAGTCATTAATGGCTTGATTGAAGGAATGAAGGTCTAACAAATTCTGCCCTGCATAGTTTATGGGCTCACGATCAAACAAGATACTGTACTAGTCTTATCTTTCACCATTATACTTTCTGTTGACTGCCCCCTCCAAAAACTTCAGTAAATGAATGATCGATAAATGAGATTGTTCTACTATCCTTACCGTAAACTTTCTCTAAATTTTCCCAAACCAACTTTTTCCCCTCCCCTCGCTCATTTTATCCAAGAATGCTCTTGGCCCTGCATATCTATTTCCCTTTGAGAACAGTTTTCTTCAAATATAATGGGACTTGCATTAGTCTTCTGTAGGAAGTGACCTTTTTACCTAGAGTTGGAGGAGCTTTTAAAGAATCAGGTCTATGATTATAAATGATTTTGGCTTGTGAAGAATGAGCAGAAGTAATCTAATGGATTTTTAATTTTTTTCGCTAGGGGTAAAAGGTTTATTAAAAAAAGGCCAAGATACAAAATAACCAGTAGGAGGAAGTTACCCACAAGCGGGGAGCACTCCAAATCAAACAAAAAAGGAGCCTCAGATATCCAGGCTCAAAAACATGGCAAAACAAGAGACTGGTCACAACACTGGTAATTAGTCACCTGGCAGACAGTCTAGAGAACACAAGTGACCACGGGTCTGAGACTCCCCCCCAACCACGCTACCCGGCTGCAAAAGACAATGGAAACCAAGACAGAAAAGGAAATGTTCTTTAGGCCAATTTGAAACTGTTCCCAACAGCAGTATTCCAAAATGGCGACAATCCTAAGAGGAGAGAAACAAGAGATGTCAAGAGATTGTAATGTCCCCCCTTTTAAGCTAGTCCTTGGGATGAGACCTGTTAGCCATTTTTCACTCCCAAGGTTTGCATCTTTCGTTTTGGCTAAGTGCAGCATTTGGATGTTGTCTATCGGAAGAAGCGTTTGTTTGGTCCTTTGCACTTTTCCGAAGGGTCGCTTTCAAGCTTCCCGAAGGATCATTTCTCTTGCGAATTGTCTCTTGTAGGATTTCCAAAGGAATTGTTCCGGACTTTTTGTCCGAAACAATCTTTCCAAAGGGTTTGTTCTTTCAAAGGATTGGTCCACTTCAAAGTTTCCGAAGGGACACTTTGCACTTTTCCAAATGGTCACTCCACTTTTCCGAAGGGCAATTTCGAGTTTCCGAAGGGTTTGTTCTTTGCGTTTGTTCTTTCTTTCAGACTTTTTGTTTCGGACAAAAGGTCCAAAAGAATTCTCCTTTGCAACTCTCCGAAGGAATTCTTTTGGACTTTTTGTTTCGGACAAAAAGTCCAAAAGAATTGATCTTTGCAAACTTTTCCAAAGGAATTGTTTCGGACTTTTTGTCCAAAACAATCTTTCCGAAGGGTATATTACAAATTGCTGAAGGGTCTTTTTCCTTCAAAGTGTCCTTCGGAAAAGGTCTGAAAGGCCACTTTCAAAAATCTTGAAGGGCCTTTTCCTCAAAGAAAGGTCCACTTTCGTTCTTCCGAAGGGCATCTTCCAAGGAAGGGTACAGTTCAAAGGTTTCAAAGGGTTTCTCTTTCAAGAAAGTGGTCACTTGCAAGAAGTCTGAAAGGGCAATTCCATTCTTCCAAAGGGACACTTGGGAAAACTCCGAAAAGCCTTTTCAAAAGCTCCGAAGGGTCCCCTTTCAAGCAAAATGCCCTAAAACCAAGGTCCTGAAGGAGAATTCTCGGCAAAAATGTCCTTCAAGAAAAGTCGTGCAAAGTCCGTAGAAGGATTGCCAAAGGGCATGTTTGAGCAGTCCGAACGGTACAGAGACTCTTGCAAAGTCCGTAGAAGGATTGTCGAAGGGCATGTTTGAGTAGTCCGAAGGGTATAGACACTTGTTGAGAGTCCGTAGAAAGATGGGTCCGAAGAGAATAGAAGGGAGTCCGTAGAAAGACAATTGCACGAATGTCAAACTTCTGCCTCACCAAATAGCCATTGGCATTCAAAACAGTGGATCCCCAAGCAACTCAATGGTCCTCAATCAAATGCTCAAGGATTCACAAGTAGATCCAAAGGCTCGCGTCCTTCATCCGTCGAAGCAGTGAGAGGGCCCATATCACCATTGATCAACCAAGATCCGTGTCATTTTGTAAGAACCAATCAAAGAAAAAGGACAAAGCCAAACAGAATGAAAGCGACAAATCTGCAATAGGTGGATAACCGCTTTGATGTCGTGACTCAACCCAAGAATACCCTGATTTTGCAAAGCGCAAATGTTGGAGGAGCATCTTATAGAGAGAAGGCCAAATGTGCAACCGCTGGGGATGGCATGGATCAATCAAATAGCTGGAATGAACATCCCTTGAAAAGACGGTTGCAACTGAAGATGGAGACTTCCAACCAATTGATTCCTCTCTTTGGCGCCAAAGGTCTCCCCCTCTCACTTCCTCCCTGCTATATATACGGCCCTTTGGCTAGTGAAAATACCACACAATGTATGGTGAAGCCCTACTGGAATGATATCACATTTTGCCTTTAAGCATTAAGTACTAGCCTATTTTCTTTCAAGTTTTGAGCAACTGTCTGAGTGTGTAAGAGACATATAGTGACAAGTAATGGTTTTCATCCTTCTATCCTTTGTCCTTCATGCCTGAGCAAGAGTTTTGGATCTAACTAGTCATACAGAGTTGGTCTAAGTGTATTGAATTTCTGCATGTGTATTATGGTTTTGAAATGTGCAAAGTTTGTCTTGCAGTTCATTTGCCTTGTGTCATTTCACACATCTCACCTCTGTGTTGAAATACTTGTGTTAGAGTCCTTGGAGCTTGGGAATGGTCTGTGTGTTTTGTTGTATTGTGCACTGGAATATGATATTCATGTGGAAGATAATCTTGGTGTATCACCATTCTTAGAGTAGGTTTTCCTTTTCTGCAATTTCTAACTCTTTTTCTTTCAATAAAGTTGGTTTAGACATAAGTGGTTTTGCAGAGACACATTCAGGGAGCTAACCCCTTTTAATCTAGAGGTTCATTTCCTCTATAGGTATACCCACATGCCTGGAAATGTCCCAACGTTGCCCAAATCTGGAAGAGGATTGAACACTCTCTTCTAGGGTGCAAAATTTTGAGACAATAGTTATGGCATGCCTAATGAGACATTATTTACATGTCAAGGTGAATGTTGGTCTTGACAAGCTTAGGGTTGTAGAAATATCCTTAATCCAACATTTGGCGACTCCAAAAAGTGAGAATCTCTTGTTGTAGATCAAGTTTACCACATTATACTTCATGGTCCTCACTAAGTCATCTAGGACTTCCGATCAAACCCCTCTAGCTGAAGCTCTTCTTGAAGAACAACGCCCTGAACCATTCCCAACGCTTAGAGATCCCTGGCAAGGGGGTTTTGGAGAAGAAGTTCAGGAAGTTGGAGAAACTAGAGATCAAGAGTAAATAAGAGAAATGGATAGGCAACAACCTTTCCCGGCCTTTAACACCCAAAATCCCATTGACATTCCTACATATGACCCTATTCCTCCCAATGCTACCAAGAGTCTCCTTGGTTTCAATGGAGAGGGTCCTATTACCCCATCTGAGCATATTAGGAACATTTCGAATTTTTGTAGCTTTCATAATGTCACCTGAGCCAACATAGCCATTAGATTGCTTGATGTCTCTAAAAGGCAAAGCACTTGACTGGTATAGGACTTTGGAAGGTGGTTGCATTACAAGTTGGTATAGCTTTGAGGAATTGGTGGTGACTAGATTTGAGAATAAGAGTGACCACACTCCGTTGATCCATCAATTGAACGTGATAAAGAGAGGTCCTAATGAATCCATGGGAGATTTTAATGAAAGGTTTCAAAGGACTTGGCATAGGTTGCCACCTGTCATGAGACCTCCTCCTAGCTTTGTGTTCCCCACTTATCTCAAGGGGATTGGTACTGATGTGGCAGTGATGTTACAGTCAATGGGAGGATTCACTCTGCCAGACGCATATGAGATAGCTATTGAAGCTGAGAATAGCTTAATACAGGCTGGAAAACTACCTTCAAGAGTTTTTATGCCTTTGTTGTCTCATAGCTCGGTTGAAGCTCCAAGCGTAGCACAAGTTCCTAATGCCAATGTCAAGCCGAGAGCCTTTCCCAAGAAGATGGATAATGTTGTGGATAAAGATGAAGAGATTCGGTCATTACGAGCTCAGCTCAAGCAAGCTCAGTTCCAGACAAGTGCCCCACCTAACCATCAATACTATCCTCAACAAGGCTATAGAGCTCCACCCCAATACAACTACCAAGGAAGAGGACAGGGTCAACAAAGTTTCAATAAGCAGCCCAATGCCTATAATCTTAATCCCACTCCTTCCACAAAGGTTGTTGTCCCAGTACTTGCTAACCTGATCCAAAGGGAGGATCATTTGGACCAATGGGGGCAACCTCAAGGTCAGTTTGTGCATGATGGTGGAGAAGACAGCGAAGCTTTGGTGGCACAAGAAGAAACTACTCCTTACATGACATCAGAAGAAATGAATCCCAGTCAAAAGAATATCCATGAAGAAGGTAGCAGCCAAAGTGTAGGTATGATGAACTTTCAAGCAAATGATGACTACTTGTTGAATCAAAGCACGTGGATTGCAGCCAACACAAGAGCCAAGAAGAGAGCTCTAGGAGATCTTCCAGGAGTACATGTAACTCGAAGTGATGCCTCTCTAAGGCCACAAGGTGTGTCATGTCCCCTTTTTCGTGGACATTAACAGACTTGATGGTTAGCCTATTATACGACCTTCGTAGGCTAATAGGATGGATAGAGGGTCATAATGGAGCTTGGCTTGACTTTGATTCGCAGAATTTCTACATTTGGTTTTCATTCAGGTTATTTCAGACGCATTGGGCCTGAGCTCCTACTTTTTAGGGATATTTGATATGCAGCGGAGCACCTTTATTTTGGTATGGTCATGTGCAGAATCATTCCCTGATCCACCTGCTTCGATCGGTTTGAGGATTCGACGTACATTGAGAGAGATATTAATATTTGATTGATTTAATCAAATATTAATTATTTGGTCTCATTAATAATTAATTATTACTTATTTGGTCTAATTTTAAATTAGAAACCCTAATTCTAATTTAAGAAAACCCTAATTAGGGCAAGCATATCTTTTGAGGGTATAAGGGTTTCTCATGGAGGCCATTGTGGGAGAGCCATTGATTATTGATTATTGATTTTGAAGAATTTCTTCTGTGAACACTGAGCCTAGGGTTCCAGGATTCCATTTGCATTGGAGAACGTTCCCTCTTCAGTGTGTGCAATTAAGAGGCTGTGGAATATCAGCTGATCTATTGCCAAATTGAGAGATAGCTTCATCCAAAAGTTATCACAGAATTTACAGGGTTGAGAGATAACTTCACACAGAAGTTATTACAGATATTCCAGGTATTTATTTCTTTATGTTTTGATTCAATAAATTATACAGCTAGAGATCTTTTGTGTTAGAAGCATATATTTTCAGATCAGGGGTTGAAAACAGGGAAGTTGTGCTTAATTGGCGGCCGTACGGAGTCCATACAGATCCACACAGACACCGACATCGGCTGACAGAGAGCTTCCAGATACCGACATCGACCGACTGGAGACCGACGTCGGCAGATAAGGACCTGCAGTGACCGACGTCAGCAGTATATCGACCGACGCCGGCGACTGTGTGTTCGACACAGCAGGCCGAGACCTTCCAGAATTCAATTTGCACTTCCAGATTTGCAAAGCCAGGGTTTTCAAGACTGTATTTCATATTTATATGCATAATAGAGGACTGCAATTGTAATAGTTTAAAAGGACAAGTGATAAGATCTGTGATTTACTATTGAAAAAACTATATTATTGTTATCATTCTGAATTTATTCAACATAGATTATATCTTGGTTCAGAGTTTTTTGTGTTGCTATATTTCCTGTTTGAAGGGGATATTACAAGGTGTGACTCCTAATGCAGCTCCTGCTACAAGTCATGCTCCTCAGCAAAATCAGAATGCAAGTAGGATTGTCAAACCTATAGCACAGCAGGTTCAGACTTCCCCACTACCTTCAAGAATGCAAGAAAAGGTGAATACTTCCCCTCTAAACATTGTTGATTCTTTGAATAATGCCAAGACAAGCATATCTCTTTGGAAAGTCTTGCATGTGCCTGGTCAAAAAGCACTGTTACAAGAACAGCGAGCGAACATTCATGTAGCCCCTCAAACATCAAAGCACAATAGTGTGGCCCTTACCAATTGTCCAAGTCATGTCTTAGAGCCATCCACCAAATCTAAAAAGCCTCCACCCTTCTACCTCACACTCATTGTGAGAGACAAATTGGTTCACAATTGTATTGTAGATAGTGGAGCTAGTACCACTGTCATGCCTAAGGTGGTGGCTGATAAATTGGGATTGAAGTATGAACCGCATAGTAAAGGTGTGTTGCCGCTTGATGGGACTCCAACCAAGACAATGGGATTGGTTAGAGGTCTGAAAGTCTTCCTACATGATTGCCCAAGCTTCCAATTTTACAAGACGTTGTGGTGGTAGACCTTCCAGCTCATTTTGCTATCTGCTTGTCAAGGGACTTCACGGCTAAGATAGGAGGGTACCATGTTGTTGATTGGTATTTTCTAGCTTTTAAAACAAGGTTTGGAACCAAGGTGACTATAAGGACTCAGCCCTTAGCAAGGTTTCATATTGAGTCATACATGAAGACAAACTCAAATCAGAATTGTCTAATTAGCAAAGAAGAAGGTGTCATGGATGGTGAAGCCTCCTTCCCCCTTGAAGGTATTTCTAATCTTTTCCTTGATAAGTACAGCACTGAGACACATGGAATCCAATACTTTCATAGAAGAGACTTATTTGAGAGTTTACTATATGCACAAAAAAGATGCTTCTATTCCTTCACTCACCAATGAAGATCATGAACTTGACGGGATATGGAAAATGTTCTTTGATGGCTCAAGAGGCAAAGTGCAAGAGTTGGCGTTATGTTAGTTTCTCCATCAAAAAATAAATACTACTCATATAGATTTCATTTCAACTGCACCTGCAATTTGAGAAAATATGAAGCCCTGGTTCATGGCCTCCAATGGGCAAAGAAGAGAGTGATCAAGAATCTGAAGGTTTATGGAGATAGTGAATTGGTCATCCATCAAGTGAGAAGTCAAGCTACAGCTAAGAATCCCTTGCTTAAATCCTACAAGCATAGGGTGTGGGACCTACTTGAAGACTTTGATGCCTTCAGCATACAACCCATACCAAGGGGTTCAAATAAACATGTTGATATATTGACTGCTATAAGAGCACAGTTTGACACAGCTGCTAATATAGGGAAGGAGAAGGATTAGTCTCATATCAAGATCATTGTAAGGCCTATTCTAGACAATGAAGTATCATGGCAAGTGTTTGAAAGTGATGAACACATTGCACACTTCTTGCAAAATGAGGCAGGATTCTCCTCAAGGAATCAAAAGAGACTGCATAATCAATATAAAGAACAAGTTTTTCAGTTGAAGACAAACAAGATACCTAAGGTGTTGATTACTTTGGAGAGTGTTTTCAACGAAGATGATCAAAAGAAGAAAGAGTGAGCATGTCAACAAAAGATGCGAACTATGAGAGAGTCATGATTTACAAGGACAAACCCCTGAAAATTGGTAAGATATGTTCTTTGTCCGAGAGGCAGGTCTTTATTGAATTATGCAAAGAGTTCCATGACATCTTTGATTGGGAATGCAAAGATTTGAAAGGGTTTGATCCAAGTTTAGCTCATCACACCCTTGAGTTAGAACCTGGAGCTAAACTAGTCAGGAAGAAACCAAGGGCTATCAATCCCAAGATAGAGGAACTCATGAAGAAAGAGCTAACCAAGCTGATTGAGTCTAGGATTATCTTTCCTATCAAAAACTCAACTTGGGTGGCTAATCTTGTCCCTGTCCAAAAGAAGAATGGAGAGATCAGCCTTTGTGTGGATTTTCGAGATCTTAACAAAGTGTCTCTCAAGAATCATTACCCACTACCTTCCATGGAACAAATTCTGCAATTTGTTTCAGGTTCTCAACGCTTCTCACTTCTTGATGGTTATTCAGGGTATAATCAAATACTAGTGAATGAAGAGGATCAGTTCAAGACAGTTTTCACCACAAAATGGGGAACCTTTGTTTACAAGATGATACCATTTGGTTTATCCAATGCTGGAGCTACATTTCAAAGGGCAATGGACATGGCTTTTAAAGGTTTGATCAATAAGTTTCTACTTGTGTATCTTGATAATATAACCATTTTTTTGAAGGATGCTACTGATCATATGGAAAATCTAAGGCAGATATTTGAGAAATGTATGGAGTATGGAATATCCCTTAATCCAAAAAAGTGCATCTTTGTTGTCCATGAAAGTAAGCTACTGGATCATATTGTCTCGAAAGAAGGCTTGTCTATTGACCCCGAGAGGATTGAGGCTATTCTAGGATTGTCTTTGCCTCAACCAAAAAAAGGATTGCAAAGCTTCTTGGGGAAAATAAACTTTGTAAGAAGGTTTATCCCAGGCTTTGCGACTGTGGTAAAACCTATCACAGCCATGCTCAAGAAGAACCAAGCTTTTGCTTGGACAAAGGAAGGTAAGAGTAGTTTTGAGGAAATCAAGCAAGCAATTGTGAAATCTCCTACTCTCTTGAAGCCAAACTTTGCTAAGGATTACATACTCTATACCTTTGCTAACCTTGATACAATCTCAGCTATGCTTATGCAAAAGAATGATGAAGAGGTAAAACAATCAATTGCATTCTTCAGCCAAGGATTGAAAGAGTATGAGGTCAAGTACACATTTGTTGAGAAGCAAGCTCTAACAGTGATAAGAGGATTGAAGAAATTCAGACACATGGTCTCAAACAACAAGATACATGTCATGGTTTCTCATCCTAGCATCAAGGAGTTTCTCCCAAGCAAAGATCTTAATGAAAAGAGAGCTGGGTGGATTATAAAGGCGATGGAGTATGATGTGGATATTAAGGTTACAAACTTGGTAAGAGGAAAAGGGTTATGTGAGCATTTAGCTTCAAATTTCCAAGAGCCAAAGAAAGAAGTCTTGATCAACCAAGTTCAACCCCAACCAGCTGATCACATACATGTTCAAAGTTGGACAAAAGACATCAATTTTCTTCAAAATGGTGAGTGCCCCAATGGTTTGAACAAGTCTCAAAGGAGGTATTTTAAATTGCAGACCACTCCTTACTGTTTTGTAGATGGTGTTCTCTTTAGAAAAGACGTAAATGGTGTGCTGTTAAGGGGTGTTAACAATGATCAATTTGATATGCTATTGAAAAAGTTTCACAATGGTGTAGATGAAGGGCATTTCTCTCTTAGGACGACTACTGCAAAGATAATGAGAACTGGTTACTATTGGCCTAGTCTTTTTAAGGATTGTTACCACTGGACTAAAAAGTGCCTTCAATGTGTCTTCTTTGTAGGCAAACAGAAGCTTGCAACCCTTCCATTAAATCCTATCCAAGTAGACCAGCCTTTCATGCAATGAGGTCTTGATTTCATTGGTATGATCAACCCTCCATAAAGTGTTGGGCACAAATGGATATTGACTGCTACTGACTACTTCACAAGGTGGGTAGAGGTTGTTGCTTTGAAGGAAGCAAATGAAAATGCAATCTTGGAGTTCTATGAGAGCATTATAACAAGGTTTGGAGTTCCCCATGTTATCATTTCTGATAATGCACTTGCTTTCATAAGTGCTAAAAATTTTGATTGGACAAATAAGAATGGAGTTTACTTGAGTACCTCATCCAATTATTACCCTCAAGGTAATGGATTGGCTAAGTCTACTAGCAAAAACCTCATCAAGATCATCAAGAGGACATTGAAGAACAATCAAAGAGCATGGCACAACAAGTTGAAGACAGCCTTATGGACTGATAGGATTACTCCTAAGAAGTCAATTGGCAATTCTCCCTTTGTGCTTGTTTATGGGAGAGAGGCTAGGTTGTCCATATCTCAAGAACTCCCTGCTCTGGAACTTGCACAACAGCTGGAACTACTTGAAAATACTCCAATGGAGGTCAGATTGATAGAACTAAGGCAGCTGCAAGAAGCAAGAGACAATGCACATAAAGCCATGGAACACCACCAAGTATTCATGAAGAAGTCTTTTGACAAAAGAGCAAGTGCAAGAGTGTTCAAGGAGGGTGACTTGGTCTTGAAATGGTATGAGGACAGAGCGAAACCACGCAGACATATAAAGTTTGACACTTTGTGGAGTGGCGCTTACATCATTAGCAGGGGCAAACAAAGCAACTCTTTCCAGTTAACCAAGATGAATTGAGAAGAATTGCCTATCCTTGTGAATGGGATACATCTAAAGTTCTGCTATTAGTCTTTGCAAGTCTGTTTTGTAAATAGTAATTTAGGTGTGTTTCCTTTAGTTTGTTGCTGTGTTCCCTAAGTGCTTTGTAGCACAGGTGTGTTTCCTTCTTGTTTGGTGTGTGTCTTTGCCTTGTGCATGTGAATCAATCCAATTTGTGTTTTTTGAGCCAAGGTCTGTTCAAGTCATTTTGAGTGCCTATATGCGTGACTCCATACCCAAAGGAAGGATTTAGGCAACTGGTCTTAGGCATAGCAAGCATGCCTCCCCTTGAAATCGCCAAGAATGTTAGCCATTTTTCACTCCCAGAGTTTGCATCTTTCATTTTGGCTAAGTGCCGCATTTGGATGTTGTCTATTAGAGGAAGCCTTTGTTTAGTCATTTGCACTTTTCCGGAGGGTCACTTTCAAGCTTCCCGAAAGATCATTTCTCTTGCGAATTGTCTCTTGCAGGATTTCCGAAAAAATTGTTGTTAAGCACGAAATATACTGAGGGGGGGGTGAATCAGTATATTATATATCTTTTACTTAATCTGATTTCTTTTCTTTAACCACTTAATCACACATTCAAGATATACAATAAAACTGAAACAATAATATGCACCACACAAGAGAGAGAAAGACCCCAGATTTTTACGTGGAAACCCAAAGTGAAAAAAACCATGGAGAACAATCTCAAGTATATGAATAAGCACTAACTCAAATTACAAAGTTCGCAAGCACCAACTTGCAGGAGCACCAACCCCTTTGCCGAGCACCAACCTCTCTTGTGTATAAAACACAACTATTTCTCAATGTTGCTTACTCAACAAATGATAGAATTCTACAATATCTCCTGCTTTTCTCTCCTCTAAAACAAATACAAACCATGCACTCTCTTGCATTTTACAAATGGTTTCTCAAGCCTTTATTTATAGCTATCCAAATGACCTTCGGCATTCACCCTTTGTTACTCTTCAATCCTCATGGAAAATGGCGCCAAACTTGTATGACCCTTCGTATTCTTTCATTTGAAAAGTCACATGGTGACCCTTCACAAACAAATGCGTCCTTTCCTCTTTTGTCTTTATCTTGGTGACTTTTCGTATTCCTCAAAGTGTCCCTTCATAGAAAAATGCGCCATACCCTCTTTTGTCTTCACATGGTGACTCTTGGAATTCTTCAAGATGACTCTTCATGAGAAAATGCATCCCATTCCTCTTTTGTCTTTACCCCGTGACTCTTTGAATTCTCCATGGGCCCTATTTTGACTTATATGCAACCAAAAATATATTCGTTAATATTAAATAAATATTAACACACATTAGCCAAAATATGAATATTAAAAACACCATTAAACGCTATGGGGCCTTTATCAATTATCACCAATAATGCTAGACCTTTGACTCAATGACAATATTTCCAACAATTGTTTCGGACTTTTTGTTCGAAACAATCTTTCTGAAGGGTTTGTTCTTTCAAAGGATTGGTCCACTTCAAATTTTTCAAAAGGGCAGTTTGCACTTTTCCAAATGGTCACTCCGCTTTTTTGAATGGTCACTCCACTTTTCCGAAGGGTTTGTTCTTTCTTTCAGACTTTTTGTTTCAGACAAAAGGTCCGAAAGAATTTTCCTTTGCAACTTTTCCAAAAGAATTCTCCTTTGCAATTCTCCGAAGAAATTCTTTCGGACTTTTTGTTTCAGACAAAAAGTCCGAAAGAATTGATCTTTGCAAACTTTTCTGAATGAATTGTTTCGGACTTTTTGTCCAAAACAATCTTTCTGAAGGGTATATTACAAATTGTTGAAGGGTCTTTTTCCTTCAAAGTGTCCTTCGGAAAAAGTCCTAAGGGCTTTTTCCTCAAAGAAAGGTCCACTTTTGTTCTTCCGAAGGGCATCTTCCAAGGGTACAGTTCAAAGGTTCTGAAGGGTCTCTCTTTCAAGAAAGTGGTCACTTGCAAAAAGTCTGAAAGGGCAATTCCATTCTTCCGAAGGGACACTTGGGAAAAATTCAAAGGGCCTTTTCAAAAGCTCCGAAGGGTCCCCTTTCAAGCAAAATGTCTTAAAACCAAGGTCCTGAAAGAGCATTCTCGGCAAAAATGTCCTTCGAAAAAAGTCATGCAGAGTCTGTAGAAGGATTGTCGAAGGGCATGTTTGGGCAGTCCGAAGGGTACAGACACTCCTGCAGAGTCCGTAGAAGGATTGCCGAAGGGCATGTTTGAGCAATCCAAAGGGTATAGACACTTGTGGAGAGTCCGTAGAAAGATGGATCCGAAGAGAATAGAAGGGAGTCCGTAGAAAGACGGTTGCATGAACGTCAAACCTCTGCCTCAGCAAATAGCCATTGGCACTCAAAATAGTGGATCCCCAAGGAACTCGATGGTCCTCAATCAAACGCTTAAGGATTCACAAGCAAATCCAAAGGCTCGCATCCTTCATCCGTCAAAGCAATGAGAGGGCCCATATCACCATTGATCAACCAGGATCCGTGTCAATTTGTAAGGACCAATCAAAGATGAAGGACAAAGCCAAACAGAATGAAAGCGACAAATCTACAATAGGTGGATAACCGCTTTGATGTCGTGACTCAGCCCAAGAACATCCTGATTTTGCTAAGCGCAAATGTTGGAGGAGAATTTTTGAGAGAGCAGGCCAAATGTGTAACCGCTGGAGATGACATGGATCAATCAAATGGCTGAAATGAACATCGCTTGCAAAGACGATTGCAGCTGAAGATGGATACTTCCAACCAATTGATTCCTCTCTTTGGCGTCAAAGGTCTCCCCCTCTCACTTCCTCTCTGCTATATATACGGGCCTTTGGCTAGCGAAAAGACAACCACACAATGTATGGCAAAGCCCTGCTGGAATGATATCACATTTTGCCTTTAAGCATTAAGTACTAGTCTGTTTTCTTTCAAGTTTTGAGCAATTGTCTGAGTGTGTAAGAGACGTATAGTGACAAGTGATGATTTTCATCTTTTTGTCCTTCATGCTTGAGCAAGAGTTTTGGATCTAACTGGTCATACAGAGTGTGTCTAAGTGTATTGAATTTCTGCATGTGTATTACTGTTTTGAAATGTGCAAAGTTTGCCTTTCAATTCATTTGCCTTGTGTCATTTTACACATCTCACCTCTATGTTGAAATACTTCTGTTAGTATCCTTGGAGCTTGGGAATGGTCTGTGTGTTTTGTTGTATTGTGCACTAGAATATGATATTCATGTGGAAGATAATCTTGGTGTATCACCATTCTTAGAGTAGGTTTTTCTTTTCTGCAATTTCTAACTCTTTTCCTTTCAAGATCGTTGGTTTAGACATAAGTGGTTTTGCAGAGACACATTCAGGGAGCTAGCCCTTTTTAATTTAGAAGTTCATTTCCTCTATAGATATACCCACATGCCTGGAAATGTCCCAGCGTTGCCCAAATCTGGAAGAGGATTGAACACTCTCTTCTAGGGTGCAAGATCTGGAGACAAGACTCTTAGCTTGAGCATTCCCTAGGGCTAAGGATTTTAAAGGCAAAAAGGGGAACATTAGTAAGCTTCAAGGATATGTTTGATAAAGCACTTTATTATCTAATTTTGGGGCCTTTTTTAAGGTTCATCTAAAAGTGTTTTTATAAGAAAGCTTGTTATTTATCTTTTTATTAAAAGGAAACATAACTCTCCCTCTCTATTTTGGGCACCACAATTGGAGAAAGAATATAAAAGGGAAGAGAGGCTCTTTTGAAAAGGCATGTTAAATATTGATTTGAAAAATTGAGTCAAGTATGTCAAGCTTGGTTTCCACCTCTTGAGGACGAAAACCTTCAAGAAGTGTCTTGGGTTTGGGGACGAAAACCTCCATTCTTTTTACTTGGGAAACTCTATTCAAGGGTTGTAAGTAAACTTCAAATTGCATATATTCATGCAAGTAGATCTATAAAAGTGTTTTTTGACACCACCTTCATTGAAGAAATATTGCAACTTATATCAAAAGTTGGTTTTGGGTAATTTCACAAGTTTAGAGAAGAGTGAATCATATTGGGAGCTTGTTCATGTTGTGGAAGATCTTCCCAAGGGGTGGCGACTTGCCAAAGGAGCGGGTGGGGTCGTTGGATGCCAAAGAAGGTTGCACATTATTTTATTGAATTTTCCAGCTAAGACGACTTGATTGGGGAGCGGATTTCGAAGGTTTGACGCTGACTGTGAGTGTTTTGCGATGTTAAAAATATAATATTTTATACCAATTTTCCAGTTTGGACAACTTGCCCTAAGGGTCATTTAGAGGCTATTCAGAGGGATTTTGAGTGAGTAAATATTCTGATTTTATTTCTATATTTTCTGAGGTAGAGTGAACTAGTTGGGAAGAAAAATTGAGCATTTTCAGAAGGTTTTTAGACTCCGTTTAGCAAGGCACAAGTTATTCTTCTATTTTCTGATTTTGGTGGCAAATTATCATAAGGGTTTGAAAGGGTTTTGGAAGAAAAGACTAGGGCTTCATTCTGAAAATTCTGTCATTATTTTTTGGGTGGGGCAATTCACTTGAGTATTTTTTGGGGTTTATAGGGTGCTTTAAGGCCCTAAAAAGTGGACAAATAATGTTATAATTATTTGTGGATTTTTTACATATTTTTTGGGGTCTTTGACATCATTTTGTGAGTGAATCCAAGGAAAATTTCTGATTTAATTCACACAGTAAATTTTTGCCCCTGGACGACTTGCATTGAAGGGTTTTTGGAAGCTTCGGAGGGCTAACATTGGAAATATTTCATTCTAAAATATTTTTATATTTTATTATTAGTTTTGTTGAGTTTTGCAAGGGTTTGAAGGTTGAATTAACAAGGAAAATGCAGCTGTACTTTCAGGAGAAAAATCAGAATATTGCAAGGGTATTTTTCCAAGGTACATCCACATTTTTTCACACATAAGCAGGAATTTATTATAGTAGCAAATTCAGGGTTTATGTATGACATTATTTGTATTAAAGGTGAAAATTCAACGGATATATGCTTCAGTAGTATTGGAATTAATTATGCAACATTAGCACCTAGGGTATGTTTCTATTTGGGGTGTTTTGAGCATCTATATTTCAGCTAGGGTTTACTAATTGAAATTTTCATAATTCAATTTGTTTAGATAAGATAAGATAAATATATTAATGTCCAACTAATGACCAAAAAAGTAGGTCAACGGGACTGCAGATTACAGAAATGTGTCAAGAAAAAGCAGGAAACCAAAAAGGTCTCCGAAAACAAGAAAAACAATGTTGAAAGAAATAGTATAAAACATGGTAAAGAGTGACCCCACTCAAAGCCAAACCACTAAAGGACCCAACCACGCTTAGGTCCAAAGAGGAGAGCAAAAGAAATGAGTGATCTCCAAGAATCTATAAACATCGGTAGTACGAGGACGATCCCTCAGAAAGAACCAGGAGAAAACCCATCAAGAGTTCGATCCAACTCTCCTAGCATCCAAGGCAGACAAGAAGAAGCTTTGAATAGAAGTTTGACCCAAAGAAGGGGAGGTATGATGCTTGATCTATCCTCCAATCCTCTGCCTAGAAGGAAAAGTCCTCTATGTAGGTCTGGTGGATCTAGTCTGCCCCCTGATGTCGGGTCTGAAGTGAATACCCTGATGAAAACTTGGGGAACTGTGAATAGTGTCTTTGGGCCTCACTGATCTGGAATGTGGGGTTGTATTGATGTCGATATGTCACTTAGTGCCTCTTCTCGAAAGTAGCACCGTGAAAAAGGAAGCAATCCGTTGAGTGAAGACTAGTCTAGTG
This sequence comes from Torreya grandis, assembly GCA_037957365.1. Taxonomy (NCBI): domain Eukaryota; kingdom Viridiplantae; phylum Streptophyta; class Pinopsida; order Cupressales; family Taxaceae; genus Torreya; species Torreya grandis. The sequence goes on from JARHVA010003390.1 coordinate 1,421,560, forward strand.
GGTCTCTAAATAAAATGATAACGAATCTTAAGAGTTTCCTGTATATATAAAGCCAAACATCTATGGTCCTCATATCTGAAGAAGTCAGAAAGAGTCTGTGTCATAAATAGGCACTAAAACCTCCATTTGATCTCATAGTAAATGGGACAACAAAAGATGAAGTGCTCCGCGGACTTCGTTTCTTGAATGTTGCATAACTGACAAATCCCGTTTGCCCAATCTATCTGGTGATCTGTCTCAATCCTAAGCCGGTGAAACCCCACTTGAAACTGTCCTAATGGGATGCGAAGAGAGTGCATACAGTGGTGGAATGTATACTATGGATGAATGATAAGCCCATCACTCAGCTCCAAGAAATGCTCTGCATAAAATGCCATCTTAGGGCGTAACCCCTCAAGAGGGTTTACCCAAGTAGTATGGATAAACTGTCTGTAAATATCATCCCTAATAATCCAGTTCAATTCCTGTCTAGTGGGTAGAAGATGAACCGGTGCATCCAAGGAGTACATAAATGGAGGAAGTCGGTCCATCCTGATTCTCACAGACTCCAATAGATCAGAAACTCCTGTATACCAACAACGTCCACGGGTCGAAGGAGCTAAGAGAGCAAGATTCTCTAAAGAACAATATGCTAAGTATGGGTATTTGTCACGTCCACTCGCAGAATCAACCAACCTCCTTATGCAATGTATGAAAGTGATCAGATCAAATATAATCTCCAGTCGAAAGGCCCGGGCTCTAAACTCTGCAAGAATAATGTGTTAGGGAACTTTCTGCTTACATCTGATCATACGATAAAGGAGAAGTGTCTAGACCCTCTCAACAGCAACCCAATCACCCTCATGTAGAGAGGGCTCCCAAACTACGGATCCATAGAGAACTGTGGATCTGATAAGTGTATCCATGAGTGACATCTTGGAAGAGATATCCTAAAAGTGATGTCGAAAACATTCTCGTTCAAGGAGAGCTAAAGAACCATAACCTTTGAGGTTGGAGTGTCTGCCTCAAGCTGAAACGTGGACCAGAAAATTGCACTCCCAGATAAGTATGGGAAGTGGTAATCTCAACCTCCTTTCCTCTGAAAAAGAAATGGAGGTGGGAGGTCTTCAAGCCATTAAATACCATGACCTTGGTCTTCCCCAGATTAACGGTTAGCTGTCGGAGATCACAAAAGAGAGCCAAAGCATCCAACTGCCACTCTAAGCCCTCAGGAAAAGAGGCTAAGAGAACCACATCATCTGCAAACAAGAGGATAGAAATCAGAACCTAGTGAAAAAGACACCCATCACTACCCTGAATATGTTCATGAAGAAAGGTCTCTAACTCATCAATGTATATCCCAAATAAGGTTGGGGACAAACAGCATCCTTGCTTGACCCCAATGGTACTCCTAATAAAGTCTGAAATCCCATGAACCGTGCAGAGACGACCAAGAACATTCTCATATAATCTCATAATGGCTGCCAAGAGGGTCTCTGAAATGCCAATTTTCCTAAGTCTCTGGAAAAGTGTCTCTCTCGAAACATAATCAAACGCTTTCCTAAAGTCTACAAAACAACAATATACTTTGGATGAGAGATGACGTGCCTCCTCAATAATGGCCCAGAGTGTGAAAATATGATCGATGGTCTGATGGGCTGGTCTAAACCCTGTCTGTCCACTAGCTCTGAGGTGTCTCTGCTCTAGCACTCTCGAAAGTTGCATATGTAATATAGTAGCATACAATTTCGAGAATGTGTGTCCAACCATGATCGTCCTGTAATTATTAGGATCTGAACAGGGACCTGATTTGTGTATCGGGTGAATAATGTGATGTGACCAAGAGGGTGGGAAACCGAACAAACCATGTGGTTGAAAATATCAACCATATAGCTTCTAAAAGCTCTAAAACCATGTTTAAAGAACTCGGCTTGAAAACCTTCTTCTTCAGTTGCCTTGCTACTATTCATCACCTTCACCGCCTCTCTAACATTCGTGTATGTGAACAAGTGAGAAGATGGTGGAGAAGCAACATGGGTTTGTGTTTGGCCAGGAATATCATAAAGGGTGGAGGTATGGGAAATCATGGATGTGGGATTAAGCTCAGTGGGGAGGGGAGAATGTCGTGGGAGGATGCTATGCCAAAAAAGTTTGGGGGAGTGAATGTAAAAAGCCTATAAGATCCGTCTCCTTTAAGAAATAAAAAGGCATTTCTTACGTCAGAGAAGACAACGATAGGATGATTTTAAGGCTAGGTATGAGGGGTGAGAATAGAGGAAGGCGTACCAAAGCTGACGGTGGAGAGTCCTGCAATCATCATCATACCACTTATTCATGGGGCAAGATCTCATCATCTTTAGAGTGTTCAAGGGTTTTGTTGGGAAACCCTCTTTTTTATCATTGTCCCAATTTGGGGACATTACAGAGATAAACATGCGCACCAGCTATTCTCAAGATGGGCCGAGGGAAAAACGCAATCAAACACTTTGAAGATGTTTTCCATGCAGCGTTTACACTTGTTAATTTGCTTGGTAACATGAATCAGCTTTTTCCCATGAAACGTGATGTCCCTAAGGCCCCAAAAAGCATAGTCAGAACAGACAAAAAGGGAAACAACAGAGACATAGACAACCAGAGAATGAAGTGGTGAATTGAGGATAGCTATCATGTTGGCTTTACCTTTGAAAAATCCAACCTACACCAAGAACCCACTCAAAATAGAAACCGCAAGGCTAAAAAACAGCTCCATGGGCGACCTAAGAGAGATGTGAGAAAATGTTTTGCAGCTATAGCAATTGGAGATCCAAACAATAACACCACGACCCAAAAACATTACATCATCCGCAATATTACACCCAATGCAGGGCTTCGAAATAGAGTTCAAAAGACCAAGCGTAATTAATGGGCAATGCACCCTCTAATGTTCCAAGTGATGATCAACATATCAAACCAGATTACCCTTCTTGGTGCCCACCAAGATGTCAACCAGCACAAATTGGTTTCCTGCTAACACTTCCTCGTGTTTCTTTTTGTATTCTATCTGCGATTCTCAGTCTTCCTCTCTTGTTACTTATGACAATGAATTTCTTCGTATTATTTTTCTAGTCAAGGATGATGATTGTGTCATGTCTCCTTTTTTAAATATTTTTAATTAAGGAAATAATTTAATAATAATAATAACTTAAGTTGTCCAAGTAACTTTATTTTCATAACATGGTAAAAGGACACTTATGTATTATTATTATAAAACGGGCCAAAAAGTAATATTTTATTAAAGTGTTTTATATGTTTTTAGGGTTGGAAATAAAATTATTATAAAAAGAGTTGAGCTTAAAAGGAATTATTATTCATTATTCATCTTTAAAATCAAAACCTTATTTCCAGGTTGGAGCTTTTGTGTTCAATTTTTCCGTCGGATGATGAAAATCCTCTGATGTACAAATGTAGAGGACGAAAACCCTCTTACCCATCGAGGTGATTTCATCTAGGGATCATAATTATGCAAATAAGTCAAGTTATTTTCATATTTCAGTTGGGCTGAAGGTTGTTATCAATTTCTAGTTTTGTGTGAAGGTTTGGTCTATTGTTTCCTCTCTACTACTGTGTTGCACCTTGCAATTGCATTGGTTGTTGTATAGACTATCGTACCACTCAACGCAGAGGTATTTATTGGAGTTTGTGGCTATTGGAAGCCGTCGTAGTCTTTGGTGACTGCTATATCCCAGTTTGAGGCTGTCATTTCACCTCCCAATCAACTAGGTTATTTTGTTGCCAGTTGTCATCAGCTTTGATATCAACGTAGCGTTCTTTAAAGTCCCTTGTTGCCGTACCTTCATTACAGCAATCACGACATTAAAAATCAGCCTTCAAACCTTAACCATAGGCTATATTGTCCAGCACTGATCGTAAGTACCTTGTTAGGTATTTGTCATTAAACTTGGATTTTATGATATATATATATATATATATATAAGGGTTTATTGTTGTACACGTTGTGGTTAATCAATTGTAACAAGCTCAATATTTGGTATGCACTTATTTCAATGAAATTTAAAATTATCATTTGGGTTTTCAGTATTAAGTGTTGTATGTGCTAGTCTAGTATTTGCATGTAAATATAAAAATCAAAATTCAGAAATTTACTAGAAAGGGTTTACGGAAAAAATCTGAAATTGTTGTGTAGAGGACGGAAATTGTCTTACCCATCGAGGTGATTTCATCCAGGGATCATAATTGTGTAGATAAGTCAAGTTATTTCCAAATTTCAGTTGGGCTAAAGGTTATCAATTTCTAGTTTTGTGTGAGGGTTTGGTCTATTATTTCCTCTCTACTACTGTGTTGCACCTTGCAATTGCATTCGCTATTGTATAGACTATCGTACCACTCAATGCAGAGGAATTTATTGGAGTTTGTGGCTGTTGGAAGCTGTCGTAGTCTTTGGTGACTGCTATATGCCAATTTGACGCTGTCATTTCACATCCCAACCAACTAGGTTACTTTGCTGCCAGTTGTCATCAGCTTTGATATAACGCAGCATTCTTTAAAGTCCCTTGTTGCTGCCGTACCTTCATCTACAGCAGTCACAACATTAAAAATCAACCTTCAAACTCCAACTGGAGGCTATATTGTCCAGCACTGATAGTAAGTACTTTGTTAGGTATTTGTCATTAAACTTGGATTTTATGATATAAGGGTTTATTATTGTACATGTTGTGGTTGATCAATTGTAACAAGCTCAAATTTGGCATGCACTTATTTCAATGAAATAAAGATTACGATTTGGGTTTTCAGTATTTAAGTGTTGTCTGTGTCAGTCTAGTATTTGCATGCAAATATAAAAATTAGAATCCAAAAATTTACTAGAAAGGATTTATGGAAAAATATGAAATTATTTTTGTTTTTTGTTTTTTTTTGTTTTTGGTTTTTTTTTGTTTTTGTTTTTTTTTTTAACAAAATTATATTACAAAAAATAAAATATTATCAATACAATGCCAAGCCATGATACTGATACTCCATGATCTGTCCTTAGACTTCCAACAACATAAGGAAGAAAGAAAGCATACCATTAGTTTATACATCTAATGAAGTTAATTGAAGGATATTTTCAATCTGATTACGCTTCTGCGGAGACCAAGTCAAGGGTATAGGACCAAAATTGATCAAATTATGATGATCCAAAGTCCAATTAGCCAACGCATCCACCACCTTATTCTGATCTCTAGGAACATGTTGAAATAAAATGGTTTGAAATTGTGTAACAATAACCCGAATATTATCCTGAATCTTGGTAATTCGTCAATTTTTTGAAGTATGTTGCTTGTTTGTTGAGAGAAGATGGATACTTACCTTGGAGTCAGATTCCACTATAATTCTGAGACATCCCATTTTAATTGCTCCTTGGAGAGCTCCTTGGATTGCCAACACTTCAGTCACATTATTAGTGCAAAAACCTAATTGATGAGAAAAGAAGAAAATGGGAGTTCCCAAAGAATCATGACCTATCCCTCCAATACTGGCTAGGCCCAAATTGCCTCTTGCTGCTCCATCTGTATTAAGCTTAACAAAATCAAAAGGAAGCTGCCATTTTCTTAGAGCAGTGGGCACCGATAATCTAGTACTAGAAATAGATTTCAATTTATTTTCCTGCAAATTTAACTTGTGTAACATGCTTTTCCATTTCCCAGGTAAAGGAGAAGTTTCAAATTATGTTCAATAGTTTCCACTATATTATTGCGAGTTAATTCCTTGACATAGCAAATGTCTCTATTTTCAAATTTGAAAATATGCCTATTTCGCTCCTTCCACACATTCCACAACATAAGAGAGATAGCAATCCAAACTCCTTTATAAAGATCCTGAGTATTAGAAACCAAACGCTTCCAAACTCTAAGAGTTTCCACCAGATTCGTAGAAGGATTCCAATTGACAGATAGCCATTCAGCCAAAATATTCCATAGGGACATAACAAAAGAGCATTGGAAAAAAAGGTGGATCAAAGTTTCATCCTCTTCTTTGCATAAAGGACACCAGAAAGGCCCCACCATACCCCGCTTTAGCAAATTGTCCCCAGTAAGAATCCTCTTGTATAAAAGAAGCCAGACAAAGAATCTAACCTTAGGCCATAAAGCCGACTGTCAGAGATCAACAAAAATATCTTTCCAAAGATGAGGTTGATCCCCTGCCAAACTACTATATCCTTCAGCTACTGAATAACTCCCCTCCGAAGATTTTCCCCAAGCAAGGGTATCAGAAGAGGAAGAAAGAGGAAGGATTCGATTGTGAAAGAGAGTTTGAAAAAATTGAATTTGGGCCATAGACAAGTTGACCCACTAGGAAGAGGGAGAAATCCACTCAATCCCCTGAGATGATGTCTGCAAGTAATGGGCAACTTTTTTCTTACATTTACTATGAAGAGTATTTATAATACCGCTAAAATCCGGGTACTGCTCAATCAAAGGTGGGTACCCATCCCACCTATCAATCTAGATGTTACCCTAATCCCCTTTCCCAATTTTCCAAAAAATCTGTTTTTTAATAATTACTTCACCAATTTTAAGAACTGATAAAATCGAGGATCCCCGAGGAGGTAAGGAATGACAAATCAACTCATGCGGCATCATTCCTTCCGCATATTTCACTCTAATGTTGATGGCCCATAATTGGTGGGGATATTGCAACAATCTTAAATATAATTTTGCAGCCAAAGCCTTATTATTTAGCACACTTGATCTTAAACCCAAACCCCCTTCTTTCTTTGGCATACAAAGTGTTTTCCATTTCACAAGATGCCATTTCCTAACCTATTGAGCCCCTATCCATAAAAATCCCTGGCTAATAGAATCCAGCTAATGTAAAATTTTTGCAGGAATATTCAAAAGGGCAGAAAAATAAATAGGAACACCCTGTAGGACAGCTTTAATCAAAGTGATTTGTCCCCTTGAAGATAACCATCTATGAGTCCATTTAATAAATTTATGAAGAATCCTCATCGGTAGCGAATTCTGATCAAGTTATCTTGTAGTATCCAAAGGAATACCCAAATATTTTCGAGGTAACACTCGCTTTTGAAATCCTGATTTAACCAGAATATCTTGTTCTAGCGTAGGCGAGCAATGGAAGAAAATAATCTTTGACTTTTCCCTGTTTATATCTTGGCCCATAGCCACTAAAAAGAGCTGCAAATTATTATGAATTTGGGTAGCTTCTTTTAAAAATGTTTCCCTCATAATGGAAGAATCATCTACAAACTGAAGATGATACAAAGGATCAACCTGAGTGGCCAATTTAATACCTTTTAATTTCTTCTAAGTTCTTTTCTTAGAAAGCAATCTACCCAAAGATTCGGCAACAATAATGACAAGAAAAAGCGATAAAGGATCCCCTTGCCTTATGCCACAAGAAGCAGAAAACCTAGAAGTGGGAGACCCATTGACCAGAATAGAACAAGAAACTGTAGAAATACAAGCGTGTATCCATTGAACCCATTGGGGGGAGAATCCAAACTTCAACAAGATTTCAAGCAAGAAAGACCAATCCACCCTATCATAGGCTTTGGATAAATCCAATCTCACAAACATAGCCGGTTTCTTTTGAATTCTCATAGAAAGAAGAGCTTCCTGAGCTAAAACAATATCATCATAAATCTACCTATGGGGTACAAACCCCCCTTGTTCCGGAGATATTACTTTATGGATAATGGTCTTCAACCTTTCAGCTATAACTTTGATAATTATTTTATACAGCACGTTGCACAAAGCAATAGGACAATAATCAGCAATGTTAGAAGCATCTTCTTTCTTAGGAATTAATGCAATATAAGTCTAATTAATAATTTTGAGGATAGTCTTGCTTGTCTGCATTCTTCCACCACGTCCAGAAGATCTTTTTTTAAAATGTCCCAAAATTCCTGATAAAATTCTATAGGGAACTCAGGGCTTGATGCTTCTTCAAGGAATATGTTAGATTTTATCCAAAAGATGCATTTGATTGATATCCAAACCCAAAATGGACTCATGACATGGTCCAACAAAAGAGTGGGAGAGCTTTGTATCTTGGAAAGATTGGATAGATTTTGAGTTTCAGAAGAGTGGTTAGAGAGGAGCATTATTCCTATTGCTCATGTTTTGGATAATTCAGGATCAAACCATTGGCCGGTTTTGCTGGAAATGGACAAGTCAAAACCTTTTAAAGCGCCTTTTAGATTCCAATTGATGTGGTTAAGAGATGAAAAACTTTCCTCGATAATTAAGACATGGTGGGGGGAGGGTCAAACCAGGTATGGTACCAAAATGTTTTGTTTTATTCAATGATTGCAACATGTTACTAATCAATTGAAACAGTAGAATAAATCTGATTTTGGGAATGTTCATGGGAAAAAACGGCAAATCTTAGTATCTTTGCAAGAAGTAAGCCATCAAGAAAGAATGCAAGGGTACTCTAAAGAATTACAATCCAAGGAAATTTCCCTTAAGTAGGAATTGGCAAAATGGGACTTAAGAGAAGAAATTTTCTGGAAACAGAAGTCCAGAATTCAATGGTTGAAAGAAGGGGATAAAAACACTTCTTTTTTCCATAAGTCTCTTTTGTCTCACTGCTCTTATAATCATATTGCTCACTTGGATAAAGGCAATGGCACTCAGACTAATAAGTAGAAAGACATACAACAATTTCGATGAAAATGTTCAGCAATAGTTGTTTGATACTATTCCAAAGACAATTGATGTGGACAATAATTTTCTCTTGCAGCCGGTTTCAGAGGAGGAACTCCAAAAAGTTTTATGGGCTATGAAAAATCTGAAATTGTTGTTTTTTGTCCAAAAAGTGACATTACAATAGTATCAGAGTTGTGATCTTGCCAGCCTATAAATCAGACAAAAAATCATGGAAAACAGAAAAAAAGAAAATGCCTACAAAAGAAATGAATTCCTTCCATGAAGCCATCAATCAAAGTCAGAGATTTGACAAGGACCAAAAAGTGACATTACAATAGTATCAGAGTTGTGATCTTGTTAGCCTGTGAGTCAGACAAGAAATCATGGGAGACAGAAAAAAGAAAATACCTACAAAAGAAATGAATTCCTTCCATGAAGCCATCAATCAAAGACAAAGAGATTTGACAAGGACCATCCAGAGGACAGTGAAAGAATCCATGATAGTGATGATACAAGCCTTGTAGAATATAAATCAAAACAAGGCTACCCAAAGAAGTCCTTCAGCAATTAATCAACCCATGTTTCTTCAAGCAAAATTCTTACAAAGGGAAGAAAATATAGATCATATTCAAGAGATGTTGATTAAAATACAAAGGAAAAGGAAAAGTACAAACTTGAGGCCACCAGAATCCTTAACTAGTATCAAGGGATGTCTGATGGTTTTAAATCTCAAGTTTCCTTTTATGATTACTTGGAGTTACTCGACGTGAGGTATCATATAAAAGAGGTTTGTATGAATACATAAGAAGGTTGAGAAAGAAAGAGGAAAAGTCAGAACTGAAAGAAGTTGAGTAGGAGCCAAAGAATATGTTCCTGAAAAAATAAGAAAGGAAACAGAGGCCCAATAGGCTACAGAGGAATCCACCATGCAAGTTGAAGGTAAAGATCTTTTATCAGAAAAAGATATTTCAATGACTTCTAAGATTGAATGCTAACAAAAAATTTGTCTTAATGAAGTCAAGGAGCAACAAACATTACTTGTTAAATGCAAAATTGTAAAATATGTTCCAACAATTTCTAAGGGTATCCATGAAACACCTCTCAAGCTCAGTAGAACCCCATTATGCTTCCAAGCAAAGAAACATATACTATTTGGCAGAAACTCAGAACTCATAATAGGTAACAAGTCACAAAGGGGTCAAATATCTCAACTCCAAGCCACAAATCAGCAACTGCAACAGCAAAGTATTCATTACCAACAAGGTAAAGTTCATGCATGAGAACCACAAAAAGGTATGCCAGAACAGTGAGTTGTTTTTTTGCAAGTTTGGTTCACTGATCCTTTACTCCATCCTTATCCCAAAGGACTAGATAAAATTGTGCTAGTGGGACTAACTAAAAATCAGATTTCTAATTGGACCACAAATACACGTGTTCGCCTTTTGGGGGAAAAAAAGCATTTAAGTTATCTACTTGTAAAGAGGAAGTATCATGGAATGCATGGATTACAGGGTATGCCAGAATAATTATAATGAACAGACCCTGACACTCATGAGTCCAATGCAAGGTCCAAAGACGTGTAACCTCAAATCCGATAGTGCCCTCAAGGCAAGTGACAATGGATCAGCTCAATTACAAGGTAAGCAAATTCATACATATGCCATCTTGGTTGGATTAAAATTTGATGTTTGGATAGAGAATGCAATTGCCCAAACCATGGTCATATTTGCAAATGCATGTGTCATAATATTTGTCATTATGGTTGGCGGTAAGTGGGCAAATGACTATTCTCCACACAGAGTCAATGGCATGCTTGGTGGGGCAGCAACAGTTTCCTTTTTTCATAATGGTTTTGATTGAGTTGCTAGTATTGCTGATTTACCACTCAACATTGGCATGACATTTACCATGTGTAATAGACTGTATTTATGTGGAAGTAATGGCACATTAAGGAAGATTCTGCTTAACTGCACTAAGGAAGAAGAAGGTATTAATAAACCTTATGAACCACCATTTGTGGTAAACAATCAAGAAGGTAATTCACTAAATGCTTCTTGGTGTAAAGTAACATATAATATTGCACATGCCTATGAACATAAGTGCCAAAACTCTTGTCATCATGGGAAGCATTCTAATAAAGGTGAAAAAATGAAAGGGCACATAGATACTTTTGCTCAAGGTAGCTTATGCATTCGGATATGGGATCCAAGTGATATTTTGAGAGACATGAAGGATAAAATTGGTGATGAGTTCAATATCATTATTGCTAATAAGATATATATTATGAATACTAACTTGGTCATGGAAGTTTAGTGGTTGCATTTCATGAGACAATACTCACAGAATCCTCAATCCAATGAGATAAACTTTAATTTAGAAGGGAAAGTTGTGATGTTTAGAAAAATGGAAGTAGCAGGGGCAGCAAGATGCTTGATTGTGGAAGGCATTCGCACCTTATCATTTTATGGTAAGTTCTCTGAATAAGTATTGTGTGATGTTTAGTTATTTGCCCCCAAGATCGCAACCAAATAGAGGAACCCAACACATCATAAGTTTGAATTCAAGCTCCAAACATGTTAGCCACCCCAAGATGCACAAAGGACAAATTGCATAAAATTAAACACTACAAAATTACATTGAGGGGAATCTTGTGGCTTCATTGGTTGCAAAATTGTAAGCCGTTCTTTGCAACATTGCACCTACTTGGGAGAGGACCAAATATGCAGATTTGAAAATACGCTGGAAAAGGTTTGGTTTCTCGTGTCAATTCACAATAAACATTTTTTCAATGAATCAAACTGATTTTATTATTGTTAGCACATATCATAAAATTGTTGGAAGTACAATTACTAATGGGTAATGTGAAAGCTATGCAGATTTTACACTCCTTGGAGAATACAATAGAGTTTCTAAGGTTCATATCAGGGATAAAACTAGCAACAAGAATGCTGCTACAGCGGATCAGATCCAACAAAAGATGACAGTGAGTAAAGTACAAGATGAATATGTTGCAAAAATCGAAGGCACACATCCCATTGAAGAGGTGGAAATTGGTGCAAATGTAATCTATGTTGCTCAAGTAAGAAGGGTCAACAAAGGGACAGCATGAAAGCTTGGAGCATTCCAATAAGTTTCAAAATGAGGTAAACAACAAACTTGAGGGACAAAGAAGGAAACAATTGTTCCAGCTCAGAGAAAATGAGAGGCTAAAGAACAAGGCCAAGAAATTTTCAAAATAGTGTGCAGTTTGCAAACAACAATTTACACAACAGATAAAAACACTAGAATCCCAACATGCAGAAGTCAAATTTCAGCAACAACAAGAAGTTTGCAGCCAAGAACAAGCCAAGGTACAGTTGCATATTGATCAAATTTATCAATTACATTTTCGGTTGATTGTTAAAGGAACAAGTTTTCATCAATTTCAGAATAAGTTGATAGAAAATAATGAAGTTTTCAAGGCAAAGAATAAATTAGATGATTCTAAAGACATTGTTGCCCAAGAAAGTGTTGTAGAATTTTGGGATGTTCCCATAATTACCCATCGGTAGTGGCCACAACTTTACATTTCAGAATTGTTGATAATAATAGATTCGGCTATGAAAATGACAAAACTTGTAGATAAAAACTACAGTAAATCTCTACCTATTGTAAAGAGAATCCAAGAAGGTTATGGTAATGCTTTCCCTACTACTCATTGGGAGGTTTCAGGGGAAATATTTTTAATTGCAATGAAAACAAAGCAGCATGAAAATTTACAACTTATGTTAAGCAATGCATCAAACATGATTGTGGCCATAGTGCATAGCTTACCAAGAGATGGGGCAGAAATTGTTTTTTTCATTACTCTTTATTCAACATCAAAGCCACAACCTGCAAGTAATTTTGAGCCTTATGAAAGGACAAGATTGACAAAAAAAAAACATAGTTGCGAAAGCGTCTTTTGGTGCAGAATTTTCAGCTCCCAATTGTATCATAGTAGTGTAGCGAAAGCATGGTGATGAGATCATTTTTCACATAAGGCAGCCCCCAAGAAGGCTAGAAGTTGCAGAAACAAAACAAACAACCGAGTTGAGTATATATAAGGAGTCTACAAAAGCTTTGCACATGACTGTGGATCGACAAGCAAAGCAATTTGAGAATGAGAAAGACAAAATATATGCATCACACAGAGAAATAGAGAAAGCTTCAAGGGAATTACATAAACAGGGTTCAGCGAAAGTTTTGCAGCTAAAGGAACATACTGCATAACACGAGGAATTCAGAACATAGAATTTCAAATTCCCAAGGATGAAATGGGGATCTAGGTATTACAGAGATGGTCATTTAGGAAGAGTCTGAGCGATTGAACTTGCATTGCTCGAGGACAAGCAATTTTGATAAGGGCGAACTGTCACGTCTCCTTTTCTAAATATTTTTAATTAAGGAAATAATTTAATAATAATAACTTATGTTGTCCAAGTAACTTTATTTTCATAACATAGTAAAAGGACACTTTTGTATTATTATCATAAAGTGGGCCAAAAAGCAGTATTTTATTAAAGTGTTTTAAATGCTTTTAGGATTAAAATTTAAAAGGATTATTATAAAAGGAGTTGGGCTCAAAAGAATTATTATTCATTATTCATCTTTAAAATCAAAATCCTATTTTCAGGTTGAAGCTTTTGTGTTCAACTTTTCCATCAAAGGACGAAAATCCTCTGGTGTATAGGTGTAGAGGACGAAAACTTTTTTAGCCATTAGAGGTGATTCCATTCAAAGATCACAATTGTGCAGATAAGTCAAGCTATTTCCATATTTCAGTTGGACTGAAGGTTGTTATCAATTTCCAGTTTTGTGTGAATGTTTGGTCTATTGTTTCCTCTCCACTACTGCGTTGCACCTTGCAATTGCATTGGCTGCTGTATAAACTGCCACACCACTCAGGGCAGAGGTATTTATTGAAGTTTGTGGCTGTTGGAAGCTATCGTTTGAGGCTATCGTTTCAACTCCAAGCCGATTGGATTACCTTGCTGCCAGTTGTCATCAGCTTTGATATCAACACAGCTTTTTTTAAAGTCCCTTGATGCTGGCATACCTTCATTTACAGCAGTCACAACTTTAAAAATCAGTGTTCAAAACCCAGCCGTTGGCTATATTGTCCAGCACTGATGGTAAGTACCTTGTTGTTGGATGTTTGTCCTTAAACTTGGATTTTATGATATATGTATAAGGGTTTACTGTTGTACATGTTGTGGTTGATTAGTTATAACAACCCTAGTATTTGGTATGCACTTATTTCAATAAAATAAAGATTACAATTTGGGTTTTCATTATAAAGTGTTGCATGTGCTCGTCTAATATTTGCACGTGAATGGAAAAACCGAAATTGTTGCTTTTTGTCCAAAAAGGGACATTACAGCTTGGTGTCTCAGGTGAACCTGTGATCCTTTCCTTCGCTGCTGGTAACCCAATCCTGTCTCTTTTTCCCATTTTGTCCTGCATGTTCTCCTCAATTTGCATGTCCTTTCTTCCCCTTTGAAGATGTTCTTGTTGGGTTCTAGATCCTCAATGAGTTTTTCCAGACTTTTTGAATTCATACTCTGCCATTACGATCTCATCGTTATCATGCATGCTCCTCTCATTTTCTTTGAGTTTCCGAAACCCTCTGTTCCTCTATTTCTTTGGTGGTTTCTCTTTTTTCACCCACGCTTTTATCCTTTTTCTCCATTTCTCCAAGGTTTCTCCCTTTATTTGTAATCACATGATTTATTTTGGGTTTAATGAACTTGTCATCAGCCTTTGTGGCTTCTTCTACATGTTTGGTGCTCAAGACATTTTTCTGCATTGAGGGGCATTCTCTCACCAAGTGGCCATACTCATGACATCCTCTACATCTAAATGGAATGCTTTCATAATCAAGAGGTTGGATCCAGTTGATCTCCCCTGATTTCACGTTGACATTCCTTGGGAGTGGTTTGGAGAGATCCAGCTCCACGTGGATTCTGGTGTAATTAGTTAAACCTTTTCCATAAAAGGGTTTAGTAGTTTCCACTGCTTGTCCCACTCTGTTGGCAATCATATCCAACACATACTTTGACAAGAACTCTTGGGGGAGCGCATACAGTCAGACCAAAACAGGAGCCATGGACAGCTGTTCCTTTGCAGGTTTGAACCCTATGTGCCAGTACTTCATGAATAACCCTGCATTTCTAAAGAAATATGGACCTCCTCCAAAAACTTTGTCCCTATCCAGGTCACTGGCAAAAACAGCTGTGAAATAGCCTCTTCCACAGGTTCTGATTTCCACTTTCCATGAGTGGTCCAAGTTTTGGCCACCCAAGCCTCAATCTCTTCTCTCAATAGTTGAATGCCCAGAAATGTGCATATCAGGGCTTTTTCCAGCAAGCCAGAAATGTTCCATTTGATCTCATTTGTATCCAGAAGAATGACTGGATCCTCCTCCACAGCTTGCATGCATGGAGTTTTGGGGGCAGTTTGAGATTCTTCTTTGCATTTTCCAGCTGCTGCCATTGTGGCTTCCACCTCTTTGGCCTTTGTCATGGATGAAATTCCTACCATTTTCTATTTGTACATGATGCCTAGAGGGGCGTCCCCCCTCCCTTTTCATTGATCATCTGGAAAGCAACCAGATCTACTGTCCTTCCCAAACCCAGCGGCTGCTTCAAGATTTCCAGCAAATCCTAGCAGAGCCAATTTCTCTTTTTTCTTATTCGGTTCGCCCAAACCTGCATGTGTAATGTAATGGATTTTTATTATACTGAATTTCTGTCAATTAATGATTTCAGGGATGTGCAACAAATACTAGGACTAAGATGTGGCCAAATATTAGGGCAAATCAATTAAAATCAGAAAAGAAATTGTGTTTCAGCTGATCCAATGTTCCCAAGATGTATATAGTGTTTTGCTAACACAAAGTGTTTTAAAGCTAATTGCTGTGTCTATTTTTGATGGGCTGGAGAAAAAGGGAGAATAATTATATGGGTGGGGTTTGGATTGATTATTGTGTGAACGATGAAGAATTGGGTGGTTCCCCTCCCCTTTCATTGATCAACTGGAAAGCAACCAGATCTACTGTCCTTCCCAAACCCAGCGGCTGCTTCAAGATTTCCAGAAAATCCTAGCAGAGCCAATTTCTCTTTTTTCCTCTTCTGTTCGCCCAAACCTTCATGTGTAATGTAATGGATTTTTATTACACTGAATTTCAGTCAATTAACGATTTCAGGGATGTGCAACAAATACTAGGACCAAGATGTGGCCAAATATTAGGGCATATGCAATTAAAATCAGAAAAGAAATTGTGTTTCAGCTGATCCAATGTTTCCAAGATGTATATAGTATTTTGCTAACACAAAGTGTTTTAAAGCTAACTGCTGTGTCTATTTTTTATGGGCTGGAGAAAAAGGGAGAATAATTATATGGGTAGGGTTTGGATTGATTATTGTGTGAACAATGAAGAATCGGGTGGTTGATCATATAATGGATCGATGGAAGGTATTTTTTTATAAGAGATGCTGCTCTGGTAAATTTCAAGCCTATTGTTGTATTACTTGATGCAGCCTGTATATGGCTACATAATGCATACTGTCAATAAGAAAAATCTTAAGTATTTGGTGTCTCAAAGTACTATTTCCACTGGTACGTTGCTTCAGATATCAATTCAGACTTTAGTTTCCCTTGCTGTGTTATTTACAGTGACTGGACAGGCAGAGGAATACACTATAACTATAGGATTTTTGCTTATACGGGCAAGACATTTCTAATAATGATGTCAGTGATGGACACATGGCATAACTTTGTCCACCATATGTTTTATGTCAACCTCTTGTATCAAATTGTCCATCCACATCAGCATAAGCCAATATTGCTCGATGCTCTTGGAGCATTATACAATCATTCAGTTTTGGGTTTGTTTCTAGCCAGTATAGATGGGTTATATCATTTCGTTCCTAACTGAGCACAACCCAGAAATTTCATATTTTCCCCCCTCCTTTACAACAATTAAACAGAACGCGATCACTGTGGACCGTGTCTGCCAGGGAAATTATTTTAATCTTTCAAATTAGAATGGCATGTTATGATATTCAACACCAGATGTATGGTGCTAAATAATACATGCAACTCATCGCATACTTTCTTCATAGCGTGGAACAAGGCTATTATGTTATGATATTCAACACCAGATGTATGGTGCTAAATAACACATGCAACTCATCGATTACTTTCTTCATAAGTGTGGAACAAGGCTCTTGGGACTCGCATGCCTTTTAACATATTTCAACATTATGTATTAGGAACATATTTTGGAACTTTATTCTCTCGTGTGCATACACACTGCTTCTTTTTAAATTTTACTATTGGTTACCAAACCTGAAAAGTATTTGATGTTCTCATTTGTCTGGCCAAGCAGTAACTTCAACTGTAATTCTGTAACATATATGAAATAAATACATAAGTTGTACCTTCCAAATGTTTCTTTAAGCATGGTATCAAGGGGATGTTTTCAGAGGGAAGCTTAACTGTCTTTGCAATGATTATTTTTTTGCTCTTAATTAGAAATCTGAAAAGAAAAGTCTTTATTGGCAATTGGAAAGTTTATTGGAGAATATGTTATAGCTGCATACCCTGATGCAGGAAATGCTTATAATATAAATTGTGTAAATATCGATCTTGAAAAGCATTGTCTGAGATAAAGTCCAATGGATTATTCTTGGGAAAAAATGTTCGAACATGGAAGTCTGCCCTTTATATGTCAGGAATTTCATGAATAAGGTCACTGTTCCAGAAATTGTACTAAAACCTGTTTTTACCACAGAGAAACAAAATGAAAGTAGGGTTCACTAAAACAAGCAGAGTTTTCTGTCTCTAAAACTGTTACAGTCCATTGCAATAACTAATGTTACTGACATGACAACTGACAAATCTTTCTCAACTTCAGATGAGAACAATTTCTGGTCATTAACCTATCAGATTGTCCAAAAAGAGGGTGTTACTGCCCCTCGGGAAATGGAGGATAGTAAGCTTTCTCTTAAACAAGAGGATTTTGAGGACAGATTACAAAAAATGCTTATACGAACTACATTGACATGGTAAAACCCAGATCATGTTGTAGATTCTAATGCTGAGATGTATACTTTGCTAGAATCTAATAATGATGCTTGCCACCATTATTCAACCTTTGGTATGGATATCAAAGAACTCTTAATAATACCCTTGGAGACTGAAGAGGTTGCAACTTCTACACCTTTGATACAATGTAAAAAGAAATAAAGTAAAACCTGCTCAAATAAGGGTTTCTTCATACTTTACGTGCCTTGTATAAAAGAGTTTTGTTTTAATATCTACAAGTTACTGCGTTGCATTTTTTATAGTATAGGAAAGGGATTGTAGGACCAAGACTACACCAAATCCTATGTTGCAGGGAATAGACAACGGGGGAATATGTTCCAGGGACAGACGAGAAATTCCCTTCCCCTTATATAAGGGGATGACAGGACACATTTGTACAAAAATTCCATTTTGAGGCATACAAAATCAGACTCATAAACTATCATTCATTTTTTATATCTCAGTTGGGGGAGGAAGTCCCTGTATATCTATATGGCAATGGAGCATAACTATAGATTAGAGAGTGGGAGCCTGCCCCCACCAACTCAACTAGATATGGGATACAGATGTAGCCACCACCCCTAGATATGGCGACAGGACTCTAGAGTTATGCTCGGCTCACCCTACCCTATACATAAAACTTAACTTCCACCCATGTTAATAAATATAGATAGGCCAACAGCCCTTTCCCTTCCGTTAAATTTATAGGGCATAGGGGTTATAGGGAAACTCCAAATTCTATCATGATTTCTAACATTTTACAATTATAATGCATACCAGTATTTTAATATTATGACAATTTATGATACATACATAATCCAGATTGTATAATACAAAAAATTGTTATCGAATCTCAATATTTCCTCCATGTACTTGGATATCAAAAGAACATGAGGAAGGATCGAAGACTGAGTTGCATTTTTTGAGCCTCAAATCTGGACATCAAAGCTGCCAGGCAGCTGTCAATACAAAGGAGTGGCATTCGTCATCCTTACACTGACATCAGGCACCATATGGCAGATCAGGTTTTTTCGCAATTTTTTGAGATAGCAAAGAAACTGGCAGCAATGAATAAGCTATATAAGTTCAGATTTCTTTTGTATTTTAGAAGTTAATGACATAAAATATAAATATATATGAATGATGAATTAGCAATGAATGAGCATATCAGCATTAAATGCAGTCAGATACCCGAAAATTTTATGATAGATGTAGAATGATGATGAAATCCACGACATAAATACCAAAAAGTACCACTAGAAGGCTGCTATTTTATGAAAGATGTAGAATGATGATGAAATACATGAGATAAATACCAAAAAAAACCACAAGGCTGCTGTAAACCTAAAAAACAGGGAATAAAAATCTTCAAAAGATGTATTGACTATGTTGCGTGTCAAACTTGTAGTGGGTCATGCGGGAACAATAATAAAATGCTTTCCCATGGATGAATATTTATGCATGTCAATAAATTAGAAGATAATATGGAAGAACACCATCAGAACCAAACAAAGCTTGCATGAATGGTGGAAGATAACATTCAAACTTCCCAATGCACCAGCCATCTTGATAGCCTCGTGAACTACATATTAAAGCCTTATATTGATAAACTATGTAATATTGTGCCAAGGGGACCTTGGTCCAAATCCAAAATTGACAAAGTTTTACGTCATTCACTGATTCCAATTATATTCCAGATATGGTCTTGCCATATTGTGCCAAGGGGACCTTGGTCCAATTCCAAAATTGACAGTTTTACGTGCTGTTCACTGATTCCAATTATATTCCAGATATGGTCTTGCCATATTGTTATCCAAAATTTACATGCAGTTGAAATTGCAATGAATATATCCAACTTTGTATTGGAAACAGTGCTAACACAAGTAATGCCAGCGACACAGCATTTGAAACATTTTTGGTGCTCAAATATGATAAAGAAATGGTGTCATAGTGCATCCTATCAAGAAATGGAGACACTTATAGGTAAAGAAATGGACCCCCACTCTAATCATAAGCCACTACAATACCTGCAAACTCAATCTAAGTTATAAAATGGAAAACTTTAAAGTGGATAAAATACAATAGTTTAACTTGGTCATCAGGCTAAGAAAGAAATGCCAAACACAATAACACATTCTGTTTCTCGAACCCTTCTCTATCTCCAAACTCCATGAAACAAACCAATTGGGGTTTGAGGAGTTACAAAAAAGGCTTCCGACTTTGTGCTGTCTTGCTTAATACTTTGTTCCATTAAAAAAGATAGAAGGGATCTCCTTTTCACAGATGGGTTTTTGTATAACCTGAATACGCTTTTGGTGTCACCAGGGAGCACCCTATTTCATTCTTGTAAGTACACTATTCTAAGTTGGAAGGGCAATTTGAAGTATAGAAGACTAGCAAGAATGGAAGGGCATTGTCATTCACCTAGAATGGTATGAAATGCAAATAAATTCATCAGGGTTGTATCTCTACAGCATATCTAAGTCATCTAATAGGATAAATGAACTGAACAAGCTTTTGCTCATTCAATCCAGACCACGGAGACACATATGCATGGCCTTCTTGTAAGGACCATTTACAAGCTCAAGACAAAACAATTAGATCTTAGACATGTAAAACATTTCAACAAGATGTCTACATTCCTTGCCTCCAAAATGACAATGAGAATTGCAGAATCTCTTTTAGCATGTCCGAGTAAACTTTGTTTTGCTTGTAATGTCCTTGAATGGGACAATTAGAGCTCGTTGAGGTTTTCCAACAAACCCATGAATGAAATTCCTAAAAAATGAAAATCTGATCCACAAACCAGCAAACCCTAACTGGAAAAATTATAGAATTTCCAAGCAACATACGCTAAAAATAGCTTCACAAATCGCTAAAAATAATCTGAAAGCAAGGTACCTTTTTTTGACCAAGATATATTGGCGAAGTGGCTGAAAATAACCCTGCAAATATTTTGATTTTTATAAGAACGGACAGCTACGTTTTCCACTCACGAAACACCTCAAAAACCTCCACAAGTGAGTCGCCACACTTAGAAAAAATAGGGAAATAAATCTGATATTTATTTCTTGGAATTTACCCTTCTAACCAACTTCTGAATCTCTCCAATCAAGTTGTCCAAGTTGCCAAAAAAATATAATAAATTCCTGAATATTCCTAGGGCATAGAGTGACCTTTCAAACCTGCAATTTGACCCACAACAACTCGTCAATTTCTGTAATAAATTATGAAAATTACCTTTGACCCTAGAAGAGGGTTTCGGAAACAATTGTGCCCTCTTGAGAGGGGTCGCCACCCTCCCAAAGCAAGTCGCCACCCTTAAGACGGCCTCCAAACTCAACAAAGCTCTTCAACCGAGTTCGCCCACCTCTTTGACCTACAAATCCTGAATTTCCAACTCTCTGGAGGGTTTTTGTAATAATTCCTTGACGAAGGTGGTGTTAAAAAACACCTTTGTAGATCCACTTGCATACAACTATGCAAAATTGAAACAACTACAGCGCTTTAATAGAGGTGCCTTGGAAATAGGTATGAAGGTTTTCATCCCCAAACCTATAACACAGTTGAAAGTTTTCATCTTCAAAATGTGGTGAACAAGCTTGACATACTTGCACAATAATTTCAATATCCAAAATGCATAACCTTTTTAAATGAGTCTTTCCTTTCATTTTATACATCTCCAAGTGTGACGCACAAAACAAAGAGGGCGAGTTTACCTTTTTCTTTAAAAAAAAATATTATATAAAGCTTCCTTATAAAAACACTATAGGCCTTAAGTGCCCATGACCATTAAAAAGGCCCCAACTTAAGTGGAAATTAGATCATAAAGTGTTTTTCTATTAAATGTTTTTGAAGTCTTCAAATGTCCCATTTTTCTCTTCTTCCCTTAGCCTTTTTAGGAACAATTCAAAGCTAGGGACTTATGCAAGTTTATACCAAAAAGGGGGACATTACAGTCCTCCCTACCCAAAATTGTTTGTCCTCAAGCAATCGCAAAAGCCATAGGGCTGTCCCAACACTCTTCATTATGCAAGCTCTCCTTGTTAATGTTTCCCATGAAATGGAAGC
Source organism: Torreya grandis (assembly GCA_037957365.1). Classification (NCBI taxonomy): domain Eukaryota; kingdom Viridiplantae; phylum Streptophyta; class Pinopsida; order Cupressales; family Taxaceae; genus Torreya; species Torreya grandis. The sequence continues at coordinate 1,443,369 of JARHVA010003390.1, forward strand.
TCCAAACCAAAGCCTTACCTTGTTGTACCTATGTTTGGGGGCTGCCCCCAAGAGTTAGAGGTGTTCTCATAACCCTCCAAAGGCTCCATATGTTCCCAATCATCCATCACTTTCAATACCAAGTGGAAGATAGGCAAACTCCTTTCCCTTATACCTTCAAAGGGGGTGTTATGTGACCCAAAGTTGCAACAAAAAATATGAGAGAATATGCTTACCTTGCTGCCCCGTGGGCAAAGGCCTCCCAAATGTTGGGCCACCACTATCCCAATATGCAAAAAGAACCCAACAAGGTACTTATCATGATGTGAGGCCTCTAAGACATACCACTCACCATATATAGGTATCTTTGTGCAAACCATGTGCCTTCCAAAAGGCTGCCCCTTGTCAATCATCCCATGCATGCATAAGACACTCCAAAAGCTCATCAATAGCTTCCAAACGCTTACCAAATATAACTTACCTTCTTCGTGTATATGCTTCCTCTATCATCCACCAAAGGTGCCAACGTATGCATTTTTCTAAGACCTTGCAAAAGCGGGATTGTATTAACAAAATCAGTCTTTCCTCTTTTGTAATATGGCTGTACATGCTTGCATATCTCTGATTTTTCATGTTGATGAAATCGGGAATTGATATATGCATACTTCTCTTCATAAAATTCAGAATTTCTCCCCTCTAAACATGGTTGTGTTTGCCTTCCCAAATCTGATTTTTCTGAGAAATAAATTTCAGAACTTGCACTTACAATGGCCTCTAGAAGATGTCAAACCATAGTCCTTACTCATCCCTCTATGCCTCGAAGAAGACTCCCAAATGTGTGGAGTATCCAAAAGAATTATTAGGTACCACATACCTCTAAAGCAACTCATCACCATCTGCAATTCACTATGAATGGTCCCCATCATATGCAAAGCATGTTTTATCCAAGGCTGCCACTTCTCACGACTGCTATGTATGTGACCATGTAAACATCAAAGAAATGTTTAGAAAGAAATAAGGTACACCGTTGTTTCATACTCACAAATTTTACCCACTTTTTGTACAAACTGTGGTCTCTAAAGCTGTCATTTTCTAAACTCAAGAACAGCTGGAAGTAAACAATTAAATCAGTCATGTTGTTCCCATAAGGGGTCTGTAGTCAAAGCAAAAAAACTGATTTTTCTGATTGTACAAAATCAGAAACACAAGGAATAATATCTCTCCTTGTCATGAGTAACAAAGTACCTCCAAAACCACTTTTTATCCACGTTGCCGATACGGATATAGGTATGAGTATCGGATACGAGGATACGGCGATTTTTTTTGGGGGGTTTGGATATGGCCGTACAAAAATATATATAAAAAATTTAAAATATAGCCATATAAGCAAAATTAACCACATAATATGCATAGAGGAAACAAAATAACTTCAAATAAGTTAAATAACCACAAAATATATACTCATAATTCAATGCCAAAAATCATAATATTCAATAGTCAAACTTATATTAGTTTTATAACAGGTACATGGTGCAAATGTTACAATGTATGGACAAAAATAAAGACAAATCAGCATTCTCATTGTTCACTATATTCTTCTTCGCTTGCAATGTCTTCATCATCATGTGGTTCATTAGAACCACAAGCAACAGCAGTGCCACTTCCACTAGCTCCACTATGCAAGTCGTGTGAAGCACTGTCTAGCTCTGTGTCAAATAAAGAAAAGTAGGCAATGGAGGCATCTAAATCAACAACCTCTGGGTTCACACCCACAACTTTGTTGGCCCTTCCTTGTATTGAGGTTGTTTATGTGAAAGAAGACGAAAGTTGGAATGCACATAAACCAAATCCTCCGCCTTTTTTGCAGCCAACTTGTTGCGTTTAACTGAGTGGATAAAGCCAAAGCTGCCCCAAATCCGCTTAGCTGAAGAGGAACTTACATCCTATTGAAGCCACAAAATGAATTAGAATTTATAAAAAATTAAAAATTAAAAGACTAAAACTTAAAACTTAAATCAAAACATCGAAAAGGTCAAAAAAAGGGTAGAGTAAAAAAATTAAAATCTTACTTGTGGTAGAATTTTTATTGCAAGTGGTTGAAGGTGGGTGGATGCTTTCCCATGGAGGTACCACCAAAAGTGAGCGTCCATCTTGTACTTGTCACAGATAGCACCAAGGGAGTGACCCACTGAGGATATGAAATGCACAAACTCTTCTTCGACTTGGTCTTCTACCTCTGGATTGGGAAAGATTCTAGAGAATGTTGCCTTATATCCCTCGGCAACCTCAACATCCCTATATGGTGCAATCTTCCTGGGCAAAAAAAGAATCTCTGCACTATAGTATTTGGGTGTCAAGGCAAAAGCAAGAAGATGCAATGGGTTGGTCATTTTGTTCCACCTTTCAATGAGATGCGACTGCACTTCTTTGAAGAACCTCTTCGTGGGCTCTTGCTCTTTGGCATTTATAATGGATTTAATGTTCTCAATCATTGAGTCAATTCCATCATAAATCTCACTCAAACATAGATGATCCATGTCCACATATCTCAACATGTTGACGATGGGCTCAGTAAAACTCAGCAAATACTCCACATGTTTCCACCACACATCATCAAGAATCCACCCTTTCACCTTTGTGGCCCTCTCATTGTTTGCATGCCTCCATACACCCCAAAGGTTGTTGATGACCATGCTACTCAATGCCTCACGCACCTTAATAAGTCGTCTCAACACGAGGATGTGTGAGGCAAATCGAGTCTCGGCAACTTAATTCAAAATTAAAACAAATAATTTATAAACTTAAAAAATTGTTCAAAAATAAAAACACTACAAATTACAAACTTATAAAATTAAATTAGATTAAGAGTTACCTTCAACAACAGCAATTTTAAGAAGGCCCTGAAGATGGCTTGGGACATGTGATGGTTTGTTATGAACATTTGGATCTCATTCGCCTCCTCATAGACTTGTTTGATCCAATCAATTTTTGTCCCCAAATTTTGCAACATAAGGTTGAGGGAATGAACGACACAAGTGTCCAAAATATATGCCCATACCTTGCCTCAACCAACATGCCCGCAACTCTGTAATTTTTAGCGTTGTCCGGTACAACTTGGACAATGTTTTGAGGCCCCACTGCCTCAATGGACTCTATCAAGATGTCAACAATGAATCGTGCATCCTTCACTTGCCCCTCACAATCAACGGCCTTCAAGAACATTGCCCCTTTAGAGCTCACTGCAATCACATTAATCAATGGCCTATTTGCCGTATCTTTCCATCCATCGGAAATGGACACCCCTAATTTGATCCATGAATCCCTAATGGGCTTCAATGTGTTTTCTTTCTTTTGTTAATATAGAGGTGCGTACCTTTTCATAACGTGAGATGACAAACCCTTTAGGGGCAGCATTGATAGATCTCACCATTTACTGCCAGTATGGTGATATAACAGTATTAAATGATAGCCCACATGCGTAAATACAACACACGATGCTCTACTCTGCTATCTCCCTGGATTCATTTTGGAATGCCCTTTCCAATGGGCCTACATCTTTTGTTCTTTTGCAACGAAGAAGTGAATCCTCTTCCTCTTCGGCCACAACAGGTGTAGCAAGAAAGGGGTGTGATGGGGTCAACACATTAGCATGAGCTAGATCAACAGGTGGTGATCCTTTCTTTCTCAAAAGATGCTTCGATCTTTGCCCCACAACGGCATCTGCCTCTTCTTGCACTTTGATGTATGCAAGGATCTTTGCCTGTGGCAAGCCCTTTCCTGGCGTTCCACCTATGCTTGGCCCACCACAAACTCTGATTCCAGTGCCGTATTCAATAACGTAGCTTTTTATAGGGTGGCTATAATGAATGACACCACTCAGAATTTTTCAAAACAAAATTTTCAGACTTTTTATCAACAATTTCAAGTTTCTTTGTTGGTTGTAGTAGTGGCATAGAAACTGAGTTTTCTAATTGCACAAAATCAAAATTACACCAAGCAACATTTTCCTTAGGTGTAAGTGTTAGAATGCTTCCAAAATCAAATTTATTATACATAATGGGTGGCTATAATAGATTGCTCAACTCAAAATTTTCAAAAGCAAAATTTCCATACCTTCCAACAACAATTTCAAGCCTCTTACTTGGCTGCCATGTACAAACAATGTGCCCTTTTTGGGGGGTCAATGACCAAGATTGTTGCCAACAATTTTCTAAATTTTCTAGAAAGGAAAGAGACAATTTTTTCTTCACCAATTTACCTTGCCAACTATTGCTCATGATTTGAGCCTTTGCCCAATCTAATGATGGACCTTAAATCTTCTTCCATGTCCTCCATGTCCTCCATATCATCCCTTCCAATTGGTTGTCCATGTATGGAAGCCAACTCATTCCTTGCATTGCCCTTTGCAAGGGGTCTCCAAAATAAACCAATTTTGTAATGTTTTTGTATGTTTTTTGGCATGCCCTTCACCTTGTCCTCACCCTTGGCATGATCCTCATATCCTCCAAAGTGATGTAGAAGCATAGTAGGAAGGTTGTGCACTAATGACTTGCCATAAAAATAATTAAATGGCTTACCTTTATCTGTTGCTCTAGAAATTACAGCACGCTGATAGTGATCATTAGCCTTTGTGGTGTGAACCTTGTTCACCGATTTCCCTTCATCAATGTGCAATATTGGTTTCTCTTTATCTTTGGCATGATTATGTAGGTGTTTAAGGGACTCACCTTCCTCCTTAAACTTCCTTAGGTGTTGCCTAGCTAGGAAGGCTATCATCCTTGCTTGCTTTGCCCTCCTCATCCAATCATCACACCTTGCTTGTGTCCTTGACATAAGGTCACAATTTTCCTCTCCTTTCCTTGGCATGTTTTCCTCTCCTCTCCTTAGCATAGAGGGTGTCTTCATAGATTGTCCACTTCCCTTGAATTTTTATGGCTTCCTTCATATGAGTCCTCATGAAGTTTTGTTCTACTCTTCTTTTCGTCCTCTTGCATGACTTGCATCTTATCACAAGTGGCTGCCCCACTTGATCCTCCTTCCATAGTGTGTCTAGAGTTCATCTCTCTTGGTTCATCCAACATTTTGGATGTCACCAACATGGGTGTCCCATTACTTAAACCATGGAGAACAATTTCCTTGGTGGCTGCCATACATTTCAGTTTTGATTCTTGTAAATTATGAGTGTAATCATTAGTGAATTGAAACCATTGGGCTCCAAGCACAATATCTATCTCCCCATAGTCTATTACATTGAACTCTCCTTCAAAAGTATATTCACCCATAGTGAATTTTAATTCCAAGGTGTTGGAAATGCATGGTATGGAGGAGCCATCCCCCACAGTTACCTTTAATCCACCATTTTCCTTGGTGGGCAGCCTATATCTTGCAACCATCTTAGCATTTATGAAGTTGTGAGTAGCTCCATTATCCATTGACATGGTCACCCTTTTGCCTCTAACAGTTCCTTTCACATGGAAAGCATGGCGTCTAGTAGCACTAGATAGGGTAGCGATCCCCTCTTTCCTTGACACCTATTGGCTCTCCTCTTTTTTTATGTAATTATCCTTCAATTTCAGTTTGGTATATCTTCATATTTTCATTTCTTTGCTCACAATTTTTTTAATGTCCTTCCCTTGGTGGCTGCCCTTCAACTCCAGCTTTACATGCCCTTAAATCTTCTGAATTTTCTGATTTCAATCTTAGCTGATTGTCCATCATAGCAGCCCACAATTGACTGAATTTTGGTGCCCCAACTTCAAATGTCCTTCACTTGGTGGCTGCCCTAGGAATTCAGCCTTACATGCCTTCAAATTTCCTGAATTTTTTGATTTAAATCCCAGCTGATTGCCCATCATAAGAGGCCTATGATTGACTGAATTTTGGTGTTTATCAAGCTTGTGGAGTGGCTACCCCTTGTATAGTTGGAAATTAGGCTCGGTCAATTGTTTTAATGGCTGCCTTTCGTCCAATTGGAAACTATTGCTAGGTGCCCTTAGTGATCTTGGTTTTTATGGCTCCACCTTACCAAACTCATCAACGATTCTCTCAAAGAATTCCTCATGTGTTTCAATGATATTGTATCCTTGTGTTTCCCATCCATGATGCCACCATTTATGGGCAGCCCCATATAAATGTTGGATGACAAAAATTAGGGCTTCTTTTCTACCCCTAGGCCTCAAATCAAGGTACTCACTCACCTTATCCACCCAAGCTCTCACCGAAATACCTGAATCACCATCAAAAGTTGGAAGAACTATCTTTCCCAAGTCGTCATGCGTAGCTATGTGCTCTTGGTGCCCTTTGCCATATCTCAAACCTAGCCAATACTTGAAGCTCCTTCCCTGTCTGTACAGTGGTGCAAATGTCAAGTACTCATCATAATCTTCCATAAAATCCCAACAAACCAAACGCTGGTCCTTCACCTTGGGGGGTTGATTCCCGTGATCCTGGACCTGAGTGGGACTTTCAATCCTTCCCTTGTCCATGTTACTGTTTGATGTAAACCTTGAATCCCACATATAGCCAAGATATGGCTCTAATACCACTCTAATGTCCCCAAATGGGGCAATTTGACCTAGTTGGGGTTTTCCAACAAACCCTTGAATAAAATTGCCAAAAATTGAAAATTTTATCCACAAACCAGCAAACTCTAGCTGGAAAAATTATAGAATTTCCAAGCAACACACTAAAAATAACTTCACAAATAGCTGAAAATAATCTGAAAGCAAAGTACCTTTTTTTCACCATGATATCAATATTGGTGAAGTGGCTGAAAATACCCCTACAAATATTCTGATTTTTATATGAACAGCTGTGTTTTCCACTCACAAAACACCTCAAAAAACCCCACAAGTGAGTCGCCACACTTAGAAAAAATAAAGAAACAAATCTGATATTTATTTCTTGGAATTTACCCTTCTAACCACCTTCTGAATCTCTCCAATCAAGTCATCCAAGTTGCTAAAAAAATATAATAAATTCCTGAATATTCCTAGGGCATAGAGTGACCTTTCAAACCTGCAATTTGACCCACAACTACTTGCCAATTGCTGTAATAAATTATAAAAATTATCTTTAACCTCTTAGAAGAGGGTTACGGAAACAATTTTGCCCTCTTGAGAAGGGTCGCCACCCTCCCAAAGCAAGTCACCACCCTTGGGATGGCCTCCAAACTCAACAAAGCTTCTCAACCAAGTTTGTCCACCTTTTTGACTTGCAAATCCTGAATTTCCAGCTCTTCAAAGGATTTGTGCTAATTCTTTGATAATAAAAGTGATGTCCAAAAACACCTTTGTAGATCCACTTGCATACAATTATACAAAATTAAAGCACAACTACAGCCTTTGAGTAGAGCTGTCTTAGAAGTAGATATGGAGGTTTTCGTCCTTAAAGCCCTAACACACTTGAAGGTTTTCGTCTTCAAGATGTGGTGAACAAGTTCGACATACTTGCACCATGATTTGGATTTTCAAATGAGCCTTTCATTTCATTTTATACCTCTCCTCCAAGTGTGGCGCCCAAAATAAATGAGAGTTTACCTTTTTCTTTAAAAAAAATATTATATAAAGCTTCCTTATAAAAACACTTTAGGCCTTAGTGCCCATGACCCTTAAAAAGGCCCCAACTTACGTGAAAATTAGATCATAAAGTGTTTTTCTATTAATGTTTTTTAAGTCCTCAAATGTCTCATTTTTCTCTTCTTCCCTTAGTCTTTTTAAGAACAATTCAAGGCTAAGGACTTGTGCAAGTTTATACCAAAAAGGGGGACATTACATTGCCCTCATCTGCAGTATTAGATAGAGATAAAACAAATCTTAGTCATTTTACGTTCATTTATGGACATCAATTTACAAAACCACATTGTTTCTCACCAATAAAACGGCCTCACTAAAGCATCTCCCCCAAAAGGAACATTATACCCCCTTATCTAACATTTTCTGAACATGTATAAAGACCTTGTTCTATCAATTCTTTCTCACACTAAAATATGTGACCTCCATTCCAAGAAAATGCATGTGCTAAAGTTCTCCAAAGCTTGAATACAAAATTAAGCACTTGTGTTCCCTACAAAGGATTAAAATAATGACTACCTCAAGAAAACATTTGCAAAACCAAAATTAAAAGGGTAAAAAGAAAATTCCATTATGAATTAACATATCTACTTGCTTCAAGGTGAAAACTTGTCGAATAAAATTAAAAAATGATAAAATGAGAATCACAAACTACAATTATTTGACTCCCTTAATCCTGTAAATGAGACTAGAGAGATTAGTGTAACACATATAGGACACTAGGAGCCAACCTGTTGTAAGGTCTCGAGGAGAAAGTCTTCCATGTGCACAAGCAGTCAAGACAGCATCCACCACAAATGGGACAGCTTCCAGAACCTCCCATGCAGGCAACCAAGGTCTTAGAGACACATCCTCTCCTATGCTTCCTGATGAGCTGCTTAGACTGCTACTGGCAGAAGCCCCAGTTGTAGTAGGCAGTGTCCCTCCCTTACTCATCTTCCAATACATCATGTTCAAGAGTCTGTCTGCAATTTGATGCACAGGATTGCCACGAACAAGCCCAGAAAGAGTCGAAGCTATACAAGCTTTGTGCTGACAGTACCAAGCTTTGAACTTTGGAAATGAGTCAACAACTACTGGTTGAGAAAATGATGAAGAAGCGGAAAGCGTTGGGCCCTTGACTGGAAGCATTGTTTGAGATAAACTGGAACCCAAAACAGACAACCTTTCAACTAGATACTGTTCATTCTCCTTGCTGCTTTTGTCTGAAGTTGCGTTCAAAGATGAAGCCAGATGATTGTTATGCAGCAATAAAAGGTATTCTAGTGTGAGTTCTGATCCAACAGGAGCTCCCCTTCCCAAAATGCAATGCTCGTGAGGCGGTCGGTAAAATTTCCACAATCTTAGAAGCAAAAGAAAAGCACACGAAAAGACCATGTAAACTGAAATCTCCTCTCCAGGACTTGATGACTGGGGCACTGCCGGCAAGATGGATCCAAAAACCTCACAAATAGGCATCAACGCAGCTGCCATTTCAGGAAGCTGCCAAGAAATTTTTGATTAAAACATCAGAAAATATTAGGAGAAATTGTAGCATCCGATCAGTGACTATGCAACTTTAGGGAGACAAATATGTTGAGATATGCACAACAGGAATTGAAACAACAGAATTTGGGAATACTTCAAGCAAAATCGAACATACCATGCCATACAAAGATAGAATATGAACAGCATCAACAGAGGTTACTCCCATAAGGACGGTATATAGTAGCGGTGCATAAGCTACTAAATGACTCCCAGACCCATGATAATCTGGGGGAGACGGAGGTGAAAGCAGTTTCACGACCAAGCGAACTGCATGCTCCTATGACAGAATGAAAGGTAAAAAAATTGACAGCAACATTGTTAAACAAGAAAATATATTTCTAGGCATGATTCTTTAAATACTCGTAAAATCTTCCTACAAATAAGAAGATACCAGAAGCCTACCAGACAGTAAACTCTGATTAAATCTCTAGATATATAATTTCTGAAGAACCTTCAAATATAACTAAGCTTCACATTCTTCAATGCTAAAATGAATGGCCAAATTCAATATCGATCATGTTAGGATGTTCATTTGCACTATCAAACTACAGGATTTCTAAGGTCTATGTCACCTGGACATTCCATCCTTGAACAAGAGATGCACCACACAAAATACTAGCTGCAGCAGACCTTTCTTCCTCTGATCCATTGATTGCAATTTGATATACTTTCTCCAGATCTGCTAAGCTTCCATCAGAGCACAGAAGAGTTTAGTGAAATTTTATTTCAAGAACCGGCAAGTCAAATCGTAAAAAACCCAATGTCCACGCCAAAAATCCAAGATCATTTGAGAAGCTCAGGAACAATTAATTCTCGATTTAAATTCAGATTTCACTCCTGACAAAAAAAGTTCATAGCAAACCACTCAAAAATACCTTGAAGCAGGAGTTGCAATAAGCGCATTTCTAAGTGAAACAGACAGTGCGGCTCCTTCCATGAGAGCAGACCAAGGAGATCCTTGAACTGGCAGTGAGTGAGACAATGGATTTAGCAGCTCGCCAACATAGCCTGGCCAAAAATATGCCGAGGAATCAATCAACCTTCTAGCAATGCAAGCTTCAACAATCAGGTGCCACATGCTTCCACCTGCAAAGGAGAAAAATTTGTAACCATATTTGGAGAGTTGTTCCCTTTAGCCTAAATCAAAAAAGCACTTATTATAAGTTAAGAGACAATACACAAGAATCAACACATGGAAGGAGGAAATAAGAATCCGTAATTGGATTTTTATTTCAACAACACCAACAACTAAAGCAGAGGCAAGATATGGACAATACATAAGAAAGCACATTACTCGTTCAAAACATGAAAACAATATTTGAATAAGGTCACCTGTTTTTATGGAATTATCATTCCTGCTCAAGACATCAAAGCTTGCAGGTCCATCATTAAGTCTAGAAACAAAGCTTGCTGCTTTGGCAGAAGCCTGATTGGCAGCAGAGACTACAGATTTGGGGGGTGCTAAAAGACCATCAAACTGTCCCAAAATTTGAAGACTTGATTTGAGGGCTGCATTCTTTATAGCTGACCCTTTCCTCTCTTTATCATGTTCATTCAAAGCTCCATTATTTCCAACCGATTGAAAATCTCTCTCTTCTTCCTCAATGATCTTGGCAAGTGCTACTGGTGTAATAGACAACAGCATGCAAAGTCGTGCATCAAGGTGAGGCACAGGGCCCTCAAGTGGATCTCGTTCCTGAACATTGAGTATGAATCAAAAATTAACTATGGGATGTGAAAATAAGAAAAGCAAAAAATTCTAAAAAAAATATAGCTTCCTTCGAATCAAAATTGGTGAATGTTTTTTGCTAAAGTTATTGATTAGTTATTAGTTATAGTTTAACTAGCAGGCAGTTATCAACCTTCCCAACTGAATGTAACCACTTGCAGCTTATTAAAAAGACAGACATACAAGTTTGTAAGTGTGCCATATGGCTTCTATTTCTCTTCATTCTTTCAGCATTCATTTCCTTAACATTGGTATTAGAGCCAATCATAAAAGGAAGCCCTAATCAAGTATGAATGGAGTCCATTGTTCGAGGAAGCCATAGGAGGGGGTATGAACAATCACTTGTAGAGTTTGAGGAAGCCCTAGTCAGGTACAAACTGTGGAGAAAAGAAGAGGCTTTAACATACACGCCTGTGAAAGACTAAACCAGTGGCATTTAGTTCATGATTGTTGTACATGTGTGCTTAAGAACCTAGGGCATGCAGAATCAAAATGATGCGATTTTGAAGGAAAAATAGTGTTCGTTTTTTGTGTGGATTGCGGCAATCGGAAGACAGACCAGAAACATGAGTTTGTAGCACACAGACAAGGATCTGGTAGAAGGTCGAACAAAAGGACATCAACCAAAATGTGAAGCCATCACAGAAAACATGCAGAAGAATGCCAAAACGGCAGTGCAGAGTCAAGTGCTAGGGCTCAAAAGGATGAGTTTTAAAGGCCATAAGAATAACCAAAACATGATATCCATTCTCAATTTGCAGATACGGACATCGTGACGGGAAGGAAAACATAAAAGAACGCGACCAAAAGATAACCAGAGTGGATAGATGTGAGCAGCCCAGAAGACAAAGAGCACATTAGGGCACGGGTCAGTAAGGCAAAGAGGAAACAACTGTCACGGCAGAAGGATTTGCAGAGAACTATTATAGGTAAAAGTCGCCATTTAAAGCAACAATAACAGCAAAGAGAACACGATTTGAGCATTGACGTGGGCATTAGTCATGATTTTGCCGCGACTGAAGGTGCATTTTTTGCCGTGCTGTTAGGGAACGAAATCTGCAGAAACCACACTGGTTCTGAAGGCAAAAGACCTAGACTAGACACTACGGCAAGGGATATTGCAGAGATTTTTTTTGCTTTCAGACTATAGGTCAATTCATTGAAGTTCCATTTATAAGTAAATTCAGAAACTATTGTTCTGCTGCATTAATTCTGGGTTAGACAAACTGTACTATTTATGGGTCAAACAATTGTACTTTTCCTGTTGAATTAATTTCCGGGTCAGAAAACTGTATTTTTTATATTTGCATTGATTCCGGGTCAGTAAACTATGCTTTTTCTGTTGCATTGATTTCTGGGTCAGCCCTGTACTGTACTTTTTCCGTTCACAATGAAACATTGTGCATAAAATGACCAACATAAAAAATTTGGTTCTGATGAAAGCACAAAAGTTAACTGGCCATAATTATAATGTTTGGAGTCATAAGATTTTAACAATTGTGGAATATCATGATTGTGACAACATCATTCTCGGCACTAAAATGAGACCTATTACAAATTATGCTGATTATGACAAGCATCATAAGGAGGCCTTGTTGTTATTGAAGTTATCTATGTTGAATGACATGATTCTTGAGGTCCAAAATGCTACTAAGGCAAGTGAATTGTGGACTAGTTTAAAGAATAAAAACCAAACCTCAGAGAAAAGCTGGGTTTTGTACTTGAAGAATCTGCTATTTTCCACAAAGATGTCGAAGGATGAGCTCTGTCACAACACCTTTAGATTTGGATGAAAGATCTCTAAGATTGGTTAGGCACCATTAATAAAAAGGTGGATGATGATGATGATATGGTGGCACTCATTCTAAACAGTTTGACACCCTCCTATGAATATTTTGTGGCGGCTCTACACTTGATGGCGGAAAGCCAAAGCTTGACATTTGATGTAGTTAGTTACTATTTAATGCACAGAATGAGTCCATTGTTGGATAAACAAAGAGTGCATTAGTTGCTCAATTGAAAGGGAAATGAAAAGGTACCCCTGCTAATTCATATTCTAAGTATCAAGTTAAGTGATTTTGATGTCATAAGGTTGGGCATCTCAAAAAGGATTGTTGGAAGCGACAGTATGCACTTTCCCAAAAAAACAATCAAGCAGCTAGTATGGCAGCAGTTGAAGTATAATGGGATTTTGAGGAAGCATATGCCCTCGTGGCATCATACTCAAATGTTTGGGCTATCAATAGTTGGTTCATTGATTCCAACGAATCCAAATATTTCAGGTGTTGTAAGTATGTCATATTTATTAGTACTTTGGACAAGTACACGGCTCATATTGTTGTGAAAGGTTTTTCCCAATAGGAGGGAATAGATGAGGAGATGGTTTCTTCTCCTAGTGCAAAGTTGGCTTTTACTCCCACTACGACTATGAAGTTGACAGTACTCTAGACATTGTAAGCTGACTATCAATTGTTCGACTCAATACACTGGGCATTTTTGGGTTTGTTGCCAAGTATTTGACAAAATTACTAAGCATATTTTAACTACACTAGGCTTTTTTGGGCTTGTTGCTTAGTGTTTGATGAAAATATTGAGCATATTTTAACTGCATTGAGCATTTCTTTTGGGTCCGCTACCAAGTGTTTGACGCAATTACTGCACATATTTGAACATATCTTAGCCAGATGAGCTAAATGATCCTCGAGAACTCACCCCTCTTGCCCATTCTATCACCCCCTTTCAAACAATTCAACCCTCTCCCCCTCTTTTGCTTCGCATTTCTGCAGACCCGGAGGGAATCATTGACCCCCCAATTGCAGAAGACAACAACATCAAGGCAGTAACAAGGCTCTTAAGAACAAGCACATAGAATCCAATGATAGTGGGAATAACCTTTTTCAGGATCTAATCGATAGAATCCACCAAGTGGAATCCGCTAACCACGCACTTTGGACAGAAGTTTGTGACCTCACAAATAGAATAGCAGCAGTTGAATCAGAGAATGCCTCATTGAAAGAAATGATTAAAACCAACAAGGAGCAAGGTGTTCTCCCTAACGACACCTTACAAGTAGAAATTCTCGACCTCAAAAACAAACAGGAAGAGATCAGATCCCAGCACGCTTCCTTTAAACAAGAAACAAAAACAAACATCCATTCATGGGAACAAGTAGTTAGTGGCAGCAATAGAACTCCCCCCCCATGGCAGTAGTTAAGGGGGTTGTCCAGGCTCAGCTCACGAAAGAACGTACCAGACGTGCTAGGGAACTGAACCTCAAGGTGAGGGGGCTCCCCCTTCCTCTTTCCTCTCTGAACCCCATGGTCACTGGGACTTTGCTCATTAGAGATACCCTGGGTATCCCCGATGTGACTCTTGACAGAGAATGGTTGGGTTATGACTTCACACTTTTTCTCCGGTTCAAGTCTGTTGTTGACCAACTTAGGGCCCTTAGAGCTAGACAGTTGTTATTCTCTCTTCCTAGTAAGATCTTGGACGAAGATCTCACCAGGTCACAAGTTGTGGAGCTCAAACGCTCCAAAGAGTTGGTTATGGCAGCACGGCAGGCAAGAAAATGAGCAGATATCAAGAACCTCAGAGCAGTAATCAGGGATTCCTTTCCTCCAAGATGGGACTCCCGACATGGGAATTTAAATGGAGGGCTTATCAGGAGAGGAGACAGGGTACAAGGATCTCTATCAGTTGTTGGAATGGTAATGGTTCATTTTGGTCATCACCTGGTCTAATGTATGACACTCTTGGGTCGTCAAACAAACTCTTCGTCACTGAGACTCACGAGAGCCCTATACGACCTCTCCTAGATATCACAAGATATCATTGGTTTTTAGCTTGCAGACAAGAGACGAGGAGCTCAGGCGGTGTCAGAGGTTTAGTTGGTGTGGCTTGCTTGATTAGAGATTCCCTCCGAAGCAAGATTTCAGTGGTGGCCACAGATAAGTTTGCCAGGTTCATGTGGGTCCGGATTAGAGGTGTCTCCCCCCTTCCCAGGGATAGGGACATCTACATTGCAATTTGTTACTTCCTGCTTCCTCTTCATATGCTATCCACAATGGCCCTAATGGTGACCCTTTTATATATATTTGTATGTCGGTATCACTCAGTATTCAGCAATGGGGGAAGTCATCCTTCTAGGGGACTTCAATGCCCGTACTAGAGCCTTCTCCATGACCAAGCAATGGAGGTGTTCTGCACCCAAGAGATAGATCCAAAGTCAGTGGAACTTCATAGGATGTTAGATGATGATTTGGGGCCTTCCACGGCCTATGGTCGACACCTCTTACAACTGGGTGAATCTTATGAGTTATTGATCTTAAACGGGCTCACCTGCTTCCCTAACTCTCGCTTTTTCACATACTGACCTCATGGTGGGGGTGCGAGCGTGATGGATTATGTCATGACTAGTCAGAACCTACTGTCACTCATTTGTCACTTCTCTATTTCCCCCATCCCCCTTGCGGACCATGCTCTTCCTTCTTTCTCTCTCCAAGTTGGTATCCCCCCTACCATTATTGTTCCCCCTCATAGCCTACCTCGTACTACCTTCTGATTTGATGAAGGGGACCTTGATACCTTCTCTTCCCACATCTGCCAGCTACTCCCATCCGAGGCCCAGCTCTTTTCACTTGATTGTGTTGCTACCAAGTACACCCACCTTTCTTCCATCATTCGGGAAGCAACCCTCAAGTCCTTTCCTAGCTCCACTCGGTCCACTTCCACCTCCCACCAACCTAATAATATCTTATCTTGTCCCATAACAAGTGGTATGACGATGAATGCAAGACTCTTCACCGCCAACTTCAACATGCTTTCCTCCATGCCTATCCCTCCTACCCCATCCTGAAAGCCTCCTATCAGTGTCTCCTTTGCCATAAGAAACGCCTCTTTATCTCTCAGAGGAGACGAATCCTATGTGCTTCCCTCATCCACTCTCCCAAACATTTTTGGCGCACCATCCTTCCCCACCACTCTCCCCTCCCTCCAGAGCTCAATCTCAAATCCATGATCTCCCACATTTTCACTCTCTATGATATTCCCGGGCAACCCCAAATCCAGGTTGCTTCTCCACCCTCATCTTGCCACTTATTCACATACGGGAACATCAGAGACGTTGTTAGGGTGATGAACAGTAGCAAGGCAGCTAATGAGGAGGGTTTCCAAGTAGAACTCTTCAAGCACGGATTTGGTGCACTACGCAGTTACTTGATTGATCTCTTCAACCACGTGGTCTGTTCAAGTTTTCCACCCGTTTGGTCACATCACACTATTCATCTGATTCACAAATCAGGCCCAAGTTCTAACCCCACCAACTACAGGACGATCATGGTGGGCCACACATTCTCGAAATTGTATGCTACAATTCTCCATATACATCTCTCAAGGGAGTTGGAGCAGAGACACCTCAGAGCTAGGGGACAGGTGGGTTTCCGACCCGCTCATCAGACCATTGATCATATCTTTATTCTCCGTGCCATCAATGAGGCACATCATCGCTCATCGAAAGTCTACTGCTGCTTTGTGGACTTTCGAAAAGCGTTTGACTCTGTTCCACAAGGGCCCCTTCTCCAGAGGCTCAAATATAGTGGCATTTCTGAGACCCTTTTGACCGCCATCATGCGCCTATACGAGACAGTCCTCGATCGTCTCCGCATGGCCCATGGGACATATGATTTCATCAGGAGTACCATTGGGGTTAAACAAGGTTGCCC
This sequence comes from Torreya grandis, assembly GCA_037957365.1. NCBI lineage: Eukaryota > Viridiplantae > Streptophyta > Pinopsida > Cupressales > Taxaceae > Torreya > Torreya grandis. Next base: position 1,459,898 of record JARHVA010003390.1, read on the forward strand.
CCTGTCCCCCACTTTATTTGGGATATACATTGATGAGTTAGAGACTTTTCTTCACGAGCATATCCAAGACAGTGATGGGTGCCTCCACCAAGTTCTGATATCTATCCCCTTGTTTGTGGACAATGTGGTTCTCCTAGCTTCATCTCCCGTGGGTTTACAGCGACAGTTGGATGCCTAAGCTTTCTTTTGTGATCTTCGGCAGTTGACGGTTAATTTGGGGAAAACCAAGGTCATGGTGTTTAATGGTTTGAAGACCTCCCACCTACATTTCTTCTTCAAGGGAAAGGAGGTTGAGATCACCACTTCCTATACTTATTTGGGAGTGCAATTTTTTGGTTCCCATTTCAGCTTGAGACAAGCCCATCAGCCTAGGATAAACAAAGGTTATAGTTTTTTAGCCCTTCTTGAACGACAATGTTTTCGACATCACTTTCAAGATATCTCATCCAAGATATCCCTCATGGATACACTTCTCAAACCCATCATTCTTTATGGATCTATAGTTTGGAGGCCTTCTCTACTAGAGGGTGATTGGGCTGCTGTCAAGAGGGTCCAAACACTTCTCCGCCACATTATCAAATGTAAGCAGACAATTCCCCAGCACATTGTCCTTGCAAATTTTGGAGCCCAGCCCTTCCGGTTAGAGACTATATTTGATCCGATTTATTTCTTACATCGCATTCGGAGCTTTGTTGACTCAACGAGTGGGTGTGACAAATATCCATACTTAGCCTACTATTCTTCAGAGACTCTTGCCCTCTTAGCTCCCTCGACCTATGTCCGATGTTGGCATACAAGGGTTTCTGATCTATTAGAGTCTGTGGGAATTAGGATGGACCGCCTTCCTCCATTCAAATACTCTTTGGATGCACCGACTCATCTTCTACCCACTAGACAGGTGTTGAACCTGATTATTAGGGATGATATTTACAGGCAGTTTATTCATACTACTTGGGTAAACCCTCCTAGGGGATTATGCCCAAATATGGCATTCTATGCAGAACACTTCCTGGAGCTGAGTAACGGGCTTATCATCCGTCCATTGTATACATTCTGCCACTGGATGCACTCTCTTCGCATCCCACTAGGACAGTTTTGAGTGAGCTCTCACAGGCTTAGGATCAAGACAAATCACCAAATAGATCAGGCAGACAAGATTTGTCAATTATGCAACATCCAAGAGATGGAGTCTGAGGAACACTTCATTTTCCATTGTCCCATCTACTATGAGATCAAGGGGAGATTTCATTGCCTATTTAGGACACAGACTCTTTCTGACTTCTTCAGCTATGAGGACTAGAGATGTTTAGCTTTATATATATAGGAAGCTCTTAAGCTTCGTGTTCATTCTATTCAGAGACCCACTAGCCCAGACTCCACCCAGCAAATCACTTCCTTCTTGACGGTACTACCTTCAAGGAGATGCACTAAGTGATAGATTGACATTAGTTCAGCTTCACATTCCATATCAGTGCGACCCAAAGAGACCACCCACAGTTCCTCGAGATTTCACCAACATGTCCATTTCAAACCTGACACCAAGAGACAGACTGGATCCACCAGATCTTCGTAGAGGATTTTCCCTTCTAAGTAGCGGAATGGAGGACAAACCAGACATTATACCTCCTCTTCTTTGGGTCATACTTCTATCTGGAGCTTCTTCTTATCAGACTCGGATGCTAAGAGAGTTGGTTCAAACTCTTGATGGACCCCCTCCTAGTTCTTCCTTCTCGAGGTTCATTCCCGCTTTCCTAATGTTTAGGGATTTTCGTGGGTTGCTCATTTCTTTTGCTTCTTTATTTGGCTTTGAGAGTTGTTGCTCTTGGCTCTATTTTGTACTATTTCTTTTAGCATTGTTCTTCTTGTTTTTGGAGACCTTTGGTTTCGCGTTTGTTCCCAACACACTTTCGCAATCTGCAGTCCCTTTGACCTACTTTTGTGGTCATTCATTGGACATTAATGTATTTATCTTATCTCCAAAGATTTGGACGAGAAATTCTACATGATGCAACCTGAAGGTTTTCGGGTTGGAATTTCATTTGTAGGATGATTAAGTTCCTGTATGACTTTAGTAGGCTCCACGAGCCTAGTATACTTTGCTTGAGCAGCATCTTCAGGATTCTGGATTCAGAACTAAGGAGGTCACGCTGAAGTTATCAGCCAACGATGATTCATCGTCGGTCAATGAATCACCCTACAACGAATTGGTGGACAGCTGGAAAATGTCAGAGGACTGCAAATTTCATGTTGATATCTTTAGAACAGTCTATAAATGTAATGACTAAACTATTTGGTCCCATTGGTTTAGTCCCACTGCGTTTGTAAAAATTTCAGGGCAAACTTGGAGTAGTCTCCAGTTTAGTCATTAAGGGAGGATGTTAAAGTTGTTAATTAGCTATTAGTTAATGTTTAACTAATGGGCGGTTATCAACCTTCCCAATTGAATGTAACCACTTTCAGCTTGATAAAAAGACAGACACACAAGTGTGTGTGCTGTATGCCTTGCATTTCTCTTCATTCTTTCAGCATTCATTCGCTAACTTTTTTCAGATATTTGATTAAATTGATTTATGTTGACAGATGGTTGGACTACTACAAATCATATGTACATACCCTTTGAACAAGCCGAAGAGCTGCAATCCAGACACCCAGAAAAGTCTCTTGCCAACTAGCACCATTCAATGCTTGCAATGATTCAATCAAGTCTGTACAACAGTTGCCCAATTATGCACACTAGAGCATCTATATTTTCCAGCTAATAATTGTATGCAAAATTCAGACAAAAAACAACCTAACATAAATCAGCACAACTAGTCTTCCAAAAACAAAATAAATATCCAAGGATGAAATCTAATCTGTTTACAGACACATACATACCAGCCAGCATCTCTGAAGCAGATGGGGCTGGAAGATATTTTCCTTCCATTGAATCTTCCATAAACAAATCAAGAGGAAGCCATGAGGCGGCCCTTCCCACACCATAATTGTGCTCAAATACTGATGTACGAGATCCTGCATCAATAAGTACTTTGATTGCTTGATGTTGACTAGGTTGGTATTCTTGACGTAAACCTCTTTGGATACTGCCAATCAGTTGTGGAAGCAATTCACTGGCCGATTTTTCTGCTGAGTATGTTTCAAATATTTGCAAATTTTGAAATATGTCACTCCATTGTCCAGGCCTACAGGATTTGAAGGAGAACACTAATATTATGTTTCACTTCAAAATATTCACTGCCTTAAATTATGAAATAATGTTAAAAACAATGAAACCAGGTAAGTGTCTAATCCAAAAGGAACCCAATCAAGGCCCACAAAAGGACCAGTTTTATTTTTTTATGACCATTTTGTGTACATAAAATCAAAATGCAGGTGTATGAATGTCAAGAGTCAAAAATGTTTGGAGTTGTCTGAAACTGGAATTGTGTTTTGTATTCCTCCACAGAAAATGAATGTTCAAATTAGTGTCTATAAATATGCCTTGTATGTACTACCTAAGCATAAGTTAATGAAGAAATCAATTTTACACATTGCTCTCAGCTGTATTCTGATGCTTCATTGAATTCATTGTGGCGTCAAAGCCTTAGTATTTTTTGATAGACCAGGAGATTGTATTAAGAAAAGTTTGGTACATGAAATCAAGGCCGAGCCTTGTAAACCAGATATTCACAAGGAAAAATGCCAAAAACAGCACCAAAGACTAACTTTTTCTGTTGAAGAGACCTCCCCCCTTGCATATTGCAGCTTGACACTTCTTGAATGATTTAATGTTACTCTTTTACCAAATCCAGATAATTTCACGATAAAAGACTGATATGAAGGCAGAAGTTATCTTTGAACCATGGAAAGAAAAAGATCACTTCACCTTTCCGCTTGCTTGCCTGTGTTCAAGAACCCTCGGTTCATCATTTTTTAGAGGCGTCATCATGAACAAAAAATATTTTCCATTGGCAAAGATCTATCTGTAAGAAATATTTACGTTATTTCCCACAACCTTCCATCTGTAATAAATATTTACATTATTTCCCACAACCTTAGTGTGTAAAATCCATCTTTTGAAGAGATAAACTGAATTGTACCACCAAACTTGTTTGTGCAGACCATAAATCTTGCAAAATAAGATTTAAAAAATTAGATCGGGCTCCACCAATTCAAATGAAACACTCTGTATTCAGTTTTTTTCGTCTGTGTAATGAAAACAGTTTCCTGCTGCATCACATGTCTCGGCACTGAAAAGTTTCATCCTAAATGCAAACTTGATAAGTTTTTTTATTTATTAGAAGGCCTCGATTCCCACTTCAGATGCAAATGTTCCAAACTGTACAAGAGCAAGAAAGAGAGTATCTAACCATTTATATCAAAAAAAATTAATGGTATCAGAATAGAAACTAAAAAGGATATATTGTCTTCTGCGAAGTTGTGATTCAAAATGAAAGGGTGGGTGCCTGTTTATACAAAGTAACAAATCCCAAAAGATACCACCGAGAGCAGACAAGGATTAAACCCTTTGGTGGTGGCTCTTCAAAAATAATATTGAGTCTAATAAAGTTTAACAGTCTAAAGCCACCCTAGAACCTTTCTACATCTACACACCTCCCCACAAAAAAATAGCCAAAGTACAGGCTGGCAAAGGAAAAGCACAAAATGTCAGGATTAGGATGTTGCTTGTAATATCCTCAAACACAACTCAGCCCTTGAATTAGAAACCAGCAATAAGGAAATCACCACACTTGAGGAGATTTAAAAAAGGAGAGATCGTCCCATTTAAAGAGGAGTGCCACACTTAAGGAGCATACACAGCATTAGTTAATTAATCAATAAACAGCATTAATTAGAAGGAAGGTCGCCACCCTTGAAGGAAACATATCTTTTGATGGAAGACTATGAAGGTATTAATAATCAGCAATTGATAGGGAAGGAATCATCACTCATTCATTCAACTTTATAACCATGTACAAGCATCAGTATTTACATTGTTCTTAAGGACGAAACCCCTTAATCATATAACCAGATTTCAAGGACGCAAACCCTTGTCATCTCACTAACTCGAGGACAGAACCCCTAGAAGATTTTCAATCTATTATTTGAAATCTAAAACTTCGAATTAAACAATCAATACAATTTCATTTTATTATTTCAAGTGCAAAGTCTATATTTATGAAATATTATCTTAAAGGGAATTCCAAGGAATCTAAATTATCGTATAATATTTCATTTAGGAATATTACAATGGTATCAGAGCTTTCCATCCTGCCAGCGTATGGAACAAAAATCATATGCAAGATAACAATAAGAATATTATGTATTACGAAAGGAGAAAAAAAATTGAGGCAAGCCAACCAAAAGAAGAAACGGTAAACGATAGAGATATTGAGAGGGTAGATAAACTTATCCAAAGCCAAAAACAATTGGTAAATACAGTGGCACAAATGACCTTTACCATGAAAATGGTAATGGATTCCAATACACAAGGTAGAAACTAGTTCGTCCATTTATGGGCTCAAATTTAAAACAAACACCACATCATCATATCAATATTGCCAACCAATATTCATTCCGAGAGAAGAACGAGATAAAGAAATTCCAAAATCATTTGATGATGAGCTTGTAACTTGCTTCAAAGAATATCAATCACTTCTGGAGGGAATCCAAAGGAAAATTACCCTACAAACTTATATGGCAGTGAGAAAAAATGGAGGTATATCTCGGCCAAAATATAAACCCCAAAATAGACAAAGGGATATGCAACATGCATTAGGCAAAATGTCACTATCACCTTTTGATGAAACAAACAAATATACAGCTAGGGCATGGACACAAAAGCTGGACACGTATATTTCGTTACATCTAATGATGGAAGAAGCCATAAAATATGCGACTCTCCATTTAGAAGGTATAGCCCATGAATGATGGGTCCATGGATGGGTCACCCAAGGACATAGCCATATCAATTCATATGATGAATTTGCCAAACGATTGATCGAAAGGTTTGATAGGGCAGATCCTGAGGTCCATTGTAGGCAATTAGCACTATTAAAACAAAACAATAGTGTGGATGAATACGTAGCAGATTTTCAAAGACTAGTGGTAATGGTTTTCGACATGTCTAAAAAGAGACTTGTAGTATTATTCACAGAAGGATTAATGAAATCTCTGAGAGGCTTGCTCAAAGTTTTTACTCCATCAACACTTCAAGAAGCAATACAGAAGGCCTTAGATTTGGAAGCTTCAACTTTAAAAGGCAAAAATATTCCACCCGTCCAACCTAGGGCAATTGGAAGTGGTCCACCAAAAAATCAATCCTATAAGCAAAGGAGACCAATACAAACAAATGGATCTCAGCGTTGTGAGACACCAAAGTCAAATAAGGAATTGGAAACGAAGAACAAACTGAGGAAGAAATTATGTTTTACTTGTAAAGACCCATCGACTCCAAGACACCGTTGTTTGGGCAAAGGGCAAGTTCACTACATCAAGGTTGGCCCCAAAAGTCATACAGAGGAAGAAATAAAATTAAACAATGGAAACCAATCACAAATAATAGCGGAGACCACGAAAGGAACATTTGCAACTCTCTCAGAAGCACCTCGATATCCATTCCGAGTAAGAGGAATATTGCGAGAGCAAAGAATCAGTCTTAGTCGATAGTGGGGCTGCCCATGATTTTATTGATGAAAATTTGGCTAAGAAAATTGGTCTAAAAATGGAAGAATTCAAAGGATTTCCGGTAACGGTTGTTGATGGATTTACTCTTCAGTGAACAAAGAGAATTCCACAATCAAATCTAACTTTGGGAGGACATGAAATAAATGATGACTTCTATGTCATTAATATTGGCGAAACAGATTTGGTCTTAGGACTTCAATGGTTGCATTCATTGGGTGAGTTTACCCAAAACTATCAGACAAAGGAAATTAAATTCAAATCAAATGGAAAGGTAATAGTTTTGAAAGGTATGGCCAATGGTAGCCCTTAGATAGTAATGGCAAAAACAATGGAAAGAACATTTAATAAGGGGCATGTAGCATGGGTGGTACAATGTTTGATCAGCTCTGTACAAGAACACGAAACACATCATAATGATATTTAGTCATCGAGAGGCATGCCAAGGTATTTGAGAACCTACCACCCAGACTACCCCCAGCAAGAGGCTTCCAACATATCATTGAGTTGGAACCTGGAACGAAATCAGTAATAACTAACCCTTGCCGACATCCAAAGATTTATAAGGATGAGATTGAAAAATCCATTAGAGAACTCTTAGAGATGGGGCATATTAGGCCAAGTGCTAGTCCATTTGCTTCTTCAGTTGTGCTAGTCAAAAAGAAGGATGGGACATTCTCTTAATATGTATTGATTATTAGAAGTTAAATAAAAAGACCATCAAGAATAAATATCCTATACCCAAGATCAATGAACGAATCAATGAACTTCATGGAGACACTTTCTTCTCAAAAATTGATTTGAGATCAAGGTACCATCAAATACAAATGAGGGAGGAAGATGTTCATAAAATGACATTCTGATGCCACTATGGGCATTTTAAATTTCCGGTGATACCATTTGGACTTACGAATGCTCCAGCCACTTTTCAATCTTGCGTGAACCATATATTCAGTAAGCATCTAAGAAAATTTATCTTGGTTTTTATGATGATATTCTAATATATAGCAAGAATTGGGAGGAACATCTGCAACATTTAGACAAGGTGCTTTCCATATTAGAACAACAGTCCCTCTTTGCCAAGATGTCAAAATGTGAATTTGGTATGACAAAAATCTTATGATTAGAGCATATAATTAATAAGGATGGAGTCCATGTTGATCAAGGGAAAATCCAAGCCATTATAAGTTGGCCTCCTCCTACCAACATGACAAAATTGAGAGGGTTCATAGGTATTTGCACCTATTATAGGAGATACGTTAAAGGATTTTCACAACTAGCAGCACCTTTAACCAATTTAACAAATAAGGGATCTTTTAGTTGGACGGAGGTTGCTCAATCAACATTTGAACACCTTAAACAAGTGATACGTTCATGCTCGATTTTGGCAATGCTAGACTTCTCACTACTTTTCGTGTTAGAATGTGATGCATCAGGAGAAGGTGTTGGTGTTGTTTTAAGGAAGAATAAGCATCCCATTGCTTTTGAAAGTCGGAAACTCAAAGAGCACGAGCATAGATACTCAATATACGATAAACAAATGTTGGCCATCATGCATGCCCTTGCTAAATTCCGGCAATATTTGGTATGTGGAAGATTTGTGGTCAAAACTGATCACAATAGCTTAAAATATTTCTTGAAGCAAATGGACTTAAATGAAAGGCAACAAAAATGGGTTAGTAATATCCAAGCCTTTAATTTTGACATTGAGTATGTTAAGGGACAAAACAATGTAGTGGTCGATGCTTTATCAAGAACGCATTTATGCTCCATGGTAGAAATCACGGCCGATTGGAAGGCATTCATAATAGCGAAATACATTAAGGATGAGTGAGCCAATGCAATCTTAGAAGGAAAAAATGAAGATGGACATTATAAAGTAGTAGAGGACCTCATTCTCTACAAGATAGAATCCTCTTAGTGGTTAGTTCCAAAATTAAGCATAAGATCCTAAAGACCATACATAATGATCCATTAGCAGGTCATCCTGGTTTTGTAAAGACATACAAACAATTAAGGGATCGAGTTTTTTGGAAAGGACTTAAAAGTGAAGTCTTTAAATACATTTAGGAATGTCCCACTTGCCAACAAAATAAAATAGAACATAACTTCTCCGTCGGGTTGTTGCAACCTTTGCCCATTAGTACTCAAAAATGGGAGAGCATCTCTATCGATTTCATTTCGGGACTACCCATAGTCCAAGGACAAAGCAACCCTTATGTAGTCGTGGACCAATTAACAAAATACGCTCATTTATTTCCACTCCCCAAAAAATATGGTCCTATGATAACTAGAATATTGTTTAAATAGGTTTTTAAGCTTCATGGACTACCAAAGAATATAGTCAATGATAGGAACACTAGGTTCATGAGTGCTTTTTGGCAAGAATTTTTCCAATTGGCATGTGCTGAGTTAACCCCAAGTACGAGTTATCAACCTCAAATGGATGGTCAGACGGAAGCCGTAAAGAAATGGATTGAAGGGTACTTAAGCAATTATGTAACCGGACAACAAAATGCTTGGGTCAAATGGTTATACTTCGGAGAATTCTACTACAATACTTCTCATCACACGTCTATTGGAATGTCGCATTTCAAGGCATTGTATGGGTATGATGTTAAAACCTTTGTAGACTTGGTCATTCCAGATAGTAGGGTTTCCGGAGCCAAGGATCTAATACAACATCAAGACATCCTAATAACTCTCAAGGATAATCTTCAGCACGCCCAAAATCAGCAAAAGTTGTATAAGGATCAACGTAGAATAGAACGAACTTTTGAAATTGAAAATATGGTGTATTTAAGGTTACAACCTTAAAGACAATCTTCCCTTAAACAAAGTGGTGCTAAAAAACTCAAGCCTCGATTTTACAAGCCATACCAGATTATAAGAAGAGTGGGAGAGGTAGCATTCGAATTGGATTTACCAGGGCACAACTGCATACATAATGTCTTCCATGTGTCTTACCTGAAACAGGCACTTGGACAACATATTATTCCTTCCATGGAATTACCCCCAATTGATGAGGAAGATAAATTGATTCTAGTACCAGAGACTATTCTTGATACTTATGAAAAGAAGTTAAGAAATAGAAGTATCATAGAATATTTAGTTCGTTGGAAAAAATTGCCAATAGAAGATGCCACGTGGGAAGGAGCAGTAATTCTTAAACATCCCAATTTACAATTACTTGAGGACAAGCAATTTGAGAAAGTGAGGTCTATAATATGCTCAAACACAACTTAGCCCTTGAATAAAAAAACCAACAATAAGGAAATTGCCACACTTAAGAAGAATTAAAAAAAGAAAGATCGTCCCATTTAAAGAGGAACGCCACACTTAAGAAGCATACACAACATTACTTAATTAATTAATAAACAACATTAATTAGAATAAAGGTCGTTACCCTCGGAGGAGACATCTTTTGATGGAAGGCTATGAAGGTATTAATAATCAGCGATTGGTAGGAAGGGAATCATCACTCATTCAAATTTATAACCATGTACAAACATCAGCTTTTACATTGCTTTTAAGGACGAAACCCCTTAACTATATAATTAGATTTCAAGGACAGAAACCCTTGTCATTGTTGGAAGCACAACCACTGAGAGGGAGGGTAAATCAGTGAGCTCTTAAAAATTTCTTTAAATTCTTTAGTTCGTTAGTCAAGCATCAATGCAAAATCCATTAAGCAATCAAACCACAACAAAGAACATAAAAACATAACACATGATAGAGATGGGAAACCCTTAAAGGGAAGAAAACCCACATTGATCACTGCATGGACTACATGTCCTAAATAGATATGCAATGAGTCAAAAAGATTGTTGAGCACCAACTCAGCTTGAGGCACCAACCCCAAATAGTCAAGCACCAACTTGACAAAAAGATTCAGCGAGCACCAACTCCTTGATTTGTAGACACCAATCTACAGGAGGCTTCAACCCCCTTTTGCCAAGCACCAACTCAGTTGCTTCATATCATCCACCTTTCTCAGTTGTTTCTCTCAACAAATGATGGTACAATTCTGCTTATCGATATAAGATTGATTCTACTATTTTTTTGATTGATTTTTTTCTTATCAATCAAATAGACACATTAGGCTCTGTTTCTCTGCTCTTTATTTTCAAAGACTCTGTCCTCTCTACCTTCTCTACTCATCTCTTTTAGCTAATTCTGTATACTCTAGGGTTAATCTTCCTATGAATCATTCAATGTTTTTATACTCACGTCTCTCTGGCTATCCGTTCCTCAACAGACCTCTGCTCTACTCAGCGGTTTTATATATTTAATCCTCTTTTTCCATACATTAAAAAAGACAATTTGATCTTGCTTATATACAAGATAGTGATCAACAACCTCTTGAAAGTCGGCCAAATAAAACTCTATAGTCGGCTATATAATGATTTATTCTCTTTTGAAAACATAATTCACATTAACTTATATAAAAGCTCACTCACATAGGTTGGATTGAATGAAATGAAGATGGAATAGACCAAGCAATTATTAGAATACATTTAGAAATACTTTCCAAACAAATCCATAGCGGTTTTGTTGAAGTTTGTAGTAGTCTTGATGCAGTTTGTAGCAGCTCTGATGCAGTCCGTAGCACCTGATATAGTTCGTAGCAAACTTGATGCAGTCTGTAACATGCCTAATGCAGTCCGTAGCTACTCGTCCATTAGCTCCGAACACGATCTTATTCTCCATAATCCTTAGATCACCTTCATTCACACATAACAACTTATTCAATGGTCTTTAGTCAAAATTAATTCTGCAACCTATTTTTGTCTCCATATGATGTAAAATATAGATAACAAGTTTCTTGACCAATTGTCAACTTCACCAAAAACAACTTTCATGACAAGCTATAGACTCAGTCAATAGCTATGGACTTTGCAGAAACTACGAACTCTTATCAACGAATATTCCTTGACATCAATGACCATATTCTTTACTGAATAGCAAACCCTTTGACATCAGTGACAACATCTCAACAGTCATCTCACTAACTCAAAGATGGAACTCCTTGAAGATTTACATTCTATTATTTGAAATCTGAAACTCTGAATTAAACAATTAATACAATTTCATTTTATTATTTAAATTATTATTTCAAGTGCAAAGTCTATATTTATGAAATATTATATTAAAGGGAATTTCAAGGAATCTAAATTATCGTATAATATTCCGATTACGAATGTTACATTGTTCTTCTACAAAAGGAGGATTTTTGTTCAGCTGTAGAAGTAGGACAATTAGTGGTTGCTAAATCCATAAATGTTTTATCTGTCTGCATTGGTTGAGTGAATACCACCAATTTACTAAAGCACTGCATTGAGATATATGTTCTGCCCCTTCTTGTATTACTTGCATGTAAGGCATGAAAAAAAATATCAGCTGCATTTTGCTCTGTTTCTAAAATTTGCGGAGAAAAATCAAATGCTTGAACACTGGTGACCTAGATTTGCTATTGTAACTCCTGAATCTTCCAACATAAACTTCAGCTGATTTTAAATAGTTATTGTGGAGTTTTTCCAGGTGATCATGGCTCTGTTTCCAAACATCATTGATATCCATTAAGTTGCTTATTTGAAATTTCTAATATCAGCTACTGTTTTTGTTTTTTCTAATAATTCGTTATTTTGAGAAACCATTTCTTCTGCAATACTTCTCAATTTTTCAATGCATCCTGCAACTTCGAATGTGGTCAATTCCCTATTGTCAGTACGTACTAAATGGCTCCTGCAGTTCTCATTACCCATTCTTCTTCCTTTAAAATATTTCAAATAAATTTGAAACCTCATTTCCTTCTGTGAATGACAATGCTTGATGATCTGCACCAAGCAATTTGTACTCTGTTTGTACAAATGTGTATCCATGTATGTAATCCTGTGTTTGAGGTTTTCAGAGGCAAAAATGGCTTTGGAGGCCTGAGTTAAAACTTATCCCAATTGATAAACTCATTTTGTTGACTGTGGAAGAGATGGAGACAATGGCTGATAAACAGGGTGCTGATTTTTACACATGATATTTATATGGATGGGCTTTGCCATCACTACTGTAGATATTGCCGAGATCCTGTAGACAGAGTCTTTTCTTGACCCAAATGCCATTCAATAGTAGGATTAATTAACCTCATCCAAATCTATATAAATGTCATAGTTGGTTAATTTGATTTGGTTGGAGCCGAGACATCGAAGATCGTGCTTAGGGAGTTTCACTCCTGCTTTGGTGGCTCTTAAAGACCATTTTAATTGCCTCGTCAATATTTATGGCTTACTCCTCAGAGATCCTTAATATTGTGTACTGGCTTCTTATTTAAAGGTCTGCTTCTTTATGTGAACTATATTCCCTCCTTCAACCTTAGATGATTTGGATTCCATGTTTTGTGCTGCTACTCCTGGATTACTGGATGTTATGTCATGCATCCTCCTATTCTCTCTTTTATTATATCTGGCTAACAGGTCTACCTGTGTCATGGCCATGTCTCTAAGTTTATCAAGGGAAGGTCTCATAGGGTCTTCTCTAGCTTTACCCTGTGTTAATTTCAGGCCCAGATGAATGTACGCAGCTCCATATTAACATGTTCAAGATGAATACTACACACATCTCACAAAAAATGACACACAGAAAGATATTGCATTAAGCTACATGGACTTATTACCATAGATGGAATAACCGGCGAGTAATTGCCAGTTGGTCGGTTACTCACTAGGAATTTCATCAGGTGAATCCTCACCACTCAAAACCACCAGCACTAGAAAAACCACAATTTTTTTTTTTTAACAGCGAGTACTATCCGGTTAGTCGCCGGTTACTAGACAGTATATAAATAAAATAAACATTTAAGTATACTTTAAGTTATATTTTATTTGTATACTTTCAGGATGTTTGAGAGTGGTTTCAGACCTCTAGGAGCTATAATGCAAATTCTAGGTTTTAGAGGATCCTATCATATTTCAGACTTAGTCAGATTTCAGGGTTTCAGACTTAGCCATATTTTAGGGTTTCAAATTTTCAAGGAGACATTGTAGGAGGAATAAAGGCTGCATGAAGGGATGTAGGTATGATAGAATAGTATGAGAACATCTCTTGCAAAGTGCCACAAGTCAACCCCACCCCATTCCCTGTGCATAGATTAAAACTAATACAATGATACTTATACAAGAATCTACAAGTACAAATTACAAGAATCTATATTTTTCTCTTCCCTGCTCTCTAGAAAACTAAGGGAGACTGAGAAAGTCTAGTAATCTATGCATAGGGAATGGGGTGGGATCGACTTGTGGCACTTTGCAAGAGATGTTCTCATACTATTCTATCATACCTACATCCCTTCATGCAGCCTTCATCCCTCCTATGATGTCTCCTTGAAATTTTGAAACACTGAAATATGGCTAAGTCTGAAACCCTGAAATCTAACTAAGTCTGAAATATGATAGGATCCTCCAAAACCTAGAATTTGCATTATAGCTCCTAGAGGTCCGAAACCACTCTCAAACACCCTGAAAGTACATAAATAAAATATAACTTAAAGTATAAGAAACTAGACATCCCTATCTAAATGTAAACTTATACTTATTTATATATTGACTGCTTCGGGCGAATTTCAATTATTTTTTGCCTCTGCCGGTTATTGCCGATTATTTGACCGAGCAGGTCGAATAACCACAGGTTACTCATTTTGGGCCCTTGGCAAGTACTCGCCCCAACCGGTTATGCCAACTATGCTTATTACAATTGGGTCTCAAGACCCTTACTTATATAACCTTGAATAAAACAAACCAATTAAGTTTAATCTTCAACAGAAACACTAAACATAGACTGTGAACCAAACTCATGCAACAACCTGCTAACCAATTGACTAAACAAAGTGTCCGTATTTGTCTTGTCCAACAACCCGACCAATTTTATCCCAAACTAACAATTAAAACTCTACGTGATCTTCTTGAATGGAAGTGACCCGAAATAGGGTGGCATACCCATCTACAATTATTATATTTTCAATTATTTAATTAACTAAACCTAAACTTTGAATTTCATTAACACCCTGTTGGGCTTCTATGCATAGGGTTACAGCATAGGGTGTCATACTAAAGTGGCCTGATTTCTTTACTTTTGAAATCAGAAGAGCAGTTTTCATTTAAAATAATAAATATCTATCCCAGTTATGTAACATCCTCTACTGACTCCATCTAAATAGGGAAAACACAAGACAGACTCTGTGTTCCTGTTGGTGCAGAAGAGTCCTGACAGCATGAATTCTAATTGTTGAATTTCCTTACATGGATTCCTTGTCCTTTACCCTTTACTACCTTACAATTCTGATTGCAAGGCATAGCCATGAAAACTTCTTTTACCATGATTGAATCAAGCAGACAGTAACGTTTTACTGTCATTACCCTTTACCATCATTTAATTTTTGAGTTTCCATGCATAGATTGCTTTTCCTTAAACCTTATTTACTCGGAATTCTGAAAACAAAACATAGCCATGAAATATTTTTTAACCTTTGAAGGAAGTTAGCGGACAATTCCCTTTACCTTTTACAATCATTAAGAATCTTCAACATCCATTTCGAAATCACTTGGCTCGAAAGTTGCAACTGGTGCTGTTGGTGACGGTCTGTATGTTGCATTGTTCTTTCATGTCTCGCATGCTTCTAGTAGGGCATGCATTTTTAATTTCCAAAAAAGACATGATAATAAAACCACACAACCTGTGCATCTTGAAACAGCTGCACTTGACTTTAAAAGATCAGGTTAGACCATTCATAGAACTAGTAATAATCCTGCAACTTCCATTTATCATTAGCATAGTCGGCATTTGGCTACTTAGTGGCAGTTTTCTACTTCTGTAGAGGCATATTCAACCAGTCTAAAGCTTTTCTTGGATTTTCTCACCTTATTTCCTCAGAATTCTGATTACAAAACATAGCCATGAAATATTTTTTAACCTTAGAAGGAATTTAGTGGACAATACCTTTTACCTTTTTACAATCATTAGAAATCTTCAACATCCATTTCGAAATAACTTGGCTCGAAAGTTGCAACTGGTGCTGTTGGCGACGGTCTGTATGTTGCATTGTGCAGTCATGTTTCAGATGCTTCTAGTAGGGCATGCCTTTTTATTTTCCAAAAAGACATGGCAATAAAACCGCACAACCTGTGCATCTTGAAACAGCTGCACTTGACTTAAAAAAATCAGGTTAGACCATTCACAGAACTAGTAGCAATCCTGCAACTTCCATTTATCATTAGCATAATCGTCATTTGGCTACTTAGTGGCAGTTTTCTACTGCTGTAGAGGCATATTCAACCAGTCTAAAGTTTTTCTTGGATTTGCTCTGCTACTCTGGGGTTCAAATTTTCAACCATTCCCATCCTCAATCTAATGGACAGACGACTGAGGTAGTCAATCCAAGCCTGGGCCATGCTCTTCATATTTATTATCGAAGTAAAAAACAATGGAATTTTGATCTCTATATTATTAAACACAACTATAATAGAGCAACACACCCATCTAACAGGCATTCTCCTTTCGAGGTCTGTTATGGCTATCATCCCCTTGTCTCTTACAAGATTCTAGTTGCTTTTTTAGCACCACCCACATATAATGAAATATGTGAATAAAAGAAGCAAGAGTGTGCACTTCCTTCGTTCAAACTCCAGCCAAAATTCATTCTACAGTTAGAAACATTCTGGTTCAAGTACAAGCCAAGTACAAATCCTTTCATGATCGACATTGAGTACCTCATAATTACACAATGACAATCAGGTGTGGGCTCTTTTTGAACAAGCAATGATTCCAGAGGAGGCAGCATCACACACTCAAACACAATCGCAAAAGCCATAGGCCCCAATGCATTTTGCTTGAGTCTACTGCCTCAGCGTGGCATACATGATGTGGTTAATGTAAATCACTTTTGAGTTGCAAGAGTTGTCACATCTCAAAGAGGAGGTACCAATCACTCATATTATGGATACCTTCCAGAGTTTTGGAATCCTTTGATCAAGGACGCATTGCTTGATATCCAAAATCAAGACTTCTTGACATAAGAAAACTACCCCTTTGTTGGACAATAAAGGAAATATTCCTCATAGGCAAAGTGGCTATCGCAATCCAACTTTTAGCAACACATTTCCTGTCTATAACAAAAACTTGAGAACAATTTCATCTCAAACGGGAACAAGGTCTGGTCATGTGTGATTCATGCTCTTCAAGGTATGGTAAATTCTACTTAGCCAGTATGGATAAAGCAAAGTTGATTGCAGCCACAAATAAGGGAACCTAGCACCAAAGAGTTGCTGCAGTGAACTTCAAATGGCACCTATCAAGGATTTCCCAACAATTTTTTTTAAGCCCGTATTCCAGTCCTTGCCTTCAGAATTGAGTAGAATTGTTTATGTATCATGATCCTCATATTGCATGGCTAGGATGTATTATGAGCTAACCATATGGATGGAAGGGTCTGGTTTCAATTATAGTTACAACCACTCTTACCCAGCCTTTAAATTATCCTATCGTTACCTTCTCTGATGTAAGAAACACCTTTTTATTTCTTGAAGAAGACGGATCTTACGGGCTTCCTACATTCACTCCCCAAAACTCTTTTGGCGTACCATCCTCCCACGACATCCTCCCCTCCCCACTAAGCTTAATCCCACATCCATGATTTCCCATATCTCCACGCTTTATGATATTCCTGGCCAAACGCAAACCCATGTTACCTCTCCACCATCTTCTTCTCACTTTTTCACATACAAGAATGTTAGAGAGGCGGTGAAGGTGATGAATAGTAGCAAGGCAGCCAATGAAAAAGGTTTCCAAGCCGAGTTCTTCAAACATGGGTTTAGAGCTTTTGGAAGCTATTTGGTTGAACTTTTCAACCACGTGGTTTGTTTGGGTTTCCCACCCTCTTGGTCACATCACATTATTCACTCGATACACAAGTTAGGCACCTGTTCAGATCCTAATAATTACAGGACGATCATGGTTGGACACACATTCTCTAAATTGTATGCTACTGTATTACACATGCCTTTCGAGAGAGCTAGAGTAGAGGCACCTCAAAGCTAGGGGACAGGGAAGGTTTAGACTAGCACATCAGACCATTGATCATATTTTCACACTCCGGGGCATTATTGAGGAGGCACATCATCGCTCATCCAAAGTCTATTATTGTTTTGTAGAATTTAGGAAAGCATTTGATTCTGTCTCGAGAGAGGCACTTTTCTAGAGACTTAGGAATATTGGCATTTCTGAGATGCTCTTGGCAGCCATTATGAGATTATATGAGAATGTTCTTGGTCGTCTCCGCACGGTCCATGGGATTTCAGACTTTATTAGGAGTACCATTGGGGTCAAACAAGGATGCATTTTGTCTCCAACCTTATTTGGGATATACATTGATGAGTTAGAGACCTTCATGAACATATTCAGGGTAGAGATGTGTGTCTTCTTCACCAGGTTCTGATTTCTATCCTCTTGTTTGCAGACGATGTGGTTCTCCTAGTATCTTCCCCTAAGGGTTTACAGCAGCAGTTGGATGCTTTGGCCCTCTTTTGCGATCGCCGATAGCTGATCGTTAATTTGGGGAAAACCAAGGTCATGGTATTTAATGGCTTGAAGACTTCCCACCTCCATTTCTTTTTCAAAGGAAAGGATGTTGAGATTACCACTTCCTATACTTATTTGGGAGTGCAATTTTCTGGTCCACGTTTCAGTTTGAGGTAGGCACTCTAGCCTAGAATAAACAAAGGTTATGGTTCTTTAGCTCTCGTTGAACGACAATGTTTTCGGCATCACTTTCAGGGTATCTCTTCCAAGATGTCACTCATGGATACACTTATCAAACCCACAGTTCTCTATGGATCAGTAGTTTGGGGGCCCTCTCTACATAAGGGTGATTGGGATGCTGTTGAGAGGGTCCAGACACTTCTCCTTCGTCACATGATCAGATGTAAACAGACAGTTCCCCAACACATTATCCTTGCAGAGTTTGGAGCCCGACCCTTTTGACTGGAGACTATATTTGATCTGATCACTTTCATACATCACATACAGAGGTTTGTTGATTCCACGAGTGGACTAACTGATACCCATACCTAGCATATTGTTCTTCAGAGAATCTTGCTCTCTCAGCTCCTTTGACCCATGGACGTTGTTGGTATACAGGTGTCTCTGATCTATTGGAGTTTGTGAGAATCAGGATGGACCGACTTCCTCCATTTATGTACTCCTTGAATGCACTAGCGCATCTTCTACCCACTAGACAAGAGTTGAACCAGATTATTAGGGATGATATTTATAGACAGTTTATCCATACTACTTGGGTAAACCCCCTGGGGGGTTAAACTCTAAGATGGCATTTTATGCAGAGCACTTCTTGGAGTTGAGCGATGGGCTTATCATTCGTCCACAATATACATTCCGCCATTGGATGCACTCCATTTGCATCCCACTAGGACAGTTTCGAATGGGGTCTCACAAGCTTAGGATTGAAAGATCACCTGATAGATCGTGCAAACAAGATTTGTCAGTTATGCAGCATCCAAGAGACGAAGTCCGAGGAACACTTCATCTTTCGTTGTCCCATTTACTATGAGATCAGAGGGAGGTTTTACTGCCTATTTAGGAGGACACAAACTCTTTCTGACTTCTTCAGATATGAGGACCAGAGATGTCTGGCTTTATATATTCAGGAAGCTCTTAAGCTTCGTGATCATTTTATTCAGAGACCCACTAGACCAGTCTCCGCTCCACAGATTACTTCTTTTTTCATGGTGCTACCTTCGAGGAGAGGCACTAAGCGACAAATTGACATTAGTATAGCCCCACATCCCAGATCAGTGAGGCCTAGGGCCACTATTCACAATCCCCTGAGTTTTCATCAACATATCCACTTCAAACCCAGCATCAAGCGGCAGACTAGATCCCCCAGACCTTCACAGAGGATTTTTCCTTCTAGACAAAGGATTGGAGGACAGTCCAAGCATCATACCTCCCCTTCTTCGGATCAGAGTCCTATTCGAAGCTTCTTCTCGTCGACCTTGGATGCTAGGAGAGTTGAATCGAACTCTTGATGGATTCCCACCTAGTTCTTCTTTCTTAGGGATCATCCTCGTGCTCCCGAGGTTTACAGATTCTTGGAGATTGCTCATTTCTTCCGCTCCCTTCTTTGGACCTAAGCATGGTTGGGTCCTTTGGTGGTTTGGCTCTGAGCGTGATCACTTTGCTCCTATTTTATACTATTTCTTTCAGCATTGTTTTTCTTGTTTTCGGAGACCTTTTTGGTTTCCCGCTTTTCTCTGACACATTTCTGTAATCTGCAGTCCCTTTGACCTACTTTTGTGGTCACTAGTTGGACATTAATATATTTATCTTATCTTATCTCCTCGACTGGCTGACCATTCTCAAGTTCAAGTCAGGTTTCTTGATAAAGAAGAGAGTTAACTATTTACCAAATTTTAGACTAATTATTAAATTGACATCATATCTAATTACAAACTCTCGTAATTAGTATAAGTGGTTTGAGTTGACATTTAGTCAACTCTTTGTCCAGTTAATGGCAAATGTCAATTTCACTCATTCTTTGGCTTGGGTTATTGATTTCTATGTATGTATGCAGGGACAAATGGTCCATAACAGTGGCATCAGAATTCAGTGATTCCTTCCCAGCCAGCATGCAAACATGCTTTAGTTATGAGGAATTTTTTATACGAGTAAGACTATATTGTTATATTGTATGAAAAATCCCTCACTCTCCCAAATTTGGGATATTGATATCTACATAACAAAAATACTGCCACGACTAACAATTGCATACAAAAATTGCCTTGAACCTAAAACTATAGGGCAGTTTCTTTCAACGACTCCTACAAACTTTTAACAAAAGTAAATGTATGTAAACATGCATAAATTTGTCTCTTGCTCGTGTGTTACAGCGTGGTTGTGAGCGTAAATGAAGTCTCCATTCCAAATTCATGTAAAATATGAATATCACAAGGAAAACAATTAAAATCAGCCCAATTTTATATGAACTTAGAATCTCATTAAAATACTAGGCAATCAAACTTTCCAAACAAAACAAAAAAACCTTTCATAAGATACCTTATGAAGAGAATCTTGTTTCAACCCGTGCCTGATTAAACAGACAAAAATTAAAGTTGTCTCATAGTACAAAGAGCTTATATTGAAACTGCCCAAGTAAATCTTAGCATTCAATCAATTCATCCTAAGTTACCAGGGAACGGGTACGGGTACAGAGAACCCCAGATATGAAATGGTGTGATAACATTTGTGTAAAAAATATTAAAAAACTAATAAATATATAAATATAAACAAAAATAAACATAGCATCCATGTGTTGTATATAAAAGGACCAAAATCACACAAACAAAAACAAAAAATAATCACAATATCCATAGGTTTATAAAGTATGATTTATATGTTCAAAATATATCATGCTATCATAGTTAAGAACTAGTCAAACTAGTTATCATATTGTTCTCTATGAGAGATTGCTCCGTAAACAACTTGAAAGTTCAAACTTGCAGACTGCATTTCTCTCCTTGTTTACCAACAATTTCTAGACCAATACCACATAAGCATGTCATAATCCCTACAAAGACCAAGGCTAAGACAACTTCTGAACTGCTGGAGAATCAAGGCTAATTGAAGTCTGGGATAGAATCCCTCTTGGGAAACAAATATCCTTGGCATGGTCTAGGGAAAGAAGGATGACCATGGTTCTTCTCCTCCTTCCAGAGCAATAGCTTGTTTGTAAAGTTGTTTTCCACTCTATTTTTGTCTGCCCAATGAGCTACCCTGTTACATAGTTATGTTCAAAAGAGAGAATTTTAAGTGTTACTTTTGTTTCATCCCCTAATGAAGTTTGATCTGCCCAGTGAACATGAGATGGAACATCATGCCACCTAGGTTTTTATTGTAACACTGAAAATTCCAAGTAGAGAGACAGATAATTCCACAATTAAAACATAATATGACAATAGAAATCCTAGGATTAAAACATCTTCACACTCTACAAACTAAACGGAACTTTTATGGGCAAACAGATGCTAATATGAACAAGTAACCATAATGAAAGAGAAGAAAATTGATGGAATATTATAAATAATTAACATGGAATAAAGCGAAAAATATAGTGACAGCTTTGGAGGAACCTAGATTCTAAATGTAATTTTTCCATGATATCTCTATCTAAGCTGTTAGGACCTACAAAATATTTTGTCAGCAGAGTAAAAAACAATGAGCCACTTAACAGTTAACATGTTCTCCGAACTGCTAAACTAGTTACGCTTCATCAACATGTCAGCCATAACATAGAAAGAGCCGGACATACTTGTACTGCACTATGTTTGCTGCATTGTAAACAAATAAAGGAGAACAGTTAATCTCTTGCTAACATGACCATGTGGTGGTTCAACAATAATATACGTGCAATGAAATCCACAATTCTGGATATGGCTATCAAATGGAAATAAAATGTATGGCTAAATCATGTCTTCTTGCTCTGAAATGTATATTTAATCAAGCAAATATGTCAAGTATCTTCTAAAAATCATCTGCACCACTAATCTATATATTTTCCTGAACATTTTTAAACAACCAGGATTAAACAGACAAAAAAAAAAATCCCTAGTACAAAATGAGATAAGGTTACAAATTTTACATATTCCGATGTGCAAGGCGGAGAAGGGGTGATGTTTTCCTGTGTTCCATAAGCTTTCCAATCAACTCGATAGCCATTACAGAGTTGGTTCTCCGTAAACTTTGTCTATGTATGTGCCTTTTTTCATTCAAGTCTTCTTCAAAATCCATTTGCATATCAATTTCTCTTGTATTCACAGTCAATATCCGCTGTTTCTCTGACCAAACCACCGGTATGCCCCAATCTTCAGCTGATGCATTAAGCAGATTGCATACAACTGTAAATACAAATAGCACTACAGTCTGGCCAAGTTCAGTCAGTGGAGTGCCAAAAACTTGGGAAAGTTGAAGACCATCATCCACAGCCTTTATAGTCCTAAGAACAACCATCACATTGTCTCAATTGCATTTTTAAACATTGTAAAAGAGAGAGCGATTCAAAAAACATCATCATTCACAACTATTAAGATAATGCATGCCTACATGCCAAATCACACATCAAACACAGTAGAAAGTAAGAGAGTAAAAACAACACATAACAAAAGAACACGTAACTATTCAAGGTACAATATGCTTTCCAGTTAATTGTGATCTTGTAGCAATCTTACAAAGCATGGGAGGGATGTGGAAAAGAAAAAACCTCTAAAACAGACGGATTTTCCAACAGGAAGGTAGAGATCTTTTTTGTTTGGGAACAGATAAAAGCCAATTTAGCTGAAACCATAAAATGCAAGATACACCTTCCTAAGAATCTCTCAAAGCAATGGAATAATCTTTTCAAAGCTTTATCTTTAACCCTTTCTAGTTCTGCTTTGATGGATTCTAAGTCTATCAAGAAAAATCAGTCTAGTAAGAAGTGGTTAGCTCCCCCGATTAGTGTAGGAAAGTTGAACACTGATGGTGCTTCAAAAAGTAATCCAGGCATGGCTTAGTATGGGTGGCGTAGGAAGATGTTCAGATGCTTCTGTGACTTTTCTCTTTTCAGAAAAATTGGGTTATGCAACGAACAAAATAGCTGAGATTAGAGCAGTTTTTAGAGGTATGCACGAAGCAGTGAAAGTGGGATGGTCAAGGATTCAGGTTGAATCTGACTCTCTTCTGATCATTAATCTTTTGTCTAATAACTCTTCTTATAAGAGTAAGAATTGGCAAATTGTTAAAGAACAAGAAAAGATTCAGAAGCGGAAGGAATACCTTCATCAAATTAGCTTCCATCATGTTCCTCAAGGGCTTAACAGAGCTGCGGATGCGCTAGCTAATTGGGCTCTGGATAATGACAACCTCCTTTGCTATGGGTCTCCGCCGCTATGGTGGCCGACTAAGCTTCAAGAAGATCTTAGACAGATTATGGATCTTGATCTAAGTTGATGATGATTGTTGGTATTAATTTTCTTGGTTCATTTGCCCAGGATTGGGCTAACAGTTACAATGCTTGGCATAGTCTCATTGATGGAATTTATCCTTGACCTTTGGCTTCTTTTGCATGAGCCTTTAGTAATCAGTCTTGTTGGCTTCTTGGCCACTACATACACAGCCCGGTGACTGGTTTTCTTTTGGCTAGGCATGTTCTTTGAGCATTGGGGGCAGGCCAAGGGCGAGCCCTGGGCGATTTTGGCGGAATAGATACCCCTGCATCTTTGGGTCTTTACCCAAAGTGGCATCTTCTTTGAGAAGTCTTTCACCACCAAAAAAAAATGATAATAATATTTATGAGAAAAGGTACAAGACAAAATCAGAGACAAAAGGCACATATGAACATAGCAAAGACAAAAAAGCATCGGCAATCATGTTCTACAGATATTTAGGAAAGAAGCAAAATACAACAGAAAAATTGACTTGTCTGAAAAAAGTTGTTCCTTTGTGTAGAGAACTTGAAGGTTAATCACATCCTTTCATATGCCATTATCTTGTCCGATATACAAATTTTTCAATTGCAACGATAACTTCCAATTTGTCATGGATGTGTTCTTATATGCATAATACTGGAACATTGAAATTATGCAAATAAAATTCAGGAGTGGAATGAGATACAGGTTATTGAGAAGATAATCAAGATTCAAAGCTATAGGAGAAGAAACAATTCAATAACAGTGGTAGTCATCGTACTGAATTCTAATGTATTAAAGAAAAATTGGGAATTGACAGACATTGCATGCAATGATAAAATATATACTAATTTAGTAATTATTCAGAGAGATTTTAAAAACTAGATTGATTTTTTTGCTAACCCAATTCATCTATGATTTGTCACAAAGGTCAGCTGAGGGAAAATAGTTGTAGAAAACCACTGGGATTCAGTGTATATCACATTCAGTTTTAATATTTATTCTTGAGTTTCATTTTTAAATTACAACGACATACTTGGGATCAATCATATTCAAGATCAACTGCAATGCTGATCCTTAGAAAAAGACCTTTAAAGAAGCAGAACTTGATTTTGAGATAAATGTTGTACTATGACAAACTCTCCAGAGTTATCAACCATTGTGTCTCTAACCTGCAGCAGACAACCACCTAGAGAACACAATGCTCAGTGCAGGTTAGCAGTCCTAATGCAAAGACAGCGACCCAGTTTGCGAATCTACAAACATGATCAAAGAGAGAGAAAATTAAACTTAAGCCTAAATACCCTAGTTCTTGCACATTGATTCATGCAGTTGCCGTTTCATCAATTACCTTAACCATGTTGACAACCTCACAACAGCCGCTGGTGCCATGGCTTATGTTCAAATAAGAGCATGGAAGTGCACATGACTTATATTGGGTAAGTACAGGCATGTCTTGTAAAAATATGGATTCTTAGTGACAAATTACTGGCATGTGTTTGAACAGCTCTTCTCTACTTCCGACTCCTACACACCACATTCAACCCAAAGATTTGTAAAACTAGCATGCAATCCCTGCCTACCAACACAGCCTGCCCAAAGGAAGAGTCTGCAACCTCCTCACCATCCCCCCACACCTCTTTCAAAGCAGCTATCTCCGAAGATCAGTCAATCCCCTCATGGGATAATCTGCTAAACTACATGCATCTCCATGCCCAATGTACTATGGTTAAATCCACTTTCCCTGCAAAGAAAGAAAACAGTCATTATCTCAAGAAGGATTCACCACTACAGATTCAATTCCACCTGAAAGAGGTTGAGAACTGCTTATGGCTCAGCTCCTCAAGGAAAAATCTTTGATTAGTTGGTTCAAAGGAGCCTACCCTGGACCCTATTGTTCTCATAATTTTACCTGGTCAAATTTTCCCAATTTTGGTACCAACACTAAGCATTCGCTTCTAAGTCCAAGTTTGCCAAAGAAAATAGGTTTTTCCAGAGTCATTTTCTCAGAATTGGAGAATGCACTTTCCGCGCCCAGAACGTTGGGCCAGCCTAACCATCCGGGCGTGCCGAATGCAAAAGCGCGTCCAAAGCTAGCACCTAAGCACAACTTCACACCAGGCATGCCCCCGCAGCCAGGTCGTCACGACCTCACATGAAGCCGTAACCTGTTGGGACTTAACCATGGCTTTGCGTCCGACACAAGTCGGGTTGGCCTAGTCTTGGAGACGCATCAAGGACGCGCAAGTGGCGAGTGTCAATGGCCCAAGCACATCAAGTACCCCAAACTTCTCTATAAATACATGACCATGTACTTAGTCAACACAAAAACTCTATCAAGACACACGATCTCCTTCATTGTACCAGCGTGACCCAAAAATTCCACCTTTCCATCATTTTCAACTGAGGAAGCAAAAATCAAACGAAGTATAGTCAAAATATTCATTTCCATAAGCACTCCACATCCGTACCACTTTCAAGGGATTTGGAGCCCGTTTCAAGCGAATTTCCAGTTGAGGGAAGATAGGCGTGCCCTAGGTACACCAGAGTTCCGTCCAACTCCTATAGCCTCCTAGAGAAGAGTTAAAGGGTGAAGTATGCTTTTTCATGACCACCGTGGCCAACTCTCCACAACCACATAAGGATTTTTTGCCATCGGATCCATGTAGAAATCTCTGAGATCTTGCTGAAGCAGCCTTCCACACTACCAAAGAAGCCAAAATGAAGTTCAAGTACATGGGTTATGAGCCCATGTCTGTCTTGGAGACCAATATACTAGAGATCGCCAATTTACAAATTGGGCATGTGGATTTGGAGGAGTTTCGAAGTAGTATTAATGTCAAATCTCCTACTATTGTGGTTGCACTCCTGTCAATGAGCAGCCTACCAAAAGCCACTTGGTTTCCTACCTTAGCGCAATGTTTAGATTTGATGCTCGCATGTGCACAACACTACAATTCGGATAGCACGGAAATTTGGTTTATCGGTGGTGCATTGATGGCTAAGCTTGACAACAATTCCATGAACATGAATCTCACGATACCTCAAAAGGATATCTATGGAAAGATGAGCATAAAAATTGGACAAGCCTATTGGGGCAAGAAACCAAACAAGCATCTCACGAACATCAACAATGAGTGGTTGAAGCATAAGAGAAGAGACCTGTCAAAACTCCCTAAGAGATTCTAGAGGTCAAATTTCAAGGAATATCTATTAGATATGGTCACCCTTCTCAATAGGGTGGTAGGGAATAGCACCACAATGGAGTTCCACCCCTAGATGTTCTTGGCTATGAGCATCATTTGTAGCGGCAAACAGTCCATCGACTGAGAAAGTGTAAGACCCCATTTTGCATAGAGCTCATTTATGACATTCGGTGATTATGAGATTTTTGGCTACCCTAATTTGGAGTCAGGAGTTGTGTTGTTAGTCACAACCAACTGAGACGTGCACGGATTTTATTGGAGACTTATCATGTGTTGGGAACCATGAGAAAGACCTATTATCAATCATATTTTGATTACTTATGAGAGTATAATGCTTACATTTCCTTTATATGATGTTGCAATTATGAATCTGATTATGTCTATGAGATATACTGACTTAGATAATGTTGGATCATTGCTCATAAACGTGTATATTGGCAATTGCATATGTATAAGGTTAAATGAATCTATATATGTGAATACTTGTATTCCTTGGTATTGTTGGCTTTGAATAATTGATTGAGTGCCTTGTTTGATTAAATTCAGTAGCTTCGACTATTAGGTTAGACGAATTTGATGTGTGCATCGAGCGTGCGGGAACAAAGAAGGGCCAATGAAGGAAAGGGACTATGCCAAGCATGGTTATATCACTAAACAACCTTACCTTAAACCCTTATTAAACCTATCTTAATTAGTCGATTGTCTATGATACCATGGTCACCTCTAACTGACTTAGCATGCTATTTAGGCGGCTAGCTTTTAAGTTTGATTGGTGAAACTAGTTGTCTCCTTGCCTTAAGATCTTGCAACCAACATCTAGAATGTCTAGTGGCCGACAGTAGATCTTCCATGGATTGCCTAAGTTGAGAATCAAGTGGGAAGAGGTGAGGGAGTCTAAGAAGCAACCGGGGGAACCTGCAGAGTTGCCATGTGCCGTAATGAGGCATGAGCTAGCAGGCAAAGGGTGGTTGGTTGAGTCAAGGATGTCTATATATAGAAGTCGAACACTTTATGTGGCGACTTTTTTTGGCCATTCTAAAAAAAAGATAGACTAAGTAGAGGAGTGAAAATGAGGAGGAAAGCAACAAGTAGGAAGAGCTGGTTAGGAGAGTCAAGTCTTAGACAACTGAAGGATAGCACTCCGAAGGTCTTGAAGCACTTGGGTGGGCTTTCTATTAACTTGTTTTACAACTTATTCTTTTGAATGAAAATAGTTTTGTTTTTTGTTTGATTCAAGGAGAATAAGATCACTTGGTTTATTCTGCCTTTCTTATTGGCTTACCATGGTTGTGCGTTGGCCACCATGTAGTTCTTTGCTTAGTCAAGGGCCTTGGAGAGGTTGTGTTCCTCCTTACTTGAATGTTTCAGCTTCTTGCTTGAGTGTATAATGTTGTTGTGACATAATGTGGTGGTTGTCTGTGAGCAGTATCTGCATGGTGGCAGAATGTCAAGCCTCCTAATGTGGTGGTTGTCTATGCTAGGCATGGTGGTAGAATGCTTGACCCTCCCATGAACATCATGGTGGTAGATTGTTAAGCCCTCTCGTGTTGAGGCACGGTGGTAGATTGCTTGACCCTCCCATGACTATTGGATGAAAGCATTTGAGTAAGGTAACCTCTTGCTATCCAATCAAATGATGGGCCTTGTTTATGTTGTGAAAGCTTGCCTGTTCATTTTCTATAATTATAGATGCTTAGCTTCATTTTAATGTTCATTGAATGTTTGTTGAAATTGTATTTGGAACTGAATGTCTCCTTAGGTAACAATCGGGAATCGAGCTATAGTTGGGTGCATGGTCATTCCCTTGAGCATAGTACCCTTACTTAGATATCCACCTATGCCTTTGCCAAGTGATGTAAACATGCTCGGAGCTGGGAGTCTCGAGCTGAGGGGTGTCTAGAGCAGTAGCTTGATGATGACAAAAGGTTGGGCGGTGAACCTTTCTTTAGATGGCTTGCAGTTGCTTGGAGCGAGCGAGGACCATTGTTGAAGAATGATGGTTCTTCTATTATTAAATCAAGGCTAAAGTTGTGCCTCATGCTTATGTATAAGATGAACGACATCTTTTGTATTGATTTATGTTAATAGCAACCAACCTGCTTGTATTATTCTTATAAAAGATAGTCTTCTATAT
The DNA here is from genome assembly GCA_037957365.1 of Torreya grandis. Taxonomy (NCBI): domain Eukaryota; kingdom Viridiplantae; phylum Streptophyta; class Pinopsida; order Cupressales; family Taxaceae; genus Torreya; species Torreya grandis. The sequence continues at coordinate 1,488,901 of JARHVA010003390.1, forward strand.
AATGACCTAGCTATGGGTAAAGACTTATGTTATATTTTTGTTGAACCTCCTTGATAAACTGAGATGTAATTGAATGATATATATTTTGTATGTAGATCCTTGGGAAGGATTCGTTATGTAAAGAAAGGTTCCTTAGCCTGTTTGGCCCTTTAATACATATTGACAGTTTGATTCTCTTGCTTAAATCTTTGCTATGAGAAGCTTATCTGACAAGTGTTGTCCCTCTTTATGATGTGATCTAATGAATCAAACTTATCTAAATATGAGTGGAACTCAAATAAATAGCTATGATATTGTCATTGGAAATAACAATATAACTTGTAGGAATAAACTGAATATTGATGTTATTCTGGTTTGAGATTATGTCTTGTGGAAAAGTTCCCTGATACTTAGTAGATGAAAGAGTAAACTGTTGTAAACCTTCCCTTTTTCAAGACCATTCCATCTATGTCTGGTTCTACCTTTGCTGAATCTATCATGATCATGTCCTCACCTATGGGAAATGATGGGCAGCAAGACCCTGAAATTGAACATTGGTTGACTCAATATGGGGAACCAGTTAGTACAGATTTGGACATTCCAGAGATTCCATTGGGCCCACCTCCACCAGATCATATGCCAGCCGTTCAGGCTCCTTTGATTGCTTGGGAAGTAGGACCATCCGAGTTAGAACCTCCAGAGCCTATTGATTATGAGGTAGTAAACTTAGTCTTTCTGAACCCCAATCCGACTAGCCCCTATGAGGGCTTGTGTCAATTTTTGTGGGCTATGGGACCCATGCTGCAAACACTTCAGACCATACATGATGTGGTGGGGCAGTTGTATGTGAATGGCAGGCCATCTCAGATCCAAATGATCTTGGATGCAGTGGGTCGAATGGAGAGATTCATACATGAAGTTTGTCATCTCGAATTCACCAAGATCTAGATTAATCAAAATTGACCTGTGGTAAATACTCTTCAGATGCATGCACAATGGTTACCTCCGAGAGCTCCATATTCAGTCACTTCTCCAATGCAAATTATCTTAGAGTCCCTCATTACTATAGAGAATGCCTTCTGGTATCAGTACTTGTTATTCCAGTCGGGTACATACCAACAAAGGCAACTGAAGGCTATTGGGACAAATCTACTTCTCAGTTAGAGGAGATTCAGAGGCAATTGGATGATCAGCAGGGCCAGTTTTAGAAGCAGCGAAGCCAACAAACTCAGCTTACTCAGGTACAAATAGACAGGGTTCCCAAAGTTGAACAACAGTGTGCTCAAGGGTAGGTTAAGTTTTAGGAAGTAGTGCACATGGTCAAACATTCACAGGAGTAAGAACTGATTGCCATCAAGCAATTGCAGCACTGTACAAGGGAAGTATATGCTCTTCGTGCAGAACTCCAGCACCTGAAGTTAGGATACGCAGCTTCTTCAAGGTCTCCTCCAGCTGGCTCTTCTTTCAGCTCAAGGACATCTTCTTTCCCTAATCCTGTTTCTTCTTCCTGAGCTTAATGTTTTTCTCTATTTTTAATCGGAAGGGACTCCAACCTATCTAAAAGGGGGGATAATGTAGTCCATTAAAATATCATTTATGAATAACTATTGCTGGCGTGTTTTATTACGTACCTTGTCGACATTTGGGTATTTAGTAGAAAGTATTGGTTACTCAATTGTGATGGTTGCATTAACTGCCAACTGCTTGGTCTTGTCTTGTTAAGAAGCATAGTGAACATTGAGGAAAGGGCGCTTGTATCAGGTCCTCACTGAACGAATAAATTGTACTAAGATTTATGACTACTGAATAATAAGCTACTACTTCGTGGACATTCCTAAATGGTATGTTCTGTTATTGTTGTTCTTTGTTTGTTCTAGTCTAGTATCTCAGTAGACTTTATCTATACTGCATTCACCTCCCACACCTTATGTGAAGGATAGATCAACTTTATTGAATGATAATACAATTAATATCAATATTGGAACTAGAGAAACATAAAAGAACTTGAAGTTGGGTGCCTCTCTGATTCCTGAAGAACAAAAGGTGCATACAAAATTGTTAATAGAATATCAAGACATTTTTGCAAGGTCTTATATTGATATACCTAGTGTCTACTTCTATTGCAATACATAAACTACCTGTAAATTCTCGATGCCAAACATGTAAAGCAAAAAATAGGAAAGATACATCCTAAAGTGACTTTGCTAGTTGAGGAAGAAATCCAAAAATTGTTTGATGCTAGTTCTATTAGACCTATTGATTATTCCGAGTGGATTTCTAGCATTGTGCTAGTTGCCAAACAACTAGAGGCATTTGCATATGTACGGATTTTTGGGACACAAGCAAGGCATGTCCGAAATATGAGTTTCCATTGCCTAATATTGAAATGATTGTCGATTCTACTATTGGGCATGAGATGCTCTCCTTTATGAATAGATATTCCAGTTGCAATCAAATTAAGATTAATCATAGTGATCAATATTAAATTGTTTTTACAACATTTGGGGTACATTTTTATCTGTGGTTATGCCTTTAGGACTTAAGAATACATGAACTACTTATCAAAGGGGTATGACACATTTTATGACTATATGCATGACATCTTAGAGGATTATGTCAATAATATCTTGGGGAAGTCAAGAAAAAGAGAAAAATCTTGTGCATGGCTTGATGAAAATATTTGAAAGACTAAGACGATACAAAGTGCAATTAAATCCCAAGAATTGTGTTTTTGGTGTAACTTTTAGTAAATTATTGGGTTTCATTAACTCTAGACGAGGCATAAAAGTTGAACCAAAGAAAATACAAGCTATTATTGAGATGCCCCCTCCTAAGAATCTTTAGAAACTGAGAAGTTTACAAGGAAAAATTCAATCTATTTGAAGATTTATTTCTAAACTTTCTAATATAACCCAACCTTTTGCTAGATTTCAAAAAAATATATATCAAATTTGAATGGGATGATATCAAAAGTCTTTCAATGCAATTAAAAAATATATATTCAATCTTCCTGTCATGATGCAACTTACCTCGGATAGACTATTATTAATCTATATTTCTGCCACAAATCGTGCTTCGGGGAATTTTCTTGCACAAAATAACAATGATAAGAAGGAAAGAACAATTATTAAATCGCAAGAACTTTAGTGGATTATGAAAAAAGCTACAACTCAATGGAAAAATTATGCGGGGTTATTGTGTTTTCGACTCAAACTTAGATATCATATGATTAACAATGAAACACATGATTGCTAAAGTTGATCTTTTGAAATAAATGACGTCTAAGCAATAACTATCAAGGAGAATAGCCAAGTGGATCATGTTGTAAATGGAATTTGGTCTCAGGTTTGTATCACAAAAATCGGTCAAAGGACAAGTTATTGTGGATCAGTTAGTCGAGCTCCCTTATTAGATCACATCCCTTTAGATAATACTTTTCCTGACGAGTTTGTAATAAATATTGATGAGAATAAGACATGGACTATATATTTTGATGGTCCTAAATGTGATTCAGATGCGGGAGCCAACACTATTTATCACTCCCTAAGGAGAGACTATGCCACTACCATATAGATTGGGTTTTTCATGTACTAATAACATTGTAGAATATGAGGCACTTATCCTAGGACTCTACCACACGTGTATAAAAAGTGAATTCTATTAAAGTCTAAGATGATTTTCAACTAGCGGTTAATCAAGTAATGAGTCCACATCAACCCAAAGAAAATAAGCTTATTCCATATAGAAATTTGGTACAGAGTTTGATTGCCCAATTTGATGAGTTTTTGGGATTGATAACATTCCTAGAAAGAATAATCGACATGCGGATGCTATGGCCAATGTTGCTTCTTTAGTTCCTATTGATATTAATGATGATCATGTTATATTGACTATCAAGAGATTAGCTCAACCTAACATTGAGCTAGAAAATTTTGAATCTTTCGATCTGTTGACACTAGAAAGTGGTACGGAAAATGCAGAATGGTATGTAGATTTGTTCGATTATTTATCAGAAGAAATAATTCCTCCATATTTTCCAAGAATAGATAGAAAGAAGTTACGAAGAGATGCCTTCAAATATGTCATTATTGGAAGTGTACTTTTTATAAGATCCTTTGATAGGCAATTACTTAGATGCCTTCAATATGAAGAATTTAGAATTGCATTACAAAAGGTTCATAATAGTGAATGTAGAGGACAGGGCATAAGTTGCTTCCAATGGATTATTATTAGAGCACAATGGAACGTGATTCTCATGAATATGCTAAGATATGTGAAAAATTCCAAAGACGGTAATTTTACACATTCTCCATCTCAAGAGTTACAACCTATAGTGTCACCATGGACATTCTCCATAGGGGATTTGATTTAGTTGGCAAGATCAAACCTCCATCTTCAAAAGGTCACAAGTTCATTATCACAACAATGGAATACTTTACATAATGGGTAGAAGCAGTGCCATTAGAAACTACCACAGGACACATGATTTTAAAAGTTGCCTTGTCTCCAATTACTACTACTAATGATGCATATTTCAAGAATAAGATGGTCAAAAATTGTGATAAATACAAGACCAAGTATCCATTGTCTACTCCTTACTACCCACAGGGAAATGGCCAAGTTAAAGCTTCTAATAAAACCTGTCAATATTTCATCAAAAATAATGAACAAACATGTATAGATTGGCAAAATCAGATACATCTAGCTTTATGGGCATTTAGAACAAGTGTTTGAATATCTATAGGGGCAACTCTTCATTCATTAATCTATGGGACAAAAACAATATTTCCCCTTGAGCTTGAGATTCCATCTTTGAAAGTGTTACTTAAAGAAATTATTGATAACCATGGCTACAGAGAAAGGAGATTACATCAATTACAAATGTTAAATAAAAAAAACTACGCTATTGAGCACTTGCAAGTTTATCAAAATTGCCTTAAGAAGGCCTACAACAAGAAGATTAAATCGAGATAATACTGTTGAAAAACAATCTGAACAAAATCAACACAAACAAAGAACAGAAAAGAAAATTCAATCTAAATTGATTTGGCCCAATTGCAATCACAAAATAACTTGGAATCAAAGGCATACTGCCTTGCTACATTAGAAAGAGAACCATCCAAGAACCCAATTAATATTATGCACTTGCGATGATTTTGTATTTAAGTCTCATCTCTTATCATGTTACTATATGCTTGTGCATCTTTATGATTGTCCTTTTAATGTATGACTAGTCACTTATTCGCTTCATATTTCTTTAGTTGTTTGAATGTTTTAGCTTTTTGTTTGCCTCTAGGTTTTTTTAAAATTCTCGGTCATTTGTCAGTTTTTTTTAATTTGTTGTTCTTGGCAATTTATTGCTTCTGTCTCAGTATTTGTTTCATGATTGTTTTTCCTTTTACATATGAGTCCTTGCGCTTTAAAGTTCCTCTTAGTTGATCTTTGTTTGGTTGTGTGTCAGCACCTGTCAAAGTGTGTTTATTTGCCATGATTCCTATAATGCACACAAGTACTCATTCTTTTGTTTTAAACTGCTATATCTTACTGATACTGTCATACATATATCTTATGCCCATGTGGGGCATCTCTTATTTATCTTACACTACTCATATCTTACATTCATATGGGGCATATTGCCCCTTCTATTGTATTGCTTACATTTCACCCATGTGGAACACATTATTCCTACACTTATATTGATTCTATCACAGGGCCTCACGGGAAAAATAATTTATAACATATATGCTTCCAAGATGACATCTTTTTATGTTAGACGTCATTGGTTTTATTTCCTATCTTACATCTGATGTACATAATTCCTTTATTTTGAGATATGTGCTTCAAATGCTCATCTCACAACTCAAATGGGGGGCACACATTCTACTTATTATTTTCCTCCAGGGTCCAAACATCCAACACATCTTTCACTCCTATCACCTCATGTTGGTGTGTATCGGGGTAATCATTATCATTGTCTTCCTCTGAGCTCTAATCTAACTTGGTGACTTTTTCAGTAGTAGTTTCTTTGCGAATGGTTACTACCATGCATAGTTTAGGCTCATCTATTACAAGCCTTGATAGTTTTCTCCAAGGTGTTTCCTTATTCTCCTTTACTATTGCTTGGAATTCTCTTAATCTTTCAGATATTGATTCTCTCTTGATCGAGCATTTTCATCCCTCCCGTGTTGTTGTGTTTTCCACTTTCCTACTTATCTTATGATAACTTCCCTTAGGCTCAAATTTTTTTGGTGTCTTCTTTACATGTTTCGCCCCTATTTTTTGGAGGACCTCCCACAAGTTCTTTTGTCTTGGTACAGTCGTTTTTATAGTATTGCATAGCTGTTGGGCAAAAGAACAAATCATGTGACCCTTTTTCATGACAGAATCCACATTCTACTTGTAGTTCTTCTATGCAGTTTCTTGAAATATGCCCTATCTTCCTACATTTGTAGCAAACTCGCAATGCCATATCTTGATTGTAACCTTGATTGTACCCACGGCTCCCTTGATAGTTTACCCTACCTCCGTGTATATGGGTTGATGTACTGCGGTTGTCATCCTTGTTGGTATCTGGGTTGTTCGTATTGTTGTTGCTCTCTCTGCCATATCATAATGAAAGCATTTTGTTCTAGAATGTCCTTTTGTGCAACACACCATGTACCAAATCCTTAGTCCTGCAGTACTCCCCCTAGAGTTGGAGGATGTGTACTCCCCCTGCCCCTTCATCAAAATTTCTTGTTTAAATATTAGCTACGCTAATTCTTGTTGTAGTTTCTCCATGTCTCCTTTTAATGATAAGTTTGTCTCTCTTCTCCAAGATCGTGCTTCCAACCTTGAAGCCATCTCCAATGCTTCCGCAAAGGTTGTAAATATCTTCCCATCCATTGATGCTCTTAGATATGGTACGAGTCCAGAAATAAACCATTCAACTCTATTTTTCATCTAGTAGTTCCTCTGATTTCTGCACTATTGTCTTAAACCTTTGATCATGATCCTTCACACTCTCCCTCTCTTTTTGTAGCAATTTTCTCATTTTACTGACACTTTCCATCTGTATATCTAGAAATTAGAAATCTCCCTTAAATGTTGCTTGTACTTCCATCCATGCCTTCTTGTGGCCTGGGTTGGCCTTCATGCACCATTCCAGGGCATCATCGTTTAATGTGCCCACAAAGTCAAACAACATTATTTTCTCATCAATGGTACTATGGATTCTCTAGGAGTCCAAGACGAACAAATGCTCTTTAGCATCTTTGGTGTCTGCCAAATAGAAGCAACTTCATTCTGTTTTATCCCATTCTAGAATTTGTCGATTTGCCACTTGTCCGTTTGTTATTTGTACTGCTTAAGCTTTTTATACAATAACTATTGTTCTCATCCTTTTTATTTTTCTACTTTGTATCATTTTGTTGAGTTACTAAGGGTCTACTCCTTCCCTTGTCTCTCTTTAATTTTTCTAGAAAATACTCTCTCCAAGACTTCTTGGTTTGTTACAAACTCCCTTCTCACAATTTCTTTGTTGAATGTTTTACAAATATCTGCTACTACTTCTCTTACAAATACTTCTTGTCTATGATATGGGTGGTCTCTCTTGATGTGATGCAGCACTAGAGATGGTGTTTGGTCCAAAGGGTTAATTTCCGCACGGGGTCTCTTATAGTTGTGGTATTGAAACAAGGTGTCATTTTGTATCTCTTGTGTGTTATCTCTATCTTCTACTTCTACATCTCCTATCAAATTAGTTTCACTAATTAATCCTATTGGGTCCAACACACCCCATACTCAGATTTTCATATGGGGACCCTCTTGCTTTAGCATAGTTGTTTTCTTTTTATGTTCTTGCATATTGGTAAGACATCATTTATAAATGCCCCTCAAATTGTGGAGATTTGGTTCCATTTATAGTCTCCACCTCATTAGCCTGCCCTGTTTATCACATGTTGGTTTATTTGTGCAGCATCGAGATATATTCTTCTATTCTTCATGTAATTTAAAATGTCAAGTGAAATGTAGATTCTTGCATGATCATTTTATCGTCTATTGGCTTAGCCTGGAAACATTTGTCTTGTGTCTCATAGTTTGAAATGCTTTTTCATTTGTTAAATCGATTTATATCACTCAGACTGGTGCTTGTTCGGTCATATTTCCATTGAAATCTATCTCTATTTGCCTTCGTGGGTTTTACTTTTGGCAAATCTCATGTTTGATCAAGTCTAGTTTACGTTTTCACTCAATTTGGATTAAATTATTTCATGTTTTCTCCATGTTTCTTTATTCATACTTAGATGGATTTTGGTTTTCCACTAACCTATTGATTGTTTCCCGTGTCTACTTTTGCTTTGTTTAGAGATCTCCCAGAGCCATCAATCTTCGTCCAAGTGTTGAAATCTTGCTACCTAGAGAGCTCCACGTCAAATATGTTCGAAAAGCGACTAAGTCTTTTAAACCCCCAAGGCCCCTAGATCACACCATGTGGCATAACCTCAAAAGCATTAAGGCATTAACCCGGGAGTGAATCAACTATGTAAATCTCTGTGGCCCCGAGTACCCAAGATTGTGCCACGTGGCACCATTCCAAAAGCTCGAAGGATTGACAACATTAACCCGAAAGCTCGAAGGATTGACAACATTAACCCGAAAGCTCGAAGCATTAACAATATTGACCCGTCAAAGCATGAAGAGCTCGAGACCCTAAGAAAAGGCCACGTGGTGATGACAAAGGTAGACAACAAGGTAATGCCCAGAAACGCCTACAGATTGACAAGTGGCAAAGCTGGGACCCGATAAGCAAAGCCATGAAGTCTAGCGAAGGAGAAGCAACGAAGAGCCGAAAAGGTGACAAGTGGCGGCGAAGCAAATACGTAAGTGTTCCCCTCAACAATAAACATGTGGATGTCTAGATAAGCAAACAAAGAGACAAAATTTGACAACCAGGGCAAAGACCAAGTGACGGGCAAGTGATAGCTTGTTTACGATTGAAAGCAAAGATTACAGGCACAGGAGAGCAGGCAACTACAGTGCATAGACCTGAGCATTGTGAACCCAAAGTCAATTGAAAAGCCCTGTACTAAAGATCTGGTGAGCTGATCACAGGAGAAAATGAACATGAAGATGGCTGAAATTGAAAAAATTGTACACAGCTCCAAGGTAGAATCGACCCAAAGGACAAGGATATCAGTAGGTTCATCAAGAGAATTGAATGCATCAATTTATAGGATTGGAACAATCCATTGTTCCAATGTTCCCTGGTCATCAACATTTAATAGGAAATGGCACATTTACAAAGTGATATGGTGTTATCTTGAAGATAAACATAAGAAATGGGGAATGGGCAAAGCTAATGGTGGGACCAACACCTTAATTATTGGGATTAATCCAGATTAAGGTGGTTGCTTGGCATTGGGTTGCTTGACGGTCAATAGAAGAAATTAAAATATCACAAAGTGCCTTTTGATCATTAAAGATTGGAGTGTGTTGAAGATTGAATCCACTTTCATCCCAAAAGTTGTATCTGAAATTATGCCATGACTAGATTGGTCTTATCTTCTTCCTTCTTGATGTGTTATCACAAAAATTGAGTTATAATCAGTTATTCCATTAAATGTTTGTATCAAAAACATTTAATTTATGGTTGTGCATCATAGCCATGATGGGTTAGCCCTATCTATATAAGCAACATAGCTTGCTATTGTAAAGGATCAACAAATTTGGTCTCAAAATGCTGTCAGAATCATGCCAGGATTACTCCTGTTGTCCCCTCATGCTTTTTGAACTTTGATTGTCTACTAGGGGATCACATTTGAGTACTAAATTTATGTGGAGATTGAGCCTGGATTTCCCCTGCCCTTCTTACTAATTTTGTCTTGATGGTTTGCCAATGATCTTGATTTGAGAAGTAATCTATGCGTCTTTCGATGTTATTGGTATACAAGTGGATATACAATTAGATTGTGCAACAGCTAGTTTAGTTGGATATGAGAGCTCATTATGGTTATCTTGAAACTTGCATTAGTCATAGTGTGCAAATAGCTACAGGTTTATGTTTAGTCTTTCTTTTGAATACATAAATAGATTCCGTGTTCACATAATTTTCCTTGAGTCTTTCTCATTGTGGTGTTCTAGTTTGTGCATTGGCTAGACTTAATGCCCCGTGATTTTATTGCAGTCAACATTAATTTAATTTATGAGTTCTGGAAGACCTGCCTCAAGGGATTTATCTCTTTTTTGCCCTACTCTTTCCCTCTGTTTTACATTTTTTTAATGAGAAGTGATCTACCCATTACATTGTAAATAATTTGTTTGTAGAGGCTACCAACAGTGAGATTCTGAATATTCTGAGGAAACCATTTAGAACCTTCAGTCAAAACAAACACAGCCTAACCATGCTATATCGTTCGGAATTTCTTGAACCTTGGATCACCAACACGTCCTAAAAACAAGGGGATTCTTTGTCCCATGAGTTGTAGACTACTTTTGTTCACTTAGATCAGTTAGTTCCTAATTGTATTTGAGTGAGTCACAATTTCAGCCTAACAAATCCTTCTTCCCTTTGAATAATTCCTTCATCATCTTCTCCTCTCTTTGAGGCTATCCTCGACACTAATCTCTACGACATATGTCTTATCTTGGCTTTCCTCATTTTCTTCTACAGTTATTTCTTGAATTCTATCTATTTCTCCTACAGTTTCTTCTTCATCGAGATACATTGCCTCCCGTTCTTCTATCGTGACTATATTTTCAACTAGAGTATTTCCTATTATTATTTCGTCTACATTTTCTCCTGTTTGTTTTATTGTATTATCCCCTACTTATTCTTCTCTATTATCTTCTACAATGACTCTTCTGTCCACGACTCTGCTCAATTATATGCCTCATCCACTGTGGGTGGTACTTGTCTCGACCATCCGAGCTTCCACTCCCAGGGTTTTGAACAGTTCTAGGGTTCCCATTAGTGCAGATAAAGCATTTATCCCTTTCCACATTTCTCCCATCACCTTCAGCAGTGTAAAATGCAACATTTCTTATAATCTATTTTTTTCTTTTGTCTCTTATGTATCTTCTAGCAGTATTACGCTAACTGTGTGGTTTTTGTTAGGTCGTCCTCTTCTAGATCTTCGATGAGAATATCAATGCTAAATGATGTGTTCTTAACTTGTATCTAGCTTCTTACCATCCTCCATCTAATATCCTTATACTAATCTTTTTTTTAAGTTTCTGCCTCATTTTCTTGCCCCTCCATCTTATTTAATTCTATCAACCGTCTAAACCAAATTTCTCCATAAGTCACATTTGTTTAGGATCCCCACCTCTTCCCACATGCCATCCCTTGGGTGCCTGGGCTCCTAAAGGAATTGCTTACAACTTTTGGTCCATCCTTTGTCCACAGAGTTTGCGAATAAGGACTAGCACTCTTTTTATAAATCTTCTTCTTGGTCTGTCTAGGAACTCAATTTTGATAGTGTCAAAGCTTCTCCAACCTTGAAATGCCCAAATAATGAAGAAAGGATCGAGAGTAGTTTCAAACCAGTAGTCAATTGCTCTTTTCCATAAGATTTTCCAGCTTCTCTGTAGTCCACTTGATCGGCTTGGAATCCACAATCTACTTGGAATCCACAATCTACCATTCTCTGAGTGTTTCACGCGTCTAAGAATCCAAGGCCATAGCAATTGGGCAAATGTGACCCAATATTCTTCATCCTACATGTGAAAAAATCATCACTGGTTGATGGTAAATCTTCACCAATTTTTTTTTACTCGATGTGGAAAAAATTTCAGAGCAATCTATCCCACCACGCCTCTAATTTTATTAGCACAAGCTTCCAAAAAGCAAGTGGGTACCTTCGCCTAGACATTAGTTAGCCCAAGTTCATGCGGCACCACCAAATGTTGACATAAAATTTGATACTTGAAACATTTAAATATTGGTTCGTTAAGACTTCACATAGAGTTGGTGTTATGCAGGCGTTAGTACTAGTAATGTTCCTTATTGAGTTATGCAAATATAAAATTTGAAGTAGGTCTACTCTTAAGCATATATCCAATACATAGAACACAAATATTTCCTAAACTATCTTCTTTATTCATATATCATAAACATTCTTTAAATTCCGCATATACTCTTTAGTTTTATATCTCCGCTTTCTCACCTACAATCTCTTATCTCATTCTCTAAATCACTCGTATTACTCTCTCTTAGATATTACAATGGTGTGGCATATATACCGACTTGATATGTCTACCTGATCAATAAACATGTCCATAGGACATGCCCCTTTTTAATGCAATCCTCCTAATGGTACTGTGAAGTGTTGTACCATGTCACATAGCCCAAAAAGGTAGGATCATATGTTCAATCAATCTAAAGGCATTCTTGCTACTACGGTATGGATGGAGTTTCCGCAATGACTCTTCATGACTTTATCTTCTACTGAAAAGTCCTGCCAACAATAGACTAGATAGAAGATGAATATGAACCAACATGGGATAAGTTCTTAGAATCTTTCAAGGATGAATACTATTTATCTAGAAGATGTCTATGAAGATCATTATATTCTGTCATGTCCCTCTTTTGATGAGGACATGGTGGAAGACCCTTGGCCTTTAAACCCTTCCCAAGGGCTAAGGGGCAATAAAGGGAAGTGAGTATTAAAATGTTTTAATTGAATATGTGTAAAAGTACCTTTTTTGTAAAGTACTTATGTTTCTTATTTCACTTAAAGAGAGACCTTTAAGGGTCTTAAGGACTTGAGTGATTTTAAGAAAAAATCATAAGGAAAGGTCATTTTAATCAATTTTTATATTACACTCCCTTCCTCTTCTTGGGCGCCACACTTGGAGGGCTACAAAAATGAAGAGGAATCATTTGGTGAAGGCATGTCATGTTTGAATATTGAAACTTGGTCTATTAGCACGCAAACGCTAAGCCAAATTGTTTGAAGACAAAACCCTTCAAGCAAACAAAGTTAGAGGACGAAAACCCTCTTCCTTCTTTGGGGTAACTCCATTCGGGGGTTATCATTGGATTCATTTGGTCATTCAAAGGTGTTTTAAACACCATTTGTCATTTTCAAGTTGACGCCTTGCTTCTGGAAGAGTGGCGACTTGGATGGAGTGAAATCTCACTCTTTGATGGAATTTGTGCCCTAGGGGCAATTCTGATTTTTGGTATTATTTCTGCACTTAGGCGATTTCATTTGGAAGGGTTTTTGACCTTGTTGAGGGTCATTTATTGCCCTAATATTTCTGCAAATTTTATATGATTTTTCCAGCCTTGGGCAATTTGGAAAAAGGACCTAATTGAGGGTTTGAGGTCAAAAATTGCTTCTAAAAATATTCTGAAATTTTCTATATTACTCTGAATATTTATTGTGGTAAATTCAACTTGCTGGTAAAGGAAAAACATCATAAAAAGGTATTTAATTGCAGCTGTATTTTTCGATTAATTTTGAAGATCTATTGAAGGTGAAACTCCTTAGAATTTATCATCAAAAGGCTGCCATAGATCATAAATATTTTCTAAACCTAGGCGCCTAGGGTTTGAAGGGCTAATGTGGGATTTTGAAGGGTTAATCTTTGTTGAAAGGGTTCACAATTGATTAAAAGGATTTAGCATATTTTTATGCTAATTATGAAGTGTGTTTACAGCTAGGGTTTGCTGTGGTAAAAATCAGATTTTCTCTTTTTGCTAGGGTTTCACATTAAATATGTTTTCAAGGAATTTGTCCAATTTGGGGACATGACATATTCAGTGGCAACAATTGCGCCAATGACACGACCAATCAGTCCAAGACTACACTAATGCCTTTTATGTCCTATATGGAAAACTAGGCTCATTAAATTCTAGAGCAACATAGAGTCCTCAAGCACCGCAGCAGCCTACATCCATTCATTCAAACCAAACAAAAGCTAGCAAAGTTTAGGTTGTTGGGAGAAGCATATTGTTATGTGGAAACCATTGAAGAAGAGTGAGACACATCTTCTACACCAAAGAAATCCACTTCTTCGAACAAAAAGCCACATCATCTAAGACAAGGAAGTGGTGCAAGAAACACAAAACGAGCAGCCATTCAATTGTAGAATGCCATTCTCGGAAAAATGGTGCATACATAGGGAAAAACAAAGGATTTAGATGTGAATCCCTCTATTGAAATCATTGATTGCAATCCAAACATTATAACTGCCACCATACAAGCTACACCAATAGCGCAAGACAAAACAGAAACCCTATTCCATTCACAAATATGGGTGCAAGGCAGCCTCTAGAATTGCTGATCAATGGCAGTAGCATGAATAACCTCATCTCTAAAGAAGTTGTCAAGCAATTAAATTTATGAACCATGCTCTCAGCAATTAAAAATTGGGATAGTTCCTTTCTTGCAACACCAAAGGTATACGTGTCACTCACCAATGGCACTTCTCATATGCTAAGGAGCTAGTTGGTGATGTAGCGCCAATTGATGTTTGTGATGTTATCCTTGGGCAGTCATATATCCATAGTCACCAACGTGTGTACATAGCCAATCCTCATAATATCATCACATCAAATGCCCAGTAAGAGGTACAAGACCCTGATGTGATTCTACGCACTAATCATGTCAGGGTAACTCCCAAGAAGATTGTGCCATATAAATATGCATATTTTGCATTCAAGATCCCACCCTCTACAACAAAGCAACCTCAAGTCGTAAAACATATCAGGTTTTGGAGACAATGTACGCAAAAACCTGTTATATGGTGTAATATAGAGTTGTCAAGACAAGTCAACTCACTTGCCAAGGAAGACGCTTCACCAAGACTTTGCTTCCTAGACTTAATGCACTAGGGACAATTTCTTTTAAGGAAAGGTCCAATGATCTAAGTAGCACAAGAATTTTTGGGTCAAAGGCTTATTATCACCTTTTGTTTTGTACCTCTCGTAGGCAACTGTGTACCACAGACAAATTACAAGATGCACACTTCCTCCGTGTGCAACTCTTCAATGTGCACCTCTTCGGTTCACACCTCCTGCAGGTGACTGCACAATACACCGTCAACATGTCAAGCTCCACATGATAAAATAACTTCAGCAATAGAGTCCACATCACATGGCCAATCAATACTTCAGCGTTCTCATTCACAAATGGTTAAGTTAGAACAGTTGGAATGGGAACAGTTCTTGTAACCATTTACCTCTCTTGTATACATATGTATCTAGTTATATAACATGAGAGAAGTAGCTAGTGCAAGATAGACGTCCATACATCTCCCTTGAGAGTATGTCATGTATAGAATGCACGGATTAATAAACTTTTATATTCCAATTCTATTATCTTTCCTATGCATCTCCGTACAAATGGTCATTTATGAATAATTATTTAATATTGCTTCTGCACACATATAACACAGTGTTGCCCCCAAGATTTCTCCAAGTATCTGGATCAAAATTCTTTAAGGAACAATATCCACCATGGGGGAGCATTCTCAGATCCAAATATCTTCTTTACCCTCCAAAACAAACATTTTCCATGGCATGTGGGTCAGATAAGGTGGATCCAATTTTTGGAAGCATATTTTTTCTTGTATCATTCTACTACATCAAGGGTACATTCACAAATGTGCTCAGTTTTGGTAGGATAACTAGAATGGCTAACACTATTTGGACCAGCACGAAGGATTGGTTACTTTAAAAGCAACTACAATAGCAGATGGCAACACCACAATAGTGGATATTATACATGACAATGCAAATACAAGACAAGCTTGCTGGAACTGGCACTAAATCAAACACTTCCACCATCTCTATCCTAGCAAAATTGGTGCAAGCACAAGAGAGGGAAACCCATAAAGGTCTACCTTTATCTCTATGTTGCTCAAGCCAAACACTTATCCATGGACACACATTCAGCACTTACTCAGACTTTATGCACTTAACACATCATCATTGCATTCATATTAAAACATCACAGCGAAATACATTCACACTCTCAAATACACACAATCTCACACATGCCTCTACAGGGTTATTACATTACATGACAGAGTTCTAGACTCTCATAAAGTTCCTGTTGAACTGATACAACTCTTTGTTCTATTATTGGAGAGTTTTGCTCCTTCACAGCTCGTCCCTCTCCAAAACTTCTCCCTTACTCTCCATCTTTTATTCCTCTTGACATCCCAAACTTCATGAGGTGTCTCTTCAACTTCTCTAACCTCAACATGATGTACAATAGCTTGGAATCTTTCAATTTTTGCGATTAAATGCCAAACTGTCATTAACGGCTCTCAGTACTCAAGCGACATTTTTTGGCCGAATGACAATTACCAAAATTATCATAACTATACCGTTAATCCAATTGATCTGAAATTTGACATACAACTTATACACTACTATTCCTACCATCTCACCAAATTTGGCCATCTAATTCTTATGGCAAGTAAAGAACCATCTTGCCAAGTGTCGCAGACTGCACTGATGACGTTTTCACGTTGAACGACAGTTACCAAAACTAACATAGCTTTATCGCATTTTATCCGATTGATCTAAAACTTGAAACATAGCTTCATAACTACATTTTTTTTCATCCCGCCAAATTTCGCCATTCAATTCTTACTGTAGGTAAAGAACCATCTTGCCAAGTGTTGCAGACTACCCAGATGATGCAAACTAACAAAAATGAACGGTACATTACCGTTGTAGCTCAAATAATCAAAAATTTGGCACGTAGGTTGCACGTGTCATGTACTACCATCTCACAAAATTTGGAAATCTGATTCTTACCGCGGAAGGAGAAACATCCTTCTAATTTTTTTGACAGAATTAGATGGCACATTTCCGTTGTGACACTAAATGAGCTGAAATTTGATGTAGGGTCGTAAAAGTAAAGTGTTATGACCTCACCAAATTTCATTATCTAATTCTTACCACAGTCGAAGAACCATTTCTGACAAATATCTATGACTTAACAATCCACGCAAACTGACAGAAGCAGACAAAAGATCTCCGCACTTTTTCCGTAGCAAAGATATACTTTTGCAACATCATTCTAAGAGGTTAAAAAGCTCACACCAACAAAACCACAACCCAAAAACCTAAACAAACACACCACACTCTGTTTTTGGTTGATGAAAGATTACACGAACCCTTGGATGTTCCTACATCAAACACCCGAGGTTTTTAACAAGTTAGTTGTTGCTCACATAGATGGAATAAGTGGCAAAACCACTCTTTTGACCATGAAGTATAATGGCCATGACGTTCCCTTCCAACACACCAAGTACTTCAGCGCATTGTTTTACTTTTTCTTCCATTTCCAACTTCCTCTAGCTGGTTTCAAATCTTTCCAAATTTTTCTTATCTATCCTCACTCCTTTTGTGGGGTTGACCCACCATATTTCGTCCTCCGCCAAAGGCTCATCTTTTCCACTCTGCATCTTCTTGTGGGCTGAAATCCACCTCCATCCAACCACCTCCACCAAAATGCTATTTCTTGTATCTTACTCTCCTTTGTGGGCTCAAACCCACTACTGAACAACCACCTCCTCCTAAAGCCTTCTTGGCTGTGTTCAATCGCTATCCAACATGTTATTGGATTCCTCATTCTATCACCCTTCGTTGTTTGCAACTATTCTTTCGTGGCTGTCATCTCTTCTTTCAATCCCAATATCATCTCAGCAAACTCAATATTCATTTGGACATCCAAATGATAACCCATAGCTTATAATATCACCTAAAGGATAGTCTTTACCTTCTCGTCTCTTGTTATCTACATTGCTATGTCAAGCAACCTCTCCATCTCTGTTGCAACATCCTCTTCTTCTCCATATGCTATAGATGTCATACAAATCAATAGCTCATCCTTACATTTGGTGAGCTCAAGAAACTCACTCTCTTCACCTTGGAAGGCCTCTTTGAAAGCCTCCATTCTCTTCATTTTTGCACTTGCACACTGACTACAGCACAAATCAGTTTATAAACATGAAACTTAACAGTCCCCATCAGTGATTCCTTCATCTTCACTCTTATCTTGATTCTCATCAAGCTTGGGCTTCTCAAAGCCTCTATCATTCTATCATTGTTCTTGTGACAACTCTTCTTCACTTTTCATCCTCTTTATATCAGCTCTAGGTTGCTTGTTATCTCCTTTCATCTCCACAACCACGCCATGTGCAAAGACCATATCTTGTGTGTCATCTTCATGCATATGTACACAAGATGACACACGTGGCGTAAACACCTCCTAGTAAACAACCCATTGGCTGCAAATAGATGTATAAAGTAAAGCGCAAAGTTGATAGTACTTTGGATAAGTACAAGGCTCGTTTTGATGTGAAAGGATTTTCCCAACAAGAGGGAATCGACTACAAGGAGACTATTTCTCCCGCTGCAAAAATGATCACATTTTGGTTGCTTCTTTCCATAAAAACTAAGTTTTGATGGAAAGTGTTTAAAATGGATGACAAAAGTGTAAAAAAGAATGGAGATTTGGATGAGGGGGTCTATATGGTGCAACCTAAAGGTGTTCAGGGCCCTGGTGGTGATCATCTAGTTTGTTGATTGATTAAGACTCTATACGGGCTTAAGCGAGCTCCATGAGCCTGGGATAAGAATTGATCGGCATCTACAAGATTCTAGATTCATGAGTCTTTCTCATACAAATCTTTATGTCAAAAGCAATGGTGATGACATTGTGACACTTATTGCCTATGTTGACAATCTTGCCAACTTAGGTAGTGGGCCACTACAATTCAGCGAGTAAAATCAAATTTGTGTGTTGCTTTTGACATGACTAATCTAGGCTTCTTACACTATTGCTTAGGTGTAGAATTTTAGCAACATGACCATCTCATTTTCATAGCTCATGTCAAGTATGCCACCAATCTTTTGAAGAAGTTTAAAATGACAAATTGTAATTATGTTTCTACACCTATGGAGGTCAAGCTGAAGTTGTTAGCACGTAATAATTTATCACCAGTCAATGAATCACTCTGCAGACAATTGGTGGGCAGCTTGATATTTCTTACATCCACACGACCGGATCTATGTTTTGTTGTTAGCTATCTTTCTCAGTTTTTGCCACAACCGAAGCTCATTCATTGGATAGCAGCAAAACATGTTTTGAGATATGTCAAAGGAACTCTTGACTTTGGCATCCCATATCAAAGAGTAGAAGATTTCAAATTGACAGGTTATACAAACTCTAATTGGAAAGACTCAATGGATACTTGGAGGTCTACCACTGGGTACATCTTTTCCTTTGGTTCAAGTGTTGTTTCATAGCAAAGTAAACTTCAACATACTATGGCTATATCTTCCACCCAAGCAAAATACAAGGCAGCAGTTAGTGCCAATTTTGAAGCAATTTGGCTTTGTTAGATTCTGGTTGATTTTCAACTTTCTCAACCTACACCTACTCCACTTTTTTGTGACAATCAAGTTGTATTGAAGTTGGTGAAGAATCTGGTATTTCATGCACACACCAAACATATTGATATCCATCATCACTACATTTGATAGTTGATTCTAATGATATTTCTCTTCACTTATGTGCTTCTACAAAGCAACCTGTTGTGATGTCCCCATTTCCACATCATGACTAAGCAAGTATTGAAGACCTTTAGTCTATTTCCCCATAGACTAAAGGTATCCTTTTGAGTTAATTATTAATTGTCGAAATAATGATTTTTATCATAAAACAATTATTACTTAATAGAATATTTGTTTAAAAAGTGGTTTTTACCACTAAGGTGCTTAAATAAATTAATTATTAATTTATTTGCCTTAAAGTAATTTTAATTACTATTTTTATTAAGGCAACTAATTAATATATTATTTGAAAAAAAGAATGTGAGCATGGGAGCTAAAGCAAGAAAAAAGAAATATTTGCTAAGAGGGACAAGCAAAGGCTTATGATGTATTTTATCTTCCCAAGGTGGTTCGCCCCCTTTTCGAAAATACAAATACAAGGTGAAAACTACAATGGAAGACATGCTGAATTTTGATAATTGTTTTATATGCTTGAAGAAATTATTGGGACGCATGCCCAATAGAAGTTCATTTGTTTGGTGTTGATCAATCTAAAAAAGGTGTCTTTTGACACCACCTTTGCTAAGGAAATCTTATTTTTTCCCTAGAAATAGAGCGATTTACTTTGAGGAGTTATTGTGAAGTTTCGTGAGGGTTTTGAGGCTCATTTCTTGCATGTTAACCTTGCTTAATATTTATCCTATTTTTTCAAATGGAGCGAACTACTTTGAAAACTTGGATTGAGGGTTTGGAGGCCTCTTTTAGTCTATTTTATATAAATTAAATATTCTAATTTTATTTGCTAATTTTCTGCGTGTTGGCGTGAGGGTTTGGAGGGGTTTTATGAAGGGTTTAAAGCCCTAAATCAATAGAAAATTAAATAATAATTTTCAGAATTATTATTTAATTTTTTTACAGGTTTTGAAGACTTTTTCACTTGCGGAAGGCAAGATCTCGCTCTCCTATTTTTCTACTAATTTTCTTACACTTGGTGAGTTGGGCGATTGGCTTGGAGGGCAATTTTTTGCCATTTCTATGCCCTAGAAGGTTCGCTGAAATTTTTTAATAATTTTTGGACACTTGTGGCAATTTTTGGCAAGGGTTTGAAGCGAAAATATATTCAAAACAACAGCCGTATTTTTTGAATTAAATCAGATTTTTCAACTATCATAAAGTGGCATTTGAGCTTCAAAAATTTTGCAAAAAAAGTATTTGTTTCATGCATTTAATTTTTTGATTGTTTTTACAAGTATTCAGTTAATTTTGGAACAAGTTATTGGATGTAATTCATCTACAAAACCCCGCTATTGTGACGTCTAGGGTTTCTAGGGCTTGACAAGGGTTTTTTAAGCTTATTTTGCAAACTAAGGTTTGCTGATTTCATTTTCAAAATTGTGGAATTTAGGGGGAAACCCCTTTTGTGTGAAATCGTTCCATTTGAAAACATTACAGTGGTATCAAAGAACCGGTCTTGTCTACCTGTGAGTTGGTTGTTGGATGCAAACAGAGAAAGAGTTCATAGTTTATCAAAAAAAGAAAAAGACTATGGGGGACCAAGAGCCTTAAAGGATCTCTTCAGAACAAATTAAGCTTATGCAAAGCTTTATCAAAGAAAGCCAAAAGATCAACAAACATTGAGTGTACAAATTGTAGTCATGTTGAAGGATACTACTATTCCAAAGAAAAACCACCCCTTCAATGGAGAAGAACATTCGAATAATAATGAGAGGGTTCCTATTAACCCCCCTCATAAATTCTTCAAGGTCACATTCTTGCAGAAAGACCCAGTTATAGAAATGAGAATGCCAAGGGAGGAAAATTTGTAGATTCGTCAAAGAGAGTATGCAGCGTTAAGCTTAGCCAGGCAAGATCTTTTGTATTTTCGAGATTTTTGTGAAATGAAAGAAGGGTCCAAGCCAAAGGTTCCTAACATGCAACCCCGCAGATATTTGCAACAAAAGTTGGGTCAGATTTCTCTTCATATTTTTGATGGTACTAATAAACTCCCTGTGAGATCTTGGTTACATAATTTGGAAACATATTTGTCACTTAACCCCATGTTTGAGGAGGCTCTAAAATTCATCACCCTACATTTGGAAGGTATTGCTCATGAGTGGTGGTTTCATGGCCTAATCACACAAGGCTACGGATCTATTACTACCATAGAGGAGTTTGGCAAAAGAATCATGGAGAGGTTTGATAGAAAAAATACGAAAAGACATTTTCGTGAGTTAGCACAACTCAAACAAAATCATAATGTTGAAAGGTATGTTGCTGATTTTCATAAAAGTTTCAGGTATGGTACCCGATATTAGTGAGAAGGGGTTGATTGTTTTATTTGTGGAGGGATTGACTGAGCCTTTGAAAGGTTTGGTTAAAGCTTTTAACCCTCTTTTTTTACAAGATGCTATCACTAAGGCTTTGGATTTAGAATGTTCGGCATACAGGGGTTATGAAGGGCCAAAAGGGCAGCCAAGGGCAGCCACTTATTCGCTGCCCAAAAGGGCAAATACAAGGCAACCAAGGACTGATTTTAGTGGGCAGCAAAGAGCACAAGGTGGGCAGCTCAAAGCACCACCAAATGAGCAACAAAAGAAACCTTGTTCACCATATGTGCCACCTCATAGATCACTGTCCTATAGCAGCAATATGAAGAATGATAGACATGAATTAAGAAGGCAAGGCTTATGTTTTACTTACAAGAATCCATGGACCAAAGGCCACCGTTGCATGGGCAAAGAACGTGTATACTACATTGAGATAATTGATAATGATTCAGATTTTGATATTGTTGATACTAATGATGGGCATCATGACAATGTAGTTGATGAGCATATGCATGAAGATGACACACAAGATATGGGCAGCACTCTTGCTACTCTTTCAAAAGCACCAAAGTGCTATCCTTTCAGAGTAGGAGGAACTATAAAAGAGTACAAAGTAATCATCTTAATTGATAGTGGTGCTATGCATAATTTCATTGGCGAAAATTTGGTAGCTAAGCTTGATTTGATTGTAGAAGACTTCGAAGGTTTCAAAGTAACCATAGCAGATGGATTTTCTCTTCCTTGTATCAAAAGAGTCACCAAGCTTTCTATTACTTTGGGGGAGCATGAGGTATGTGATGATATCTATGTAATTGACATTGGAGAGATGGATCTTGTTCTTGGAGTCCAATGGTTGCATTTATTGGGGGAATTTACCCTCAATTATCAAAGCTTAATGCTCAAATTCAAGGTGGGTGATAAAGAGGTAACACTTCAAGGTATGGTCGAGGGGTCACCTCAAATTGCTTCTATGTTCAATGAGGCTTTACAAGGAGATTCAAAAATATTTTCTATGTCTTTTATAACAGCAGATTGAAAAGAGTTAATTACCATGGAATATGTTAAAAATCAGTTTACTAACAATTTGTTTGATGAGGTGATTGTTGATGATAAATTCAGAATTGTGGATGGCCTTATAGGCTTATACTTTACAAAGAAAGGGTTTATTTGGTACCCAAATCCAAGGTAAAGCACATGATTTTATGCGCCGCCCATGACAATCCTTTGGTTGGCCATCAAAGGTACTTTAAAACCTACAAACTAGTGAGAGAAAGGATCTATTGGAAGGGCTTGAAGAAAGAAGTTCTCAAGTACATCCGAGAATGTTTCGTATGCCAAAAGAATAAAAGTGAGCATAAATTTCCAACAAGTCTCTTGCAGTCCCTACTCATTCCTTCACAAAAATGGGAGAGCATCTCTATGGATTTCATTACCGGATTGTCCATGGTTCAAGGGAAAAATTGTTTATATGTTGTGGTTGATAGACTTACGAAATTTACTCACTTTTATCCACTTTCAGCTAAGTACAATGCTCCTATGATTGTTGATGTATTTTTTTAAAAAGTATTCAAGTTGCATGGGCTGCCCGAAAACATTGTTAGTAACAGGGACAACAGATTCATGAGTATATTTTGGCAAGAACTTTTTAAAGTGATAGGTATTCAGCTCACTCCTAGCACAAATTATCATCCACAAACCAATGGGCAAACAGAAATTGTGAACAAATAGTTGGAAGGATATTTGAGGAACTATATTTCAAGGCAGCAGTCAACATGGATAAAATGGTTGCATATGGCCGAGCATTGTTACAACACAACCTTCCACGTGTCCATAGGTATGACTCCTTTTAAGGCACTTTATGATTATGATGTTTTTTTCTTTCATTGATTTGGTGATGACAAATAATAGAGTGTCTGGGGCAAAGGACTTGGTACGGCAAAGTTATGACATCATGAGAGCACTAAAAGAGAACCTACAACATGCTCAAAATCAGCAGAAATTATATGCAAATCAGGGTAGAGTGGAAAGGGAATGGTCATTTGAGGTAGGAGATTGGGTCTTTTTAAGGTTGCAGCGCTATAGGCAATCTTCCCTCAAACAAAGTGGTTCGAAAAAATTGAAACCATAATTTTATGAGCCGTATAACATAAAAGGCAAGGTAGAAGAAGTGGCATATGAACTAGAGCTTCCAAAAAAGGGTAAGAGTTATAATGTGTTTCGTGTTTCATGTTTCTTGTTTCAAAAAGGTTCTTGGACAACATACTACTGCTTCTTTGGAGCTGCCCCCATTAGATGAGGAAGGCAAAACAATATTGATTCCAAAATCTATCATGGAGGTTCGTGAAAAGAAGTTAAGGAATCGAAGCATCAATGAGTATTTGATTAGATGGAAGGATTTGCCACTTGAGGATGCTACTTGGGAAAAAGAAGAAATTTTAATGCATCCAAATTTGCAATTGTTTTGAGGGCAAGCAATTTTGGAAAGGGAGGACTGTGATGTCCCCATTTTCACATCATGACTAAGCAGGGATTGAAGACCTTTAGTCTATTTCCCCATAGACTAAAGGAATCCTTTTGTAGAATTATATTTTATTAGTTAACTATTAATTGTCGAAATAGTGATTTTTATCATAAAATAATATTATTTAATAAATAGAATATTTGTTTAAAAATTGGTTTTTACCACTAAGGTGCTTAAATAAATTAATTATTAATTTATTTGGCTTTAAGTAATTTTAATTACTATTTTTATTTAGGCAACTAATTAATATATTATTCGAAAAAGAAAATGTGGGCATAGGATCTAAGGCAAGGAAAAGAAAAGATTTTCTAAAAATGGCAAGCAAAGGCTTATGATGTATTTTATCTTCCCAAAGTGGTTCACCCCTCTTTTGAAGATACAAATACAAGGTGAAGACTACAATGGAGGACATGTTGAATTTTGATAATTGTTCTTCATGCTTGACGAAACTATTAGGATGCATGCCCAATAGAAATGTGTTGTTTTGGTGTTGATCAATTTTTAAAAAGTGTCTTTTGACCCCACCTTTGCTAAGGAGATCTTGTTCTTGCCCTAGAAGTGGGACAATTTACTTTGAAGAGTTTTTGTGAAGTTTCGTGCGGGTTTTGAAGCTCATTTCTTGCATGTTAACCTTGCTTAATATTTATCCTATTTTTGCAAGTGGAGTGAACCACTTTGGAAGCTTGGATCGAGGGTTTGGAGGCCTCTTTTGATCTATTTTATGCAAATTAAATATTCTAATTTTATTTTTTAATTTTTTGTGTGTTGGCATGAGAGTTTAGAGGAGTTTTGTGAAGGGTTTAAAGCCCTGAATCAATAAAAAATTAAATAATAATTTTCCGAATTATTATTTATTTATTTTTGACAAGTTTTGAAGACTTTTTCACTTACTGAAAGCAAGATCTCGCTCTCCTATTTTTCTGCTACTTTTCCTACACTTGGCAAGTTGGGTGATTGGCTTGGAGGGCAATTTTTTGTCATTTCTATGCCCTACAAGGTTCGCTGAAATTTTTTGGTAATTTTTTGGCACTTGTGGCGATTTTTGGCAAGGATTTGAAGTGGAAAAATATTCAGAACAGCAGCTGTATTTTTTACTTCTACATATTCTAGAGATATTCTACATCTTGATTCTCTATCATGATTACTTCTTTTGTTCTTTTGTTGTATAATGCTCAAGCTTGGGCTAATAGTTTTCAAGCTTGGCACAGTCGAATATGTACTTTTGATTTTAACATAATAAAAAGCTCGGTTGTTTTTTTTTTTAAAAAGTCTATTTAATAACATGAAAAAATAATACTTATTCATTATTATTATTTAATGGGGCTAAAAAATAATTAAAATTATGAGGATGGAAAAGTAAATATTTAATTAAAAAGTAATTTTAATTACTTTAGGGTTAGAGTGAATTTGGAAAAGTGAGTTTACTAAAAGGACAAAGGGGCAATCATTATTGATTATTCACTTTTACCAATTCACAACATAATCCATAAGTCTTTCAACTTATGCTTGACGACGAAAACCTTCATTGCAGCTGGATTAGAGGATGAAACCCCTCCAATCTATAGAGATTAACTCCACACAGGGGTTGCAATTGATCAGACAAACAGATTTGAAGACAAAAACCCTCCAATCTTCAGAGGTGACTCCATTCAGGGGTTGCAAATGTTCATAACAATAAGTTTACAGTGAAATTTGTATTGGACAGAAGCCCTAATCATTTCTTGTGAGGACAGAAGGATATTGATATTCAGCACATTGAGGCCCTCCAACAACAACGATTCAGTTATGGACTGTTTTAGCTTCTTGTTTGTGCCTCCAAGGGTTGGCGTCACACCCCTAGGGGTTATCAACAGTTGTACCAGTCTACAAGGGTGGTGTCACTCTTTCCTAGGGTTTGGCATTGTTGTGCCACCACGAACCATAGACTACCCAGCCAACTAGTCCACACAGGGCCAGCAAGGTTGTCGTACGGGTAAGGAAGGAAGATCGCAAGCTTTATAGGGGTTCATACACAGCTGCCACTTTAGAAACTTCCTACTGGCTGCAAGGACAATCACAAGTTGTTGTAGCAGCACTAGGAAAAATCAGCAATCAAGGTTTGTGGTCTTTTATTGACAATTAAGTGGTATTCATTTTCTTTTAATGCAATTGTAGCATCCATATTTATCTGTAAGTGTTTTCAACGTATTTCATTGATTGAAATAAGAGTTTCACCATGATTTATCAATATTTCATTACACATATTGATTTTGGGCTTGACTGAGGTTTTTGGAAATAATAAAAAAATAGAATTCCTATTTTGCCCTGAAATGGATATTTTAGGTAGACAATTTAAGGTGAAGACAGATCATGATAGTCTAAAATACTTCTTGGAACGGAGTTGTAATCTGAAGAAGAACAAAAATGGGTGACAAAAATGCTGAGATTTGACTTTGAAATCATATATAAGAAATAAAAGGATAATGTAGTAGCAAACGCACTATCTAGGAGGGATGAATCCATAGAGGCATTGCTATGCACAATGTCCATATGGCAAGCAAATTGGGTGGATGAGACAAAATCCATATGGAATGACACTGATACAAAAGCTTTGATTCAGAAGCTCCAACAAGATTTTAGTGTCTCGTACAAATTTGTGTGGAAAGGGAATGCGCTATGGTACAAAAATAGGTTGTACCTGTGCAATAATTTTGCCCTCAATCACGAGATAATTACAAAGCTCCATGCATCTCTAGTTGGAGGGATATTCAAGCTTCTTGAAACCTTATCATAGAGTCAAGCAAGATTTCTTTTGGGAAGGACTCAAAAGGGATGTACATAAATTTGTGGCCGAATGCATGGTGTGACAACAAAACAAGGGTGAGACAATTAAGACCCCAGGTCTTCAACCCTTATCTATTCCTAACCAAAGGTGGAAGGAGGTTTCCATGGAATTCATAACATGGTTGCCTAGGTCAGAGGGTAAAAATGTCATCATGGTAATCGTGGACAAGTTCAACAAGTATGTCCAATGTTGTGCCTTGTCACAACAATTTGTAGCAAGTACAGTAGCATATGTTTTTCTGAATACAGTTCAAAAGCTCTACGGTACCCCCAAAATCATAGTAAGTGATTGTGATCCTATCTTTACCAATAATTTTTAGACTAATTTATCCGCACGTTTGGGTACTCAATTGGCTCATAGCTTGTCATATCATCCTCAATCTGATGGGCAAATAGAAGTGGTCAACAAATTGTTAAAGGGTTATCTCCATTGTTTTTCATTGAATAAACAAGAGAGATGGGTTCATAGGTTGTCATTAGCATAATGGTTGTATAACATTTCCTTCCATAGCTCATCCAAAATGTCTCCATTTGTGGCACCATATGGGTACCCGCCCCCATCCATCACATCATCGTTGAGGGTACAGCCAAAGGTTCAAGCAGCTAAACACATTCAACACTAGCGCGAGGTACTAGCTAGTCTAAGAGAGAACTTGGCCATGGAACAAAACTGAATGAAGTAGCAAGCAGATCAACACCATAGAGAAAGGCATTTTTAAGTGGCCGATTGGGTATTTTTTTGCCTACAACTATACAAGCAAATGTCCTGGAAGCAACAGAAAAAGGATAAAAAACTCTACTAAGTATTATGGCTTTTATCAGATACTACAGAAAATCAATAGTGTTGCATACATGTTGGAATTACCGCAGTCTACATGCATGCATCCAATATTTCATGTATCATGTTTGAATAAGGTAATTGGATAGAAAGTATCTGCCCAAACTAAGTTACCACGGTTGGATGAGGAGGACAAAGTCATTTTGCAACCTAAGGAGATACTTTAGAGATGCACTAAGAGGCTGCGAACAAGGGAGATTAAGGAGTATTTGATCAAGTGAAAGAATCTAACTAACAAGGATGCAACATGGGAGGATGAAGCATTCTTACAGGAGCATACAAAGTTATTCAACGTTGAATAAAACGTTGTTTTAAAGAAGAGGGACATGCTACGCCCTTAACCTATGGCGTGTATAGAGAAATGTGTGGTTTATTTGTGGCTAACATAAATTTTTATCTTAAAGTGTCATAATTCTCTATGTTCTCATTTTGTTACTAGGGTCAACGTATGGAATAACCATAGCCTAAGTAGAGAATATATAGGAGGTAGGGGTTAGTACTTGAGGATCATATTACGAATTATGTTCTTGTTGCATGGTAGTGGAGGTTGCCCCTCGAACTGGCTTAGTCTTCTATTTTCAGTATTCTGCTCTGTTGTCAACTCTTGGTGA